>BLSH010336031.1:582560-599607 GCA_018402905.1 Glandirana rugosa
CATTACCGCCGTTAGACACTAAAAATAACCCTGACGTTATAACGCCGCCTGTCTAGCCTGTAAAAACTTTGAAAAAACCCTGGTTACTATAAATATGTCGCTGGTCTCGATTTTTATTGGTGGCTAATGACATATTTACAGTGACCGTCCCTTTCCAAATTGTGATCCCCCGTTAGTTTCCCAATTTACACAGGGGAGTAACACAAGACACACCCCCGTCCCGACCGTCCCTGTATTGTATAGAGTGACTAGGGCTACTGTCCCTAGTCATCTAGAGACAATACAGGGGACAGTCTTGCCCCTTGGCGGCACAAATATGACCGTCAAGGGGCATGATGGAGGCACGCTGTGTGAACGTGCTCGAGGGTCGGGCGGACTCGATGTCCACTGGCAACCCGCGGTTGCTAATACAGAGGTAGTACGGGGAACTGCCAGTATAAACACGGCGGTTCCCCGTTCTGACAGGGGACATAACAGAGATCTACTGATCCCTGTCATCGGGATCAGTGAGATATGTTATGTCCCTGCCAGCCCTGCCCCCACACAGAACACAATGAGGGGACACATTTAACCCTTTGATTGCCCCCTAGTGTTAAACCTTTCCCTGCCAGTGACATTTATACAGTAATCGGTGGTTATTTTTAGCTCTGGTCGCTGTATAAATATCATTGGTCCCAAAAAAGTTTCAAAAATGTCCGATCTGTCCGCCGCAATATTGCAGTCCCAATAAAAATCACAGATTGCCGCCATTACCAGTAAAAAAAAAAAAATAATAAAAACGCTATAAATCAATTCCCATAGTTTGTAAACGCAATAACTTTTGCGCAACCCAATCAATATATATATGCCTATTAAGATTTTTTTTTACCAAAAATATGAGGAAGAATATATATCAGCCTAAACTGATGAATAAATTAGTTTTTTTATATTTTTTTTTTGGATATGTATTATAGCAAAAAGTAAAAAAAAAAAATGTTCTTTACTCTTACGTTCACTGACAGACGCAGCCCTTCATTAGACAAGTGGGGTTATGCTCATATCACTAGGAGTAGACTAGGCAAAATAAAACAAAAGCATAGGTTGGCCCCTCTCAGGGGGCCGTCCTCACCTTAGCATATAACCCCCTGCTAGACAATAGCATATCAGTTTTTCTTGCCTAGTGCAAGGAGTCAGACCTGGTTCCCTATGAGATCTGTGTTCTTCTGAGGTTTTTTTCAGATGAAGACTGCTATCAAGAAGCCGGCTGATGGTATAGAGGATATCTAGAATCCAAGAACTTTCCCCAGTCCGGCCAACGTCTGTGCGAGCTACCCTTAGCCTTGGCGGGGACCCGTTCCATGTTCGGCATGTTTTGATGGCAGCGGCCATTTTTCTGTAGCCCATGCGGTTTTCAGCCTGTCCTCTGCCGGCCCCCAGTGGCTTTTCTCTGTATTACCGGGAAGTGATAAAAACGGCAGAGGCACTTCTGTTTTCGCTTGGACAGCGTGGCTGACAGACGCGGCGGAGGCTCTTGAAGTGGAGTGTTTTTTCATTGCTCATTCCGGTCACAACGCTTAGGCATAAAAAAACAGCAAGTATAGCTGGCTCTCCCTGGATGCTGGTAGCGGTGGGTGCAATCCTTCCGGGTCTCCCTGGCTGATTGGTGGGGTAGAGGTGGTGGTCACACAGTGGGGGTGCCGGAAGTCTGGGATGTCAGAGGCCAGCAGTGCTATGGCAGGGGTACCTGCGGAGCAACAATCCACGCCGAGGTCCCTGGTGTCCTTGGAACAGCTGAGGGCAGTATTTGGTGAATTCTTTCCCCGGGCGGGGGACCCGACTCCGGGGGGCCCCAAAAAACGCCCGCCCCCCCCGTCATTCTTCGGGGGAGGATTCGGAACCAGAGAGCGCCTCGGTGGTCACGGGAACCCCCGTGGAGCTATCAGTGGGTGAACTGATACCCTCAGACGGTGAAGATGATCGGGGCTTCATCTTCGCGCGACAAAGCGATAGTGGCTGCTCTGATCACTTATATTCGCGAGTCCATGCGGCTTGACCAAGCAGGGGAGTCGCATGAGTCCGCATATATTTGCTGGTCGCTTAAGCCCCCTAGATCGCCCAGGGCCTACCCTTATGATCAGGTTTTTGAACAGGCGGTGTTCAAAGAATGGCTGCAGCAGCAAAATTCCTTTGCTTTACCCAAAAGCTTTGCTGTTCGCTACCCCTTTGAGGATAGTTTTACTAAGAGATGGGCTTCCCCAGCAGTGGACCCACCGGTGGCCCGTCTGAATATGGCAACGACCATTCCCTTGGAGGGGTCTCCGTCTTTTAAAGAGGCGGGCGATCGCCGCACGGAGGCAGTGTCTAAGGCACTGTTCTTGTTGGCTGGGTCAGCCATGCGGCCAGCTCTGGCGGCTGCAATGGCGGTGCAATCTCTTTTTGAGTGCGCGACCACATTACACTCTGGTTTGACTTGTGAGTGTGCGCAGGCTGAGGTGCAATGTGCACAACACTTGGAAGAGGGTCTCCGCTACCTGTGCGATACTGCATTGGACCTGCTTCCCATACTGTCAAAAATGTCTGTTTTTGCAATTGTTATCAGGCGGGTGCTGTGGCTCCGCTCTTGGTCAGGTGACCAGGCGTTGAAGAAAGCTCTTACAGATCTTCCCTTTCAGGGAGGGCGTCTGTTTGGCCCACAATTGGATGAAATCATTAAGGATTTCACGGGAGGGAAGAGTACTTTCCTTCCAGAGCCAAAATGGCGGGATTTTCGCTGTAGGCAGGGCCCTGTTTCTTCAGACCAGAAGTTTTTTTGTGCGCCCGGCTCAGCGGGTAAGGGCTTCAAGTCCGGTAAGGCTTCCTCTGGGCCCAGTAAAAGGCCCTGGCAACGTAAGTCTGAAAAAACGAAGGATAAGTCAACCTCCGCATGATGGGTTGCACCCGCCCGACTCAGGTGGGGGGGCGGTTACTGGGGTTCGCAGACAGATGGACTGCCCGCATCACCGATCGGTGGGTGCTGGAGGTGGTGTCCTCCGGGTACAGGATAGAATTCAAAATTTCTTCCCTTCGAACTTAAGACTCCCTCAAGGGCGTCGGGAGGCACTTCTAGGCACCGTTCGGGCTCTTGCCGAACAGGGGGTGATTGTACCGGTACCCACGGTGGAGAGATTTCACGGGTTTTACTCAAACCTCTTTGTGGTGCCCAAAAAGGGCGGTGTCAGGCCAGTTCTGGACCTGAAGGCACTAAACTGCTTTGTAAAGACAAAAAGATTGAGGATGGAGTCCATCCGCTCGGTCGTGGCCGCCCTGCACCAAGGGGAATTCATGGCGTCCCTGGATATCAAGGACGCGTATCTCCACGTTCCAGTTTGTCACAGGCACCAGCGTTTCCTGCGTTTCGCAGTGGGGGATCTGCATTACCAGTTTGTGGCTCTCCCCTTCGGTCTGGCTTCGGCTCCCCGAGTGTTCACCAAGGTGGTGGCCCCGATGCTGGCGCTGTTGAGACAGAGCGGTATCGTGGTGGTAGCATACCTCGACGATTTACTCCTGAGAGCAGAGTCTGCCGCAGCTCTGGAGGAGAACGTGATAATCACTGTGTCCATGTTAAAAGATTTCGGTTGGCTGATCAACCTGCAGAAGTGGTCGTTGACTCCATCCTGCCGTCTGGAATACCTGGGTCTGATTCTGGACACAGTGCAGGCAAGGGTGTTTTTACCGCCAAACAAGCTCCTGAGACTTCAGGCAGCAGTGCGAACCCTATTATCACGCCAGTGGTCCTCCTTACGGTTCTGTATGCGAGTGTTGGGGCCCGTCGCATCCCAAAGAATTTGAACTACATTCTTTGGATGTGGTGAGGGCCTTGCGGGTGTATTTGATTTCTACAGCTTCCTTTCGGAAGTCTAATTCTTTATTTGTGCTGATGGAAGGTTCGCGCAAAGGCATGGTGGCCTCGTCAGCTACCATTTCTCGTTGGATTAGGAAGACCGTGACTCATGCATATGAGGTTCGGGGCAAGGTTCCCCCTTTTCCAGTCATGGCTCATTCCACCAGTATCCTTCACTGATGGGCACTGATGAGGTGGCACTGATGATGAGGCACTTATATGCAGCACTGATAGGCGGCACTGATAAGCAGCACTGACAGGCACTGATAGGTGGCACTAATATTCACCACTGATGGTCACTCATAGGCGGCACTGATGGTCACTCATAGGCGGCACTGATTGGCACTGATAGGCCGCACTGATGGGTGGCACTGATGGGCAGCATTTTTAGGCAGCACTGATAAGGAGGCACTGGCAGGGATCACTGATGGCCATGGAGTGCCATCCCTATTGGGCATTGATTGCCATACCTGGTGGTCCTGGGTGGCATCCCTGGTGATCCTGGTGGGCATCCCTGGTGATCCTAGGTGGACACATCCCTAGTGGTCCTAGGTGGGATAATCAGTGCAGACCCCCCTGTCAGGAGAGCAGCCGATCGGTTCTCCTCTACTCGCGTCTGGCAACGCGAGTAGAGGAAAAGCCCTTACATGGCTTTTCCTGTTTACACCGTGATCAGCAGTGATTGGACACCACTGATCACGTGGAAAAGAGCCTCAGTCAGAGGCTCTTTACCACGATCGGATTTGCGGTGTGTCAGAGTGACACACCAAGCCACGATCACTGCGTGCCCCCCGCAGGTTATCCTGAAAGATGTCATATGACGTCCAGTCAGGATAACGAAACCACAGCAGAATGACGGCCGGGCAGGAAGTGGTTAAAGTGCCACAAAGGTGTCCGTTTATAAAGCAGTGTAAAAAATCCACTGCACAGTTCTCCGGCATTCACAGAGGAGATCATTCTCCTCTGTGTGCCTGTTTATTAAGCGGTGTAGATCACTTCACAGTTTGTGAAGTGAAGTGATCTACAAACGCTTCAAACACTGGAGAATGCCCTAATCTCATGAGACCTAATGAGATTACGGCACCAGAAATTCATAGAAACTCAGAGATGTCAGTTTATTAAGCAGTGATAAATTATCACTGCTCAGTAACAGACATTCTCGGAGGAGCCCGTCCAAATAGTTAATAAAATAATTAGTCCCCCTACACTATATATGTATATCTAAACACACACACACACACACACATTATATATACACGTATATATACACATACATCATATACATGTATATAAATATATACACATATACAGGGCAGGGGACATGGTTAATATGTTGGGTGGTCTGAACGAGGCAGGAGGAAGTCTATAATCTTCCTCCTTCCCCAGGATTCCCTCTTCACCCCTCCAATTCACCTCCTCTGAGCTGGTGAATCGGGGAGTGTGATATCTGACCCAGATCGCCAGTGAAGCGCGGAGATTGCAGTTTCATAAACTGGCCGTTTCTGTGTCAGTGAATGACAGTTCTCCGTGTGTGGAGAACAGGTTCTCTCCCGATTATCTATGTTTTATAAACCGAAAATGAGCTGTGATCAGTGGTGATCCTTGGGATCATGGCTGATCACAGTTTTATAAAAGGACACCTAAACCCACATCATAAAAAACTATCAATAAATAGTGTATTTCATGCTGTTCATGCCCACTCGGTCACTATGAGATTTATTTTTTTGAATCCGTACTAGTGCCACAAAATATATTCTACAAATATATTGCATGCCAAAGAAACCCCCCCCCCCTTCCTTTACATCAGGGTCTCTATTAAAGTCCCCCTTACATTGGGATCCCCATCAGAGTCCACCCCCCCCCCCCTTACACCAGGGTCCCCATCAGAGTGCCCCCCCCCCCCCTTTATAGAAGCGGAGGTCTGCTGACCTTCATCCTCAACCAGTTCACATATACAGGATGGATATACCACTGACCCTAGCTTGGGGGCAAGATAAAATCTTTTAGCGGAGCGGATGTGGTACTCAAGCTGTAGTTTGGAGACCCCTGGTTTAATAAAATATTACTAAACATTCTTTCATTACTGCCCAATGTCTGTAAGCTGTGCTTTTTTAATGAAGCCTAGAGGACCGATTTTAAGCGCGTGTGTGTATAATATATACTGTGATGATGTGGGTGTTTGCGCTCAGTACAGTACTCAGACTATACATTGTGACTAGCCGCAAATGAGATATAGGTGTAAAGCATATTGGCTGTCTGTGCTCCGGGATATGATCAGGGGGGCGGAACACAGGGGAATTTGGTTCACCTCACAGGTGCACAAACCACTAGACTATAAAATACATATTGTTAGTAATGTAAAATGAGATTGCCTCTACATATGTTAATTTATATATAATATAGTATATATGCACACGTGGAAGTCTTTCTATATGCGATGGATGATATTATATGAAAGGGATATATATAATGATTCAATCCAAGGCGAGATAGGCTCACGTCATAAAAGTGAATGTTTATATAGTACAAAACTGATAATTATGAAAGGAAAATAACCCAACCTATTTACTTGGACTGTAAAGGATGAGCCATGTTGGTAAAGCTTCAATCCATATAGGATCTCTGAGTAAAATCCGTCTATAGATAAAACATTAAAATTCCAACAATGTTAGGTGGATATGTGTTATAGTAGGTGTACCACAAGGGAATACACTCTAACATACCTGCAATTTGGCCTGCCAATATATCCCTCTGATAAATGGTGGAGTATTAAATGTGGGTGTGGGTCCCCGAATGGGTCTATAAGAGAGAGCAAGGCTTTTAAAACAGGGTCCCCGTTAAGAGCACCATGCAGCCATCTCAACTCGTGAGCCAAGGAGCCTGTTCATTACTTTCAGATGGGAGAAATATTGCGTGGTGTCCGCCGCCATGAACGCCAACGTGTTGGCGTCCAATATATGTACCTCTGCCTCATCGCGCCATCATGGCCGCCGCCGATATCTCATTGGGCAGCGCAACTGGGCATCAACAGACCGCGACACCGCCGCCTGACGCAATGTGCTTTCCACCACATGGCGCATGCCCAGGATAGCGGGCGTGCTGTGTGTAAAGAGGGCCTGTATCGGGGAGTGGAAACGGATGTGGGAGAATGACTTGGATCTCACCACAACCACCCCCAAATACCAACAGACTCAAGTCATAGAGTGTGTGAAGTGCATGTTCCCGCCCACCCGACCAGCCCCCGGAGCTAGGGAGGACCCAAACCACAGTGAAAAATACTGATCAGCGTATGGACATCTAGTGGCAAACAACAGTATTGCAAAAAGGAAACAATACAGCAGTCTGGAGATAAAATCCACATGTATGGATATGTGGGCTATAGTGTATTATAGACAAACAATGATATGAAGGAGAACAAGAGTAAAACAGAAAAATAAAAAATATATAAATAAAAAACAAAGGATAAAGCATATGCTGTAGAGAACATTGGCTGTTAAACCAAGGGGGGTTCTGCCATATGGTGTATGTTATAAAAATGGTTTGTAGCTCAGGGCTTCATTCAAGCCTGACTTCGTTATAGCCTTTAGGTTAAAAATCCAACGTGCCTCACATAGCAAGATAATTTTATCAAATTCACCTCCCCTTGGATTCTCCAATATCCTCTCCAATGCTGCAAAGCGAACCACCTCTGTGTTATTACTGTACTATAGGCCTCAATGTCTACCTATCGTGTGAATAAAATATTTTTATTGCCATAGCTGAGGCGTTCCTTGATTCTCCGCTAGAATTGGCGTTTAGTCTTGCCCACATAAAACTCTACGCATTCACAGAACATTATGTAGACAATGCCTATAGTTTGGCAATCCACATAGTGTTGTATTGTGTGTAATCTTCCACTGGGTAAATAGAGCGTCTGGTTTTCATATATCCAATGACAAAAAGAGCACCCTCCACATTTGCATGTCCCCTCTATGCGGAGTTCCACCCATGTAAAAGTCAGCAGCTACAAAAAGTGTAGCTGCTAACTTTTAATAATCGGACACTCACCTGTCCCTCGCTCCAGCGATGCGGTTGTCCAAGGGCTCGCTCTTTGCCCCCACCCCTCGGCGGCGTGGTGGCAAAGGGCGGCAGTGTGGGCACCTGACTTTGCCTTCAAAGCTGGGCGCGCACTGCGCATGTACGAGTCGCGCTGCACTTTGTGACTGGCCGGCGTATCTTCTGGGGCCTGTGACGTGTCCCAGAAGATAGCCGAGAGGGGAGGGGGGTGGACTTCCCTCCTGGAGCCACGGCTCCAGGGGAGGAAGTGGACCTGGGACCCTGTGAGAACAGGGTCCCTGATCACCCCCCCCAAAAAAAAGACATGCCAATTGTGGCATGTCGGGGGGGGGTCACCTTCCTTTAAAGCGGAAGTTCCATTTTTGGGTGGAACTCCACTTTAAGGAGTCATCTGAATTGTCAGATGGCTCCTGAAAGAGGCTCTGTGTAATGCAATCCCTAACAGAGCTCTTTTATACGTAATTTCAGTAAAGTCCTTAACATATTTTTTGAGAATTTCGTCATTCGTTAATAGATACCAATGTTCCATTGTCACTTCTAGATTATAAGGGCTGTGAACATCTGCACAGTCAGCCTGCTGGTTTCTGGTAAGACCCGGACACAGAATTGGAGATTCCTTCCCTCCCGATGTACTTCAAAAATCTCCAAGCTCCAAACCCTGATTCAGGAATTACAAAACTCGGAGAAAGATGAAAAACCACATTTCTCCGCTCAGAACTGACAATCTGGAGTCCCCCATTCTGCATATGCGCAAACCCTACGTGATTTTCACCTACATTTTCACAGTGGCAGCTCCTCGCCCTGCCAGAATGCACATGGGGGGACCCACTTTCTCTTCGCCGAAACAAGCTGTGCTTCTTGCTTAGTATAAAGAACGTTTAGCTGCTGCTGTTATTGCTGTGCATGTCTTTGGGCTAGCTCTGACCCATAATGACTCATTGAAGGCTATACACTTTCTGGCTAGTTTACCCTATACTTTATTTAATCCCAGAAGTTGTTTAACATGCATGGTCACTATCTATTTTACACCTAGCTTCCAAAGGGAAAGTCTAGAAATCTGTATATAAAATGCCATTGTGAGAATATGGTACAAAGTGCAAGTGAAATTGTGAAAGGCACATTAAAAATAAAAATACCTGTTAGTATCTCCTTAAAGCTGAATTTCAGGAATTCAGGCACTGTCTAAAACCTGCGGGCTAACTATGGGTTAAGTCAAACGAGATGCATGCCACCTCACAGACTTCTCTTTTTTACTGAGCACTGGGAGTACAGCTATCACTTTACTTCCAGTGCTCTAACAAGAGAGACGCTACTTTTTTGTACAGCAGCACTTCTTCCTGCCCCTCCCCACTTCTGCCCATTCATAGAAGGCTTTGTATTTTGCAAATGGGTTCATATAGTACAAAGTTCTCTGTGATTGGGCAGGAGAAGAGGAGTGACAGGCAGAGAGGCTGCATATGACTGCAGCTTCAGGAGTTGAGCGCTGGAAGCATAGTGATAGCTGTACTCCTGGCACTCTGTAAAAATAAAAACTGTAAATTAAACTGTTACTAAACCCATAACCCTGCATTCCATATATCTGGTCTCCCACAGTACATAGAAATGCAATTATTCAGTAAATATAAACTGCTAAATACCTTTTGTCATCAGCAGTAATAAGCAGTCTTGTGACTTCTATCAGTGTTCATCCAAGTACTGGTTAAAGCTTGTAGGAGGAGTTTTCTGACTGCCCTATGAGACTGCAAGACCCCTGCCCCTCTGTCTGGACAGTCCTGACTGGCCCTGTGCTGATCACATGCACTCTCGTAAGAAAAAAAACCTCTCTAGCAATACATACCAAACTGACCATGTGCAGCCTGACTCCATAGACTGTGTTATCAGGAAATTTTCAAGGGTCCGTGGAAGGAGCGGGGGATCAGAGAAGACAGGATCAAACAGCCTTTTTACACAGTGTGGAGGATTAACTCCTTGGGTCCCACAATGAGTATAACAAAGATGCTTTACTGCATATAGAGACAGATTTTACTATTGTGGGTTTAGTAACACTTTTAGGCTGGGTTCACACTATTGTGAATTGGATGTGGTTCCCCGCATCCAATTCGCATGTCAGGAGACTGTGACCGGCTATCAATGGAGTTGGTTCACACATCTCTGGGATGGCTGTGGAGCAAATTACACAGGATTCCTGTGCGTCTTCTGGTCTGTTTTAGGTCTGAATTCAGCCAAAAATTCGGACTGGAATCGGACCTGAAACGGAGAACAGGGACGCACCGGACCCCTGCTGTGAGCCGATCAGTGCTGCGGTATGAACCCAGTCCAGATGGCACGCACTTTGGACTTAAAGTGATTGTAAAGCTTTGTGTTTTTTTGCCTTTTAAATAGCAAACATGTTCTGCTTACCTCCTCTGTGCAAGGGTTTTGCACAGAGTGGCCCCGATCCTCCTTTTCTGGGGTCTCTCCAGGTGCTCCTGGCTCCTCCCTACAGCGAGTGCCCCCGCGGGGAAGCGCTTCCCTGGGGACACACTTGTGCGGGCACACTCTCAAGTCCTGCTGCTACATCCATTGACACAGACAGCAGGACTCGGCCTCGACTCCTACGTCATTGGATTTGATTGACAGCAGCAGGAGCCAATGGTTGCGTTGCTTTCAATCTATCCAATCAGGACCCGAGACACTGGCTGGAGCGGGTGTGCTCATCCCCGGCGTGGGAAAGCCCGGGTTCAGGTAAGTAAAATGGGGGCTCAGGAGGGCTGCTACACTAAAGGAGGTTCTTCACCTTAAAGTGGAGGCCTGCTATTGCTCCTTTAAGAATGAAAAGTCAGCAGCTGCACATACAGCAGCTGCTGACTTTTATCTTTAGGACACTTACCTGTCCTGGAGTCCAGCGATGTCGGCAGCGTCCACCGATCCAAAGAGTGTGGCCGCCGCCATTGAGACTAAGGAAACCCGGACGTGTAGCCATTTGGCTTCACGGCCGGGCCCGTACTGCGCATGCACGAGCCGCCGCTGCACTTTCGCATTGGCGAGGGAGGAGGAGGGAGCCTGGCTGCTGGGCTCCTGGATGTGTGTGGAAAAGGACACCTGTCTAAAGACAGATGTCCTCTTCCCCCTCGCCCCGAAAGGTGCCAAATGGGACACCTAAGGGCGGGAGGAATCAGACCAGCGGAAGTTCCACTTTTGGGTGGAACTCCGCTTTAATGCATAGAATGCATTAAGGTGAAAAATCCTGAGGGTTTACAACCCCATTAACCCTTAGTAATCCAGAACTTTTCAGAAAGTGGCTGAATTCCTTGAATTCAGCTTTAAGAATGGGGTCTGCTCCCCATTTAGTTGAACCTACCCCTTAAATAAGGCTAAGGCTCTATTTACACGGGACGCTGTTTCAACCTCCCCTGAATGTTTTATCTTGACAGCTAGAAACCGGCGTCTAAAACGTCCATTTTTCATGCCACGTTTAGCCGCGTTCACGTCTAGGAGCGTTTTTGAAAAAAAAAAAAACATTTTTTTTTTTAAGTGGAAACGCCTGTAAACGAAACGCTCCTAGACGCGAGCTACCACATTTTTTTGCCGTTTCAAATGCCTCTGAACTGACTTCTGTACCCATTTTTTTGTGTTCCAAAAAAAGCCTCTAAACTTAACTGCCTGGAAACAACCTTAACCACTTCAGCCCCAGAAGGATTTCCCAGGTTAGGACCAGAGCACTTTTTGCGATTCGGTACTGCGTCACTTTAACTGACAATTGCGTGGTCGTGCGATGTTGTACCCAAATGAAATTTGCGTCCTTTTTTTCCCACAAATAGAGCTTTCTTTTGGTGGTATTTGATCACCTCTGCGTCATTTCTGATCGCAGCTATAAACAAAAGAAGAGCGACAATTTTGCAAAAAAATTTTACTTTTTTCTAAAATACAAATCCCCCAAAAAAATATATAAAAAAACATTTTTTTTCATCGGTTTTGGCCGATTTATATTCTTCCTCATATTTTTGGTAAAAAAAATCGCAATCAGCGATTGGTTTGCGCAAAAGTGGCCGCATTTATGGATGATGAGAATTCTGTGGCCGCTCTTTGCAGCTCGCCGGCGGACATCGGGTCCGCCTGAGCCGCGGGCACACTCCTCAGGAGTACGGTGGGCACACGCCCCCTAGCGGGCACTCGCAGATCGCCGCTTTTTTACAGCGATTCGCGCTCAGCGTCCACACTGCCGCTGTAAATACACGGTAGGCAGTGTGGAAGTTTTTAAACGACCCTGTGTACATGTACTGATAAGATAACATAGAGGAAAGTTCAGGAGCAGCTGAAAAAAAAAAACACCCAAATGCCTCTAAACATCATCAGTGTACATGAGGCCTATTTCATGGATGTTGCTGACGCCGGTAGATGCTCTGGGGCACCAGCTGTTGTCACGTTTAGTGAAAAGATTAATGTACAACAATGATGCTTTAAGTCATTTTTCCAGTGTTTTGAGCTTTCATTTATTACAGTTTATATTGTTCCTAAATAATGAGAGTAGAAGAAAGCCATAACTGTGGACATACATTCTCACTTCTTCCCAGTGCAATTTAATTTGTGGATTTATGCAAATATTTTGCTTTTCTTTTTTTTTTTTTTTGTAATCTTTTAGCCCCCCTCCTCCCTCCCTCTTTCTTTTATCTATCTTATTCTTTACTACAATATGAAAGTTCAGTTTTGTTGCCTGACAACATTTAATTGTGTTCTATCCTGCAATCATCTCTGCGGGTATTAACATGTGCGGATTCCTTGGGAGGCATAGAAAGTCTATTTCAATGTCCAGTGTTAATCCGCAACTCCAGCGTACACAGTGAGCGTGAATTGTACAGAATGCCAATTACAGAAATGTATCATTAAATTGCAAGCAAACCATCAAAATGTAGATAGGCTATTATTTGTACTGTGTCTGAAATAGAGCATTCTTCTTAAAAAATACAAACCCCTTTCTTACCTTGTTCTACTAAGCAACAGATATTTTCTCAAATAGCTGACGCTGTACCCTGCTGTGTAATAATGTTTTATTCTTGCATATTGTATGGTATGAGTGTGCTCAGGCTTTTCTGTGGCTAATAGAATATGCGTTTCTGGGAAAGTATAGGTTTGATCAAGCATTGGGAATGGAATGGTTTGCAAAGACCCTTATCCCTTTCACCATGTGCCTGGATCTAGCCTTTTAGCTTCATATATAAGCGTTCCCCCTAAATCACTATGCTAATATCGACTTTTCCAAGAGTCCGTGCTTAAGCACATTCTATGCATAAGATCTTGATCACATCCGTCAGAGGTGGGGGAGCATTTTTGGCTCTCTTGGGACTCTTCTCTTCCATCCTGTCACCAGAGACTCAAAGGAATAGTATTTTATGATGGTCAGAGTACTTACAGGCAACTGACTATATCCACTGTTTTAAAGTAAACCTATATGCCGGTTCCTTTTAAATTTGAACTCCAGGCACATCCCTTCATTTACATATACTATATTGCCAAAAGTATTGGGGCGCCTGCCTTTACACGCACATAAACTTTAATGACATCCCAGTATTAGTACTTATGGTTCAGTATTCAATTGGCCCACCATTTGCAGCTATAACAGCTTCAACTCATCTTGGAAAGCTTCCCACAAGGTTAAAGAGTGTGTCTATGGGAATGTTTGACCATTCTTGCTGAAGCACATTTGTGAGGTCAGGCACTGATGTTGAACGAGAAGGTCTCCGTTCTAATTCATCCCAAAGATGTTCTATCGGGTTGAGGTCAGGACTGTGCAGGCCAGTCAAGTTCCTCCACCCCAAACTCACTCTTCCACACTATATTGCCAAAAGTATTGGGCCACCCCTCCAAATAATTTAGTGGAGGGGGGATTATGGTGCTGGGTTGTTTTTCATTTTCGTGTAAAGGCATGTGTCTCAAAACTTTTGGCAATATAGTGTATGTTTCCCACTAGCCACAAGGGATATAAATCCACTTTGTGTGAACCAGATGCCTTTTCAAACCCAGATATTATCTTGCAAAATTAGCAGAGGCACTGGCACCATCACAGTGCTGCACATGTGTAGAGAGCAGAGATATGTGAGGGACCCAGCATGCTCAACTCACTACTGGATGCCTGCAGTAAACTACACTAAGGCTGGTTTCACACCATTGCGGTGCGAATTCCAGCCCGTCTGCTTCTGAGAAGGGGCGGAGCCGCCATTCGGCGGCTCATGTCCGTTCTCGCAGCGCATCGGCTGCTCGGGGAGGGAGGGGGGGGTGCAGCGAGGAGGGGAAAGATCCCTGCAAAATCGCTGTTCAATGCGGAGCACATCTGCGGGTTAGATGCGCTCCCATTGAACTCAACAGGCTGGGAATTCGCACCGCATTGCACAAAAAACGTGTTCGGTTTTTGTGCAATGCGGAGTGCGAATGCACCACACATATGTGAACTGGACACCTTGAAAACAATGTGTTTTCAAGTGTCCTGCGAATTGGATGCGGTTTAAGCCGCATCCAATTCGCATAGGTGTGAACCCAGCCTAAGGGGCAGAAACAAGACCAGTCACCCTGCACAAGAGGGAGAGCAGCAGTGACTGGTCTTTATTACAGGAAATTCTAGCACGGGGCAAAGTACAAGAGTTGTTTTTAGCTGGATTACTGTTCAGATCTGAAATAAACTCAGAAAAAGACACACAGATTCAAGAATACACATGCCACTTGTATTTAGACACAATTTGTTTGGCATGGAGTTCACCTTTAAAGCTGATCTCCAGGATAAGTAAGTATTGTGTAAATACAAGAGGCATGTGTATTCTTAGATGAATCTTGGAGTGCTTTGTGTATTTCTTCCAGATCTGTGCAGCATTCCAGTGTAAAACAATTTCTCTATACAGGGGCTTCCTGTTATAAAGACTGGTCACTTCTGCTCTCTCTCCTGTCTCCACCCCCTCCTGTAGTTTTCTGCACTGAGTGGGGTCTGCTGAGTCCCTCCCACAGTTCTGATCTCTGCACAGGCTAGGTACATACCTCGGTGACCAAGCCCTGGTAGGTGGGGTGAAACATGTTAGGGGGCATGGCTGGAGCAGCGCTGGCTAAGACCACTCACAGCCATATCCACATACGAAGCAATGGGTCGGTTATGAGTGACGCCTTACCCACAAATCTCAATTTTAAGTTTTCCACCTTAACCACTTGCCGAATGCAATATGTGTGCATATGTTGCGGCTTTCAAGTGGTTTACTGCATTATGGCTGAAGCTATAAGCCATAACCACCAGTATTTTTTATTCTTTTTTTCCAGCCGGCGGTTTTGTTTCTCATAAAAGTGATCTTTGCGGCTGATTAGGCGCTCGATGGCTTTTTTAAAAGCAGTGGGAGGGGGTCGTCTTCGCCCAACCCCCCCGCTGCTCGCTGGTGTTTCACAGCCTTGCCATTCTAACCGGCGAGCCCAGGAAACGATCCGACAGTTTGCTTGGCTGCTCACAGAGGGGAACAGAAACCAGATCATCTCCAATGACCACTATGACAGGGGTCTCCAAACCTTCTCAACAAAGGGCCAGCTTACTGTCCTTCAGACTTTAGGGGGGGCGAACTATGGCCACAGGGAGAAAACCATGACCCATTTTTGATAATAGGGGAGAAATAGTGCCCCATCTTTTGTGTCAGTGGGAGGAATTATCCCCCATCTTTGGGTGTCAGTGGGAGGAATTATCCCCCATTGTTGTATGTCAGTGGGAGGAATTATCCCCCCTCGTTGGATGTCAGTGGGATAAATTATCCCCCCTCGGATGTCATTGGGAGGAATTATCCCCCATGATTGGGTGTCAGTGGGAGGAATTATCCCCCATGATTGGGTGTCAGTGGGACGAATTATCCCCCTCGTTGGATGTCAGTGGGAGGAATTATCCCACTTGTTTGGTGTCAGTGGGAGGAATTACGCCCCATCGTTGGGTGTCAGTGGGAGGAATTATCCCCCATCGTTGGGTGTCCATGGGAGGAATTATCCCCCATTGTTGGGTGTCAGTGGGAGGAATTATCCCCCATCATTGGGTGTCAGTGGGAGGAATTATGCCCCCATTATTGGGTTCGGTGGCAACAATAATCTCTCAAGGGCCAGATAAAGGCAAGCAAGGGGCCACATTTGGCCTGGGGCCACAGATTGGAGGCCACTGCTCTATGATCTAGGAGGACCGGAGCAACGTCATGATGTCACTTCTGGTCTAGGGTGTAAGTACACAATTTATTTTCCTTGTAATAGGAATAAAAGTGATAAGAAAAAATTAAAGGGACAGTGAAAAAAATGTAATAAAAAAGAAAAGAAAGCACCCCCATCTCTTCGGGCTTACGTGCAGAAGCAAACGCATACGTAGATTGCACACGCATATGTAAACGGTGTTTGCACCACACGTGAGGAATCTCGGTGAACGTTTGAGTGAGAGCAATAATTCTAGCGCTACACTCCCTCTGTAAATGGTAAAAATAGCATAATTTACAAGGTGGTGAATGAGCTAGTTAGTTTGACACCCCTGAGCTAGTATATAAAGCCCCACATGGAATTTCATGGATGCCACGGATAGGAAAGTTGGATCATAATAAAATGCGGGTTAAACTCCCTTTAGCCATCAGTCTAGCCTGTTTTGTGTTCTCCGTTTTTATGAATGTTCTGTAGTTATTCTATGACAAATACTGTATATTATGTACAGAAGCACTGAATGCTTTGTATTTATACTTACATGTGTTTAGTGATGAAGACATGCAAAGCCTCGCCAGTTTGATGAGCATGAAGCAAGCGGACATAGGAAACCTAGATGATTTTGAAGAAGACAATGAAGATGATGAAGAGAACAGAGTTAACCAGGAGGAGAAGACTGCTAAAATTACAGGTCTGTCCTCCTAAAAAGCTGAAATAGTGGTATAAGTGTAATGGCTAAATAGCCAAGAGCCACATCTCACAGGTCTATCAGGTCTATGGAGAATCCACAAGATGACAGGAATACTCATTCTCATGGACTTGCGATTGAAATATAGGGTTAGCTCATTTAAGATGGAGGTCTGACCTGGAAGAGACTTCACTGAGAATATAAAAACCCATTTAGGATGGTTTCTCTTTAATTTGGCAATACCCGGTTTGTTCCCTTGCTTTGAGGGGGGGGGGGGG
>BLSH010336031.1:599795-610216 GCA_018402905.1 Glandirana rugosa
CCCCCCCCCCCCCCCTCCATTCATAGTACCCATAGTATTCTTTCTCAGAACACAAAGCATTTTGTGAATGGAGAGCAGGCAGATAAATTATAAGATCCACATCCTCCAATTAGAGAACAATTTGCATTCTGGGAAGCAATACTAAGAGTTATGTGAACAGAGAAGGCAGGCAGATAGGGTGGGCAAGCAATGCAACTCTTTCACACTCCTAGCAGCTGATGTAAACTCTAGTAGGGCTGGAGTATCGCTCTGCAGGGAGGACCCGGCGGCAGTGGGGAGAAGATTTCTATACCATGCAGCAACAATTATAGAGGTAAGTATTGTCCCAGGTGCTGCATAGAAAAAACAAACAAACTGAAGATCAAGACTAAAATTGCTAACAATTCCACAATATTATTTTTCTTTGATGTTTGAATGATGGCAAAATCAGGAGAAATATTACTTTGCATAATATACAGTTTTGCCTAAAGTGTCTCCACTGAAATTTCTGCCTGTTTGCACCCCCCCCCCTTTGCCACGTTTGGCACTTTATGGAGGGGGCAGCAAGGTGATCTGATCGACGCCCCCCTTTCCCCCACAGTTTCCTGGGAAAACATCACAGGTCCCAGAAGACTATGATACTATTCACAAGGTGCACTGTGGCTCATGCTTGCACAATAGGAAGCTGGCTGTGAAGCTGCAAGGCTTCATTTACTTGAGATGCTGGCTCCTGCACCTGAAACCGATTGAAGAATCGGTTCGGATGACGACATCGCTGGATCCCTGGACAGGTAAGTGCCCTTGTATTAAAATATCAGCAAATACAACAAATACAAATCATTTTTTGGGGGGAGCCTAGAGCTCCTCTTTAATGAGAGAGAGTCTTAAATCATATGTGAACTCTCACCTTGTAAAACAACCCATTCAGTGTGTGTGTGTGTGTGTGTATATATGTATGTATAGCAGGGGGAGGGGCATGTCGGCAAAAGTCTAATCATTGAAGGAGCGCAGACAGGCTTATCAGCATAGCCAGAAAACTGACCACGCTGTGCTCCCATGCCCAGTGTGGTCAGTTTTAATAGGATAGCAAAGGGACTGGCAGGAAAACCAGGTATTTCACACACAGGAAGCAATACAAAGCAAACAGGACACTCTTTCATACAAGTACATTGTAAAGCAGGCACATATCAGGAATATGAAATGTTGGGGAAACATACTGTAATGTGGGTACCTTAAGGGAAAAATGACAAAGCGAACTTAACTACCGCTTTAAGAAACAAGCAGATTTTTTACAAAGTGTTTTCAAGTGTGTGATTTAGCAGAACTTACCTTTGTTGTCGTCATTTCTGTACAACCCCAATTTCTTCTCTTTAACAGACACTTAAACATTAGACTGTTTATACAACCAATAATATTTCTGCTGGACAGTTTAGTTTCTTGGGGGGTTAAAAACGCCATTCTCACTGTTTGTTTACAGGTGGGACATGAGCAGACAGGATTACTTGACCTAGGTTGGAATTTGTCCAGAGCAGGATTAACATTCCGCCTGCTGAATGAAATACCATTAGAATGCTATTAATGTCCACAAAGAAAGCACTATCTATTTTGCTTTAATGTCTTTGAAATATTTATAGAGCCATTCTTCAATGCTGAATAGGGATGGAGGTTTTTTGTTTTTTTGCAATTTTTTTTTTTTTTTTACAAATAAAAACTTGATAACATTCTTAACTTAGATTGTCTATACTAAGCAAAATAACCCTTCATAATCCATGTAAAAGAAACATCCCCAACAGATCTCCTTGGTAGAATGATTAAATAGTTTGAGAATAAAAAGACGTAAGCAATATCTACAGTCAGTCCGGCACTACTTCTGATTAATTTACATTCAGATGCCTTGTTTGGTAATTGGGGTACAAAAAGATTTTTTGAAGGCCTAATTGGGATTACATGGGGCACATTTTAAAGTAGAACTACAGGCAAAATTTTTAGATAGCGTAAGGGAGGCTGCTTTCTCACTGAGGCGTTTTACAGACGCTATTTAGCTAAAAATAGCATCTAAAGCGCCTCAAAAGTCCCCCCAATCCACCCCAATGTGAAAGCCCTGAGTGCTTTATCATTGGGGCGGTGCGCTTGTGGGACGTTACAAAAAGTCCTGCATGCAGCATCTTTGGGGAGGGAGGGGAGCTGTAATATACCGCTCCTCTACTGCCCCTGCCATTGAAATGAATGGCAAGCGCTTCTGAAGCGGATGCACACTGCCTCGGTAGCGCCGAGCGCCGGCACTTTTAACCCCTTGTGGGAGGTTAAAAGTGCGGCGTTCCCGCCCACATAGCGGAGCCCTATCGCTGGTAAAACTCCCCTAAAACTAGCGGGGTTTTACCGCGACCGCGGCTACCGCCTCAGTGTGAAAGTAGCCTAAGGCTGGTTCAGTATCTTCTTGCTCCATAACGTTGTCCAGGAGAAAACAATTGGACCACCAAATAAAAATAGTTTTTCCAACTGTCACCTAAACATGCAGCTTCATTTCTCCATGTATGCGTATCTTTTGGCCTATGACACTATGCATATCAGTCCTGTGCTACTACTTAAAGCGGTTGTAAAACGCGGGGCATTTTTTTTTGTATCCTGCAAAGTAATGTCATAATCAGCATATTATGTCAAACTTACCTTCAAACGAAGCCTTCCAGTTCTGAGTTGTCAGTGATGCAAGCGCTCTCATCTTCACCCATCTTGCTTCCGGGTGCTGGCTTTATGTACAGAAAATATCTCCTACATGGTGTACGTTAAGGAGATATTTATACTACTTATAGGTAAAAGCAAGAGATGGAAGTTAACTTCCACTTTAACAATGCTTAATAGGCTGAAAATTTCCACCCAGGACAGACTTGTCCTCCTTGACAGCTGAGAATATCTCATGCAGTCATTTTATTTTTATAAAAAACCTAGTTGTGTTTTTAACTCAAAATGCACCCATTGGACATCAGCAATCTGATATTTTGTACACTATAAGTGTGCAGCTTGTTCATCATCACCATTATACTGTTTGAGGAAAAGTGGCAGTAGACCTGAGATGGTCAGGAGACCTGACAGTTGCATGTTCCACGTGTTCATTCATGTCCCTGTCATCTGAATCTGCATTATCGCAGGAGAACATTGTCTGTGGGCACGTAAATCCCAAATGTACTTCATCAGTAAATAGGCAGCTTAATAGTTTTCTGCTTAGGTTGTCGAGTTTGACAAAAAAAAGTTTCACGAGGATAATTAATGCAATTTACGTAGATAGCAAGTCAATGCTTGCTGGAGCTTCCACACAAATTCCCAGGTATAGCTGGGGAAACCGTTTCTATACCTTAATGTTTTGTTCCTGGTTCATTTTAATATTAATGTTTGGTTAACAGAGCCAGCACATGGCATAACCTCAGGTGACTCCATTAATGATATTTTTGCACCTTTTCAGATGTCAAGACAATAGGACAAACCTGTTATTATGGGTTTAGCTACTAGAATAACAGGGGTTGCAGCTGTGAAGAGTGCCATAAATTCTCAGGTTTTCCTCAGCTAGCTTCTCCAGTGTCTGGAATGTTCATATGAAGGGGATTTACTCCATATGTTTTACATGGGATTTTATTTTGCGCAAACTTCCACCACTCAAAAACTAGGAGGAAGTCATCTGTGTAGTAGGCCATTTAAAGAAAATATTTCACAGTGGGGTAGACAAAATGGCTTTTACAAAGCATGAGCACCTCAAAGATGGAGAAAAAAGTCTTAGAACCTAATTTATTTTTATTTAATTTTAGTTATTTCAGGTACTTATATAGCATCATGAATTTACGCAGCACTTTACAACATATACATTGTACATTCACATCAGTCCCTACTAATTTAATGTAACTGGAAAGAGCATGTAAAGCATTGCACTTGTGACCAGGTGTGAATCCTGAACTGATGCTTTCTATCACAGACAAAGCCTAAAAATTAGAGCAATTTATTCAACTTGCATAAACATTTCCTATGCCTAGTACACAGTATGAGAGAATATTTAGATGGAAACAAAATGCATTCTGAGATTGTCCGATAATCTGTTTGTTAAAGTGGTTGTAAAGGCACTACAACCACTTTAACCTATAGGTAAGCCTATATTAAGGCTTACCTGTAGGTACCCTGCATATCTCCTAAACTTGCTCGGGTCAGGAGATATGCAGAGTTCTGCGTGTGTCATTTCGGCACATGCGCAGTGAAGGAACGGCCTCCGTGCTGTTTCTCCACTGCGACCGTGCCGTGACTGGCGGCTCCCGTGCGCATGCGTGGGAGTGACGTCACGTGGCTCCGGCCAATCACAGCGCTGGAGTCCGCGACACCCAAAAGGAAGAGACACAGGCATGGACGCGGCCTGGAGCGAGGACATCGCTGGATTCCTCTGCTGGTAAGTAGCACATAATGGACTAGTATGCGATGCATATTAGTCCATTATGCTTTTACATTTTTTATGCATTATGCTTTTACATTTTTTGCATTGCAGGCACTATGCAGGAACTACCATCAGGGTTTACTTCCTCTTTAATAAGCGGCTTTCGAGAGATTATCACATCAGTTCATGTGAAAATATGCAAAGGGTCATGCACAAAAATTTTTCTCAAAAGTTAACAAAATTACCGATTTTCATGTAATTAGTAGAGTATTTGTACGAAAACGTTTGAGTGACCAAGACCACGCATGCTCAAAAACAAAAGAATACATTACAGTACAATACCTTATATCACTTCGAAACTTGTATTCTGTCTTATGAGAATTTTCGTAATCTGTTTGTTTTCGGTATGAGACTAGCATGCAAAAAAAGGACGATCATTTGTCTGATATTGTCATCATGTGTACGAGACATAGGCTTTTTGGCCATTTCCAATTCAAGATGAGGGTCATCCCTTGTATAGTTTGGAGAGCAATGTAGCACAGTATCTGTTAAAGCTGAACTCAAGACCTACAGCAAAATGCAAAATTCATATACTGTGTATGTGTGTGTGTGTATGTATGTATGTATATGTGTGTATATATATATATATACACACACACACACACAGTTTACAGGTTGATGATCTCTAATGTAGCAAGACAATGAGGTGAAGACCACTCTCCCACTTCTAGGTAATTAGATACCCTGTCAGCATGTAGACCAATCCGTCTCAACCAGGGTTTGGTTGAACTTTGGGGTTCCTAGAGAGGTTAGTAGGTGTTTCTTGAGACGTATCTGATTGACCTCCCATTTGATTGTGCCTGCATAGTTCTGGGGCCAGTGCCTCTTGGAAGAGCAATGCTCACCAATGATCTTTTTAGCTGTCTAAGAGTGGCATTCTGATCAGCACTGTAGGGTGGGCATTCTTCCAATGGCCACAAAAGTAAAGGCCATATTTTCACTAACAACCAAATTAACTAATTTTAACTGGGTTTCCATGATACCTGAAAATATTTCAAGGTTCATCTAGGGTAAAAAGAGAGAGAGAGAGGCAGATGCAGACTTTCAGCATATGTTCACTGCAACGGTGCCTAATTGGTTCCTAGCTGTCTCCTGCTGCTGTACAGAGAATTAAAGACAGGGGGTACAAGTCCTAGTCATTTGCTCACACTAGTTTTATTTAAAAACTAGGTCCCCTTTAATAAGTTCATAACTGCATTATTGTAATGTCTTACCAGAGTTCCAGTTGTGGGTGAAAGGGGACCCAAGTAACTTTATAATGATTTTGATTATCATGAAATTCAATATAATGATGAAAAAATATTAATGATCATTCTATGGCTGGAATAGGGTTGTGCTTTGTGTGGAGTGCGCTACACACACACACACACACACACACACACACACACACACACACACACACACACACACACACTGGCCTTGATCTGTGAGTGTGTGCAAGAAGAGTCTTTCTGCAGACAAATAAAGGGATGTGGATGTGTGCTGTGGAATTTGTGTGTTTATTTTAACTTGGTAAGTGGTCATATGAATAGGAGGTAATCATTTTGTATTTTCGTAAGCATGGCTTGCATCATTTCCCAAGCAAGTCATTCAGTTGCGCTTTAATTTCGAAATAACAAAATGGCTTCTTCCACAATGTGAAAGCAATTAGTAAGGTACCTAGTTTGGTATGTAGCTTCTTGTGAAGAAGCCTTCTAGATATTCATGATGCTATAATAACACAAGTCGAGCACGATGCTATTTAAAATGCAGTACCACTGTCCACTGAGGTTTTGGAGCCCCAAGTCCTCTTAAGACGTAGTATGGGGCTGGTGACCTTACATTTCCTCTAGTGGGGGAGATCTTGTATGCTCAGCATTTTCTGCTTCTTTCTAACATTTATTTATGAGCTGCCTAACCTCTGTTTTCTCTCTTTCTCTGGCCAGGAGCATGATGCTTTTTGCTGCTTCTATTTTCTACTAATCATTTTCCTTATAGCTGATTTGACTGGCTTCTGTTTACAGAAATAGTAAACCAATTGAATGCCTTGAGCAACTTACATGAAGATCAGGATGACTGCATAAATCGAGCTCACATGCCTTCAGCTAAACCCTCCAGTCCTAGTGAAGGTCTATGGTCTTTCCTCTATTTTCATCCTGTCTCTGAGTTGTCTGCTTAGCCGTCACTGCCTCCCGCTTGTGTCTGCCTCCATGTTGTGTCTGTGTGGCTTCCTTCCCGTGCTCTATGTTGTAATTTGTAGTGAAACCAACTAAAAACAAGGTAAATGTCTTGGAAGAATAGAGTGGATTAAAATGCTGCCACAGTAAAATCTACACCTTATTTTTATACAGTTATAACAAAAAATATTTAATTGTGAACCTCCCCAATTTTCAGTTCACGCACACCATAATCTGACATTTGAATGGACTCAAGGTTTATTGCATTGGCAACCCTTTTTGATCCACTACATGCAAAGGACAAAGTTGTGAATCCATGTTACTCTTTAGTTGTATAAAACGGTTCTATTCTTAGCTGTTGTTGCATGCAGTCTGAATATATTATTATATTCTATATATATGCCTGTTAAACAAATTTAAATTGAATCGAAAGAAAGATAAATTGTGATACAGGCAGGCAGTCCCCGACTTGCATACGACTCATACTTGCAAACAGAGGGAGACGACAGGAAGTCAGGGGAAATCTACCCCTAAGAAGAGAAATTCACTCCTGTAAGTTCTCATGGGAAAAAAAGTGTCTCCACTGAAGCTTTATCACCAATCCTTGTTTCCACGACAACCCAAAATTTTGAAAATCCAATTGTCACAGGGACAGAAAGTGAGATGGAATCTTCTGAACAGGGGCACAGAGAGCAAAATGAATGCTACATGGGTGTTAACCTTTCCCTATGCTATCCAAAAAACGTAAAAAATATTTTTTTGGCTGGCGTTGTACTTAAAAAAAAAAAATGTACCTGTTCCAACTTACATACTGTATAAGTTCAACGTAAGAACAAACCTACATACCCTATCTTGTATGTAACCCAGGGACTGCCTTGTATATGATATTGCAGGGCAACTCAATGCAAATTTTATGGCTATGATTCTTGGTTGTAGGATGTGCGCTCTACTGAATAGGAAGATTAACCAGGTTATCCTACCTTTGACTGAGATCATGAAGTTTATTTACTAAAGACGATTTGACTGTTCACTTTGCAAGGGAATTTTCCCTATAGCTTAGTAAATGAGGTGAAGCTCTACTGAGTTCTATCATCCAATCACATGCATGCAAAAAAAAAAAAGTTTTTTTTTTTCTTTTTCTTTCAACATGTATTCTTTGCAAAGAGAATTTTCACCACATTCACAAAACTAAGAGAAAATTCCCTTGCAAAGCGAACAACCTATTTACCTAGAAGTCAACCCCCATGTGTGTAAATACAGAGCTATGGCCAACACTGAAGGCAGCCTATAGAGGCGTTTTTTTCCAAGAAAGGTATTGCCGCTGTTCTATTTATTCAGCCTACAAAACTGTTATTGTTGCCTTTTGTTAATGTTTATCTATATATCCTCTTTAAAGTGGAACTTTACTCATGTTCTTTAGCAAGGAACATATATTCCACATTAATAATTATGCTACCAAATCATAATTATGTGCCACTTTGTGTTGGTCTATCACATAAAATCCCAATTAAATACAATTAAGTCCTTGGTTGTAACATGACAAAATGTGGAATATTTCAAGGGGTATGAATACTTTTTAAAGGCACTGTATGTTGCATGAACTGGTCAAGAGAGCAGTGTCTTCTCCATTGATGATTGAGCAATCTATCATGCTGGCACTCAGGTTCTGTGAATCCAGGGATGATACTTCAAGTCTTTATCTAATCCTTGTACTGCCTCTTGTTAGAAAAGAGTGGCTCCAGCTCTGCTGCAGGAACAGATCACTGCTATAGTTTCAGCAAGTTAAGTAAAAGTGATCTGTTGCAGCAGAGCATGTGCGTTGTGGTGCACTGTAATACTGGCCTAAATACAGGCTACTGTACTTGTGCATTGGGATGCCATTCTATATCAGTGGCACCACAACATACGACACACAAGTGCCATTTGTTAACATTACCACAATCTAATCATGTACAGCAAGCCTAAAGCTTTTTCTACTAACCCAGTTTTCTCTTTCTTGGTATGTTCTTACTTTAGGTTTGTCTCACACTATTGTGTTGTGAACGTGCATTTTATCGTATATACTCGTGTATAAGTCGACCCGTGTATAAGCCGACCCCCTACTTTTGCCCAAAAAATATGGGAAAACGTATTGACCCGTGTATAAGCCTAGGGTGGGAAATGCAGCAGCCAGAACACAGGGACAGGGAGCCAGGACACAGGGACAGGGAGCCAGGACACAGGGACAGGGAGCCAGGACACAGGGATATTAGCCAGGACACAGGGATATTAGCCAGGACACAGAGATATTAGCCAGGACACAGAGATATTAGCCAGGACACAGAGATATTAGCCAGGACACAGGAATATTAGCCAGGACACAGAGATATTAGCCAGGACACAGGAATATTAGCCAGGACACAGGAATATTAGCCAGGACACAGGAATATTAGCCAGGACACAGAGATATTAGCCAGGACACAGGAATATTAGCCAGGACACAGGAATATTAGCCAGGACACAGAGACTGTAGCCAGAACACATAAGGGATGAGTAAGGTAGTTTCACATTAAACAGAGCTGTGCTGCTTCTAAGAGCCCTTCTGTGCTTGTAACTGTGATTAATCACATTGGAATGTAGAGAATGCTGAGAGAGAGCTGCAGCTCTTCACTGAGATCAGGAGGTGGGTGGGACTGAACAGCTAACATCAGCTTGTCCTGCCCACCTGCTGACATCAAGCTGAAAATCTGACACCTCTCTCAGCATTCTCTACATTCCAATGTGATTAGTCACAGTTACATGCATAGAACGGCTCTTAGAAGCAGCACGGCTCTGTTTAATGTGAAACTACTGATCACCCACAGACACTGACTCTGGTATAAGCCGAGGGGGGTCTTTTTCAGCACAAAAAATGTGCTGAAAAACTTGGCTTATACCCGAGTTTATACGGTACTTCATGTTAAAACAGTGCAAGTTTGCTTCAGTACCATTCATTTAGAATGCCATCCCAATTCACAGGTACAGAATCCTGCATGCGCCTTTTACTGCAGCGCACCACAACACAAATGCAGTGCATTTTTGGTGCGCCATGTCAAAAAAGTCTATTTTTCTCATTGCTATGCATTAATAGCCCAATATAAGGGCTGGTTCACACCACATTTTTTGCGTTGCGGGTTGTGTTTTTGATGCTTTGCCAATGCATTTTTTCCTCATTTTTTTTTTCTATCATTTTCTTTTGAAAATGTTTTATTTTTATTAGGACAATGCTTCTTGGGGTCACTTTCCCTTTGTTCACTTCCTGATTCTACCTTGGATGTCTCCATTGCTTGTTGTGTGCAGCTGCTTGGAAAATTGCAATGTCTGCACTTACAGGCTTATTTATGGTGATGACCATTGCACTCCTAAGACTGTATGCTCCTAAGAGAAGGTGTTATTGAATACATCCACTTGATGGAACGAGAGCGGCTAATTTTGGATACTGTTTAAAGACCTTCACCAACATCCGGAAAAGCTTTTCATGTTTACACAGATGTCAATCAAAAGGTAATTATCAATAATCATTTATTTATATTGTGTATATATACAGTATTTTGTGTGTGTGTATGTGTATCTATATATGCACAGTATCTCACAAAAAAAAGAGTATACCCCTCACATTTCTGTAAATATTTTATTATATCTTTTCATGTGACAACACTGAAGAAATGACCCTTTGCTGCAATGTAAAGTAGTGAGTGTACAGCTTGTATAACAGTGTAAATTTGCTGTCCCCTCAAAATAACTCACAGCCATTAATGTCTAAACCGCTGGCAACAAAAGTGAGTACACCAGCAAGGTAG
>BLSH010336031.1:625852-656180 GCA_018402905.1 Glandirana rugosa
ACCCCAAAAATAAAAAAAAAATAAAAAATGATTATTACCGCCGCTAGACGCTAAAAATCGCCATGACGCTATAAAGTCGTCGCAGATCGCCGCCATTATTAGTAAAAAATAAAAAAAAAATAAAAACCCCAAAAATGAATTCTCATCTTCCGTAAACGCGACCACTTTTGCGCAAACCAATCAATAAACGCCAATTGCGATTTTTTTTATCGCAAATATGAGGAAGAATATAAATCGGCCAAAAACGGTGAAAAAAAATGTTTTTTTATATTTTTTTTTTTGGATTTGTATTTTAGCAAAAAGTAAGAAATTTGGGTTTTTTTGCAAAATTGTCGCTCTTCTTTTGTTTATAGCGGCGATCAGAAATGACGCAGAGGGGATCAAATACCACCAAAAGAAAGCTCTATTTGTGGGAAAAAAAGGACGCAAATTTTGTTTGGGTACAACGTCGCATGACCGCGCAATTGTCAGTTAAAGCGACGCAGTGCCGAATCGCAAAAAGGGCTCCGGTCCTAAAGCTGGAAATCCTACCCTTCCGGTCCTTAAGTGGTTAAAGAGGAACTGCAGTCTGCTCATATAATTTGTAATAAAAACATATTTTCCATTCTGAAGCTTCCCTACAAGCACTTTGCATATTATTTTATATATACTGTGATTCTGTACTTGCCAAGTATGCTGCAGAAATCTCCCTCCACTAAGTCTGGCTGCAATCATTTTAACTGTGGGCAGCTGAAGCTGCTGCCTGTTCACTTCCTGGATTTACACAGACACACAGAGGCACACCTCCAGCTCTGCAGCTCTCATTGGCCCTCTTATGTCTCATCCCCCCTCTCTTCCTGACAAACTCTCACAATAGTAAGAGAGAGAGCTGTGCATGATGTCAAACGCTGAGGCATTTTTCCAGCTAAGAAACAGGAAGTGAGCTGTATAAGGTATTTACTGGCAGAAAAAAAAAGTTTTACTATCCAAAGTTAAAACAACAAAGGCAGAGGATTTAATAGATGGAAAGATGAAAAATGACTGACGTTCTGCTTTAATGTGCAGTTTAATCCTAACTGTTTACATGCATGATGCATCACAAGCACTTTATCTGCAGTTGGGATTTCCAGGGAGTTTCAAGAAGTTCTTTAGAATGGTTCACTTGCTTTGGTCACTCAGAATCTGGTTTAAATATATACTGTGCATGTTTAACCAAGGGTAATAAAAACATATTAGATGCTTGTTTTGGAATGCGCTAGTTTACCCAACAATTGCATTTTAACCATGTTTTGAGCACATATGAGGCCTTTATTTGGTAATTTGTTATAAATTGCTTGAATATATATTGTATACTGTATTAAGCAGAGAATCTGAGATAAATCTGAAAATGTCTTTTAACTTGTTTAATGCATTTTTATAACACTATTCAAATTATTACCAATGAATTATTTTCTACCACTTATCCTGACCCAGGGGCCTCATGTACGTTTTGATACCTATGTCAGCCCTGTATGGTTGATTAAAAAAATATATATGTGTGTGTGTGTGTGTGTGTGTGTGTGTGTGTGTGTCTACACACCCCTGTTAAAATGTCAGGTTTCTGTGATGTATAAAAAATGAGACAAAGATAAATAATTTCAGAACTTTTTCCACCTTTAATGTGACCTATAAACTGTACAACTCAATGGAAAGACATCTTTGGGGGGGGGATCAAAAATAAAAAACGAAAATAATGTGGTTGCATAACTATGCACACACTCTTATAACTGGGGATGTAGCTGTGTTTAGAATTAAGCAATCACATTCAAACTCATGTTAAATAGGAGTCAGTACACACCTGCCATCATTTAAAGTGCCTCTGATTAACCCAAATTAAAATTCAGCTGTTCTACTAGGTCTTTCCTGACATTTTCTTAGTCGCATCCTACAGCAAAAACCATGGTCCGCAGAGAGCTTCCAAAGCATCAGAGGGATCTCCTTGTTAAAAGGTATCAGTCAGAAGAAAGGTACAAAAGAATTTCCAAGGCATTAGATATACCATGGAACTCAGTGAAGGCAGTCATCATCAAGTGGAGAAAATCTGGCACAACGGTGACATTACCAAGAACTGGACGTCCCTCCAAAATGGATGAAAACACGAGTAGAAAACTGGTCAGAGAGGCTGCCATAGGTCTACAGCAACATTAAAGGTTCTGCAGGAATATCTGGCAAGTACTGGCTGTGACAATAATCTCCCGTATTCTTCCTATGTCTGGACTATGGGGTAGAGTGGCAAGATGGAAGCCTTTTCTTATGAAGAAAAGCATACAAGCCCGGCCATAATTCCAAAAGATATGTTTGACGCAAAAACAACACTGCACATCACCAAAAGGACACCATACCCACAGTGAAGCATGGTGGTGGCAGCATAATGCTTTGGGGCTGTTTTTCTTCAGCTAGATAGTCAAGGCAGAGGGAATTATGAACAGTTACAAATACCAGTCAATACAGTATTGGCACAAAACCTTCAGGATTGTGCTAGAATGCTAAACGTGAAGAGGAGCTTCATCTTTCAGCATGACAATGACCCAAAGCATAAATCCAAATCAACAAAGGAATGGTTTCACTAGAAAAAGATTATCGTTTTGTAATGGCCTGAGTGGGCAAATATTGCTTAGTCAAGATGCTCCATGCTGAAAGACTCATACCCAAAAAGACTGAGTGCTGTAATAAAATTAAAAGGTGCTTCAGCAAAGTATTAGTTGAAGGGTGTGCACACTTTTGCAAACATATATTAGTTTTTTTATTTTCACTTCCCTCCACCTAAAAGATTTCAGTTTGTTGTTCAGTTGAGTTATACAGTTTATAGGTCACATTAAAGGTGGAAAAAGTTTTGAAATTATTTATCTTTGTCTCATTTTTTTTACATCACAGAAACCTGACATTTTAACAAGGGTGTGTAGACTTTTTATATCCACTGTGTGGAGATATATATATATATATATATATATATATATATATATGTGTGTGTGTGTGTGTGTATATATATGTATATTCGCTTATAAATGTATAAACATTTAATAAAATGACCAAGAAACACTTTAGTTGTATGCTTTTATGCATAGTGCATAGAAAACACCCTGGCTTTTTCTTGCAGATTAAGACTGGATAGTACTTTTTTCTTCTTGACTGACTCCATGGCAACATACATTCGGGTAGCTCCACCCTCGCTCCCGCCCCATAGGACCCCACTTTCATAAATTTTGAGCTGGAGACCGTTTTCCATTTTTGTCCTACTCATAGGACCAGCCAAGATGGCGTCTTCTTACCTTTGTTGGTTTGATTTACTAATGGTATTCAGCTCCTGGATCTCTGGCAGCAGCGTGGTGTTCATAGCACACAGAGAATGAGTATCAATGTTCTCTGTCATCGCTGTACTCCCAGCTATCAGCAGGGTGGTGCTAGGAGGAGTCTGAATTACCCAGCAAACAGCAGGGTGGTATTCATATTCTACGGAAGGACTATGTTTGACCAAATGCCCAGATAACAGCAGGTGCTCAGTGTGCACATCATGTGCATCGATCGCCCTGCGGAAGAGGTGCAGGATGCAAAAGTATGCGTAAGTATGCATGGCTTGAAGTCAGCCTAATGCACTTTACCAGACCTTGTGTGGGCTGTTAAGGGGTAACTCCACTTTTGTTAAAAAATTTTGTTAAAAAAATATAAAAAAAAAACCATGGAGAGAACGATCCTCTCTGGGTGGTCTATGTGCATTGCAGCATTTTATCAAAGCTTGGTGCAGTTTCCTACCATTTCTTTTTCTGTCCTGAACAGATAACGGTTTCATCATGTCCTGATTTCTGTATGGTAGGGACAGCTTAGGAAACTTCAGCAACTACAGTTTGAATTGGGAGGTCATTTTTAAATTACTGCATGGCTTGAGTAGCAATTGTACATGTTCTAATATATTTTCTTAGCAATGTGGAGTTCTCCTTTAGACTTGAGCAGTATCCCTGTTTGGTAGGGATTTGTGTCTTTACTGTGACAGGTCCTTGTGCAGCTGGCAGTCTACTCCCCTTTACGCTGTGACTGCTCTATACAGGTTAGTAGCTGGAAGGGGCAGTGTCTTCCTTACTGGTACTTTTACATGTGTTGTCAGTCCTTCTGTGGACCTTTTTAAAGCTGTACACACCTTAACTTTTTGTATTTCTAACTGCCAGTATTCTGTCAAATGTGCTTACTGTTTTGAATCATATTCATCCGTATAGACAGCCAGCGCCAAGAAGGTAAGGGAGCATTTTTTAAGTATTTTTTTTTGTTCAATTTCCTTTAGATTTACCTTCAAATTTGTAGTGCAAGGGCCAGCCTGATTGCATACAAAACTGAAAGTGTTTAGATTTGACCTCATATTATATAGTTTTGGTAAATTTAAAAGAAAATTGTATAACGTATGGCCTCCAGATCTGTATGCTACATGAGCACCCTAACCTGGGCCCTTGTTGCTTGCTCCTTGGGCAGAACCCTGTATTTATTACTGCTTCAAGCATACAACAACAAACACAAGTAGCCAAGACATTCTAAAGGAGTTTGTTTCCATTCTCCCTGTGCAAGGATCCCTGGCAACGTCCAGTTTTTTTTTTCAGTTTCAGTCAATTCCTCAGGGAGCAGAAAGCTGCAGATGAGGAAGATCTATATGCAGATTGTACTATTGTTGTTAAGAGGATGGCCATTTCCAACTTCCCAGAGCTCTTCCGTACCTGTATTTCTACATGAGTGAAGACATTATGCAGCTTACATGTCTACTGATTGGATTTTCTGTCTACACCTTCTCAAGGCAGAGATCATTTTTAAGAACGCAGAGGGAGTTCTCAGAACCCTACAGTAGGTTGGCTGGCTGGTGTTTCAAAAAAAGGTCATCTGACCGATCAATGCAAAAACTCTGAAAAAATAAACGCCTGGCTGAGGCTCAACTTCCTATTGTGTAAGCAACAATACATAAGCGGGACTTCCATTGAACAGCTCAGCACATACCAACCATATATTATACAATCATATTGTTTTATTATTGTCTAATCTAGCAGTACCAAAAAAAAAAAATCACACAAAACATATACATGTGAAGCAAGGGTACCATGCTGCTTCTTATCAGGCTGCAAAAGTCCATCCACAGATGTGCAGAGACCAAATATATGATGAGATAATACTTCAGCTTGACATAATGCACAATATCAAAGAGACACCAGTTATAACAATTAAATCTTTACTTACATTGAGCTTGCACTGCTTAATGGATTTTGATCATACTATATATATGCATGGGCAGTGAAGAGCAAGCTTCTTGTATTAACAGAGTCTTCCAGCACATAGCCTGTCTTGGGTATTTCCCTTTAACAAAGGTGATGGGCAGTCCATCTATGAAGTCCGGTGACTTAAAAAGTGGTCTCTTTGCGATATATATATATATATATATATATATATATATATATATGCTATGATGATGGGACTGGTATGATTCGTCCAACCTCCAGTGTGCTATTATGAGGGAGGGTACATGATTACCCAATCTCCCTATTGCAATAAAGAAGGATGTGTCCAATTGAAGGAAACTATTTACATTTCAGAAGGAGAATTTGGGACACTGATCTTTTGTTGGGCTTTTTAGGTCTTTTTGGTTCCACTTTATTTCATCATGTTACTCTCTTTTTTGGATGGTGTATATGGGCCCAGCTGCCGCTGCCATTGTTTTGAATAATTGGCCAATTGTGTATTAGGCCTCATACACACAGGACGTTTAAAAACTTTATAAAAACGCCAGTAGCATTTTTGGGCGTTTGCATTTTTGAGTGTTTTTTTTAATTATTTTTATTTTTTTTCAATAGATCAAAAACATCCAAAAACGCTGGTGAGATGCATTTTTGGGCGTTTTCGTGCCTTAGGCCTCATGCACGCAGGACGTTTTTGGGCGCTTTTACAGCTGCTGTTTTTGGCTTCAGACTTTTTTCTACAGTCAATACACTCCCCATCATGTTATCTTATGTGTTCATGCCATATAGGCTGTTATCAACTGTTTTGGGCAGGGGTGTCTTTGAGCTGTAAACCCCCCCCCCCCCGAAACTAGTGGGTTCTGAGGAGTTTTTCTGCTGTAAAAATGCTCAAACACTGAAAAAACGCTCAAAAACGCGGCTCGCCAGTGTTTTTGGACGTTGTAAATTCATTGAAAAAAAAAGAAAACGCTACTGCTGAAAAAAAAAGCTAAAAAACACACTACAAATCTACTGATGTTTTTAGAATGTTTTTTTAACGTTCTGTGTGCTTGAGGCCTTACAATAATAAAAAGGTATGATTGTATAATATATGGTTGATATGTGCTAAGCTGTTCATCGGAAGTAACTCTTGTATGTAGTTTCCGCCTACACAATCGGAAAGTTGAGATTTTGTATTGAATGAGATTATACTGACAAATCCTTCCCAGGGGTCTCTGAGGTGCCCTTTTAGTGGGTTTTCTGATCTGACCCCTAGACAAGTCCTTTTTGTATCTGAGAGCCTAATTAATCACAGTTCAGAATACATTATTTTTTTCCGCTAAAGCATACTGGTGATAGGAAGCTGGGCTATCCTGGCTTTCCTCTCTTCACCTGTTAGCATCTCAATGCCTGATAATGTTCAGGATCATGGTTTCTCCCATCCCTATATTAAAGGGGGCTCAGTGGAGGAAGGTTGTCTGTCCAGAAGGGTTCTTCTACAAAATTGGGCATGCACCAAGCTATTCATATCTCATAAACAATCAGAAGATGCCTTGGGTTCTGGCACAGTAGTATATCTTATGTACTTGCAGAACTATGGCCAGTGGAATGCCCCTGTTCAGGAAGTTATGTCAGAACATTCCGCATTTCTGGCCAGCCCTTATATGCTCCCTATGCTTTTCGTCACCTGACAGTAGTCTCAATAAGGGTGAACAACATGGCAGTGTTGTACTACAGCAAGGGGCAGGCTGAAACCTGCATGGTCAATATACTGAGAGAGCTAGAGATGATTGTGACCTGGGTAGAAAGGAATCTCAGCGGGTACATTCAGAACTTCTTGGAAGAATCCATATTTTGTGGCCCAGTTGGGCAAACAGTGATTCCTACATCCAGGTTCCTTCAAGTGGATTTTATATTTGGGCAAGATTCCAGCGTTAGGTTGACTTGCATCTCCTTACTATTGCAAGCTGGAAGGTCTTCTCCCAAGGAGCCTCTTTTCCACTTTTTCCCAGAGGAAAAGACTAATCAACTTTGGCTGTTTTTCTCTAAGCTGATACAGTATCTATAAATCCTACAACAGGATTTGTATAAAGCGTGTTCAGTGTGGGCTGCTTTGTTTTCCTTTGCTTCAGTCCTCAAGTCAAATACATTCTGGTCTTCTACTTATCTTAAGCTCTCTTAAAGGGCAGATCCTTGCATTCTCTGGCATATCCAGTGTCTCATGGGTGAACTATCCCTTACTCATGCAATACTTTGATGGGGGTGCTACATCTGAGACTTGAGGGAGAGCTCAAGACTCTCTATGTGGGATTTACTACTTACTGCGGACTTCCTTACCAGCTCCAGATGAGAGTTCTTGTCCAGCTTGAGTAAAGACTAAGCCATGAGGACAGCCTCTCTGAGGGCTGTCACATCAGCCAGGAAGTTTGCCAAGATCAGGGCCTTGGGCTATGGGGGATCCTTTGGTAGCCTCCAGCTCCAAGAGGGATCATTTTCAGTCCAGTTGGTATAAGGACTGAGCTATGAAAACAACCATGAAGGCAGCCTCTCTAAGGGTTTTTTCCTCAGCCAGGAAGCTTGCCAGGATTTGAGCCATAGCCTACGAGTGACCCTTTTTTTTTTTTTTTTTTTCCATCATTCTGCCTTGTCCAGGTAGCGTGTATACCCATACTAGGATGCAATCTGAGGTTGTTTCGGATTCCTTTGAGAACAGTATTCTTCTCACATGCAGCACCACTAAGGATAACTGGTTCCATGCCCTGGATATTGGATGCTCCAAGCTTGCTCACAAGCTGAAGTTTTGCCTAAAGATTTAGGTAATCTCTTTAAAACACTCCTTAGCAGAACCAGAGGAGATATCATCCTGAATCCTCGCTGGATTAGTTGTGCTGGCTAGCCAACTGGCTTATAGGGCTTAAAGAGGAACTGCAGTCTGCTCACATAATTTGTAATAAAAACATCTTTGCCATTCTGAAGCTTCCCTCTAACCACTTTGCATATTATTTTATATATAAAAGGTCCAGAGTTAATGCCACACTTAATGTTTTTGCTATCGCTCTGATGGGTTTGTTTTGTTTTTTTTCAGCCTAATGATGGCTTGCTTCACTGATAGTGACAGCAACAGATTCCAAATGCAGATGGCCCACTTGAAATTAACTCTGGACCTTTTATCTGCTCCTTGTAAATGGGATAATGAGGGAATAACACACACCTGGCCATGGAACAGCTGAGCAGCCAATTGCCCCATTACTTTTGGTCCCTTAAAAAGTGGGAGGCACATATACAAACTGTTGTAATTCCTACACTGTTCACCTGATTTGGAAGTAAATATCCTCAAGTTAAAGTTGAAAGTCTGCAGTTAAAGCACATCTTGTTCGTTTCATTTCAAATCCATTGTGGTGGTGTATAGAGCCAAAAAGATTAGTATTGTGTTGATGTCCCAATATTTATGGACCTGACTATGCTGCAGAAATCTCCTTTCACTGAGTCTGGCTGCATCCATTTTAACTGTGGGCAGCTGAAGCTGCCGCCTGTTCACTTCCTGGATTTACACAGACACACAGAGGCACACCTTCAGCTCTGCAACTCTCATTGGCCCTCTTATGACTCATCCCCCCCTCCCTTCCTGGCAAACTCTCACGAGAGTGAGAGAGAGCTGTGCATGATGTCAAACGCCGTGGCATTTTTCCAGCTAAGAAACAGAAGTGGGCTGTATAAGGTATTTACTGGCAGAAAAAATATGTTTTAGTATCCAAAGTTCAAACAACAAGGGCAGAAGATTTACTAGATGAAAAAAATGACTGAAGTTCCACTTTAAGGCTTTGTTCCTATGGAAGCAGTGACAACATACTTAACGAGGAGTTTGGCGTCTTTGTGGTCTTCTTGTAACAGGCAGGCACAAATAATTGTGGGGTGATGACATGGTCCTCCACTAAGCCTGTTATAGCTCTCTGTGGGGTGGTTTAGTATCCCACACTCTTAGGCCCCTTTCACATGAGCAGTTTTGACGGGCTCCGCTGCTCAGCTTTTGTGTTTATCCCCACTGAGCCGGCGGATGACAGGACAGTCTCTGAACTCTGTGCAGAGACTGTCCTGTCACAGTTCCATTCTCCTCTATGGGGGAATCTGATGAACACAGACCGTCTGTCCGTGTTCATCCAATCCACCAGGCGGATGGAAAATAGGGTTTCCATTCGTCTGTTTTTGGCGGATCGGAGCGGATTGGATGTCAGCGGATTTTAATTTTTTTTTGTTTTTGTTTTCTTTTTTTTTTTCTCAAGGACTACTTTTTTTCTTTGTCAGTCTGTTGTGGACTGATGTTCTATAAAACTGATCATAGGCAGAACATTTTTTTTGTTGATCCTGAAGACATTTCAGCTAAACTAACCAGATTTAGAATATCTTAAATAAAGTAGCAATGCCAGCAAATGTTTTTCTAATACAAATACATAATTTGTTGTCGTGATCATTTTGTGCTTGTGATGTAGCTAATTTTTCACTGGTGTCTTTGCAACTCCACCCTCTGCTTTTGTACAGTTGTTCACACTGGTAATGCCTCTTGTTTATCGGTTATATGTCGCAAAGCAAACGATCGTTTAGGTGATCAATACTTGGTTGGATCGGATCTTGTGTATGGTCTTTGCCTGTTGATGTGTTTCATAGTTTATAATTCCATCCAAAATGTTGGTTTGCTACAAAATACAGGTATTCATTTCAGTCGCTGGCAGTGCATTTGTTTTCATTATTTCAGCTTTCTGCTCGCATGACCTTATATTCCTAAGCATTTGATTTTTTTTTTTTTTTTTTTTGTGCTGGGTTCAGCATAGTTCACATAAGTTATTCTGCAAGTCCATCAGACTGTCTGCCCTGTTAAGTAAAGTAGTATAAAGAGCAATTGTGATGTCCAGTTTGTAGTGACCAATGGCGGCTTATTAGAATTTAGTCTACTCCATGTGTTGAGTTCATAGCGTTTCATATCTGTGTTTTGTGTTTCTGCACTTTTTCTATGCACTTGCTCTTTGCACTGCCTTTTTTAATACACCTGAAAGCATTCCTTTTTTTGCCATCTAAAGTCTTCTTCATCTATTGTAGAACTTATAAACAAGTTGAATTTTCTGGATGAAGAGGAGCAAGACTTGAACACTGACACAAATCCTTTTGAAAGTTCTGATGTTACAGACCTGAATCCATTTGGAGATCCGGATGCTGAAGGTAACTAGTCATTACAAAGGATGTTAATTCAACTTCTCAAAAAGTTGTGGGGTTTTTCAACATTGTCTGAAAGATGGCCATTACCCATAGCGGCTAATCAAACTCTTTATTTTGTTTTTAGTTTGCTGTAGAAAAACATATAAAGGATCTGTTTTTGTGAACTAAGGCAACTGTGTGCTTTTAAACAGTTTTATGGATAAGTGCAATACACATAGCAATTTACATTGCTACATTGTACAGCAAATGGTTAAAACCATCATATGATGGAGAAAAAATGTGACTCTCTTGGGTGAAATCTGAAAGACGTAATTGGAGTCAAGCACGCCAGTCAGTGGGAAAGGTGTATGTGTTTTTAGGTTATAGCAGAAAATTCTTCATCAGTGTCAGGGCATTAGCCAGTGGTTTAAATTCCAGGCAAACTTTGGTCGTTCGTAATGAAAAACACTGCAGTAAAGTGTCACAAACAGAAATTATGCTTTTTTAAATGGCCTGAACTAAGTACTATTGAAGTTTTGTGCAGTATTCTCAAGTAGGTTGTTCAAGCAAGATATTACAAAAATATAAGTAAGTTGGAACAGTTTTGTATACTGCAGTGGGAAAAAAAATTCCTAACCATTTTATATGTCTAGTGGCTGCAAAAATATTTTGGTAAGAGTTATCGGTCATAAAAGTTATTCTGATTGTTAAAACTGTAAAGCAGAGAACCTCTAATGCTGTTATGGACAGCCAGATTTTTGGGACCCCAAAGCCAACTTCACTTTAAAGCTGGTGCCAGCAATTTGAATTGCAAACTGGCCTCCTAAAACACCCGGAGGCTCGAATGCATTATATAACCACTCCGTTTCCCAATTTGTGCCATTTGCAATGGCCATCACAAAGTGGCGACATTACTTTCCTCAGTTAAAGTCGGCAAAATAGAAGATAAACAAAGTTTTGGGAATTTAGGTGTGATGGAGTCGAACTTTGATAATGACCTTGTCAGAGGGAGCAAAGACACAAACAGTTGCAGGCACATTTCACCTCTAAATTAAAAAAAAATTGACAATCTAAAAATCTCAACTTTGAGTGGTGGTGGTATCAAATACCACACATCAAATGCACATTTTTTTTCTTCTATTACTTATCAATAAAGTAAACATGATTGTGTGTAAATCTTGTTTACATTGAAAGTGTGTTTTATCATAACTTTGCACTTCTTATCCACATCACCTCCGCCACAGTGCTGATCACAGACAGGCTTTAGGCCACTGAACATTAAGAAAGTTCTAAAAACGCCAGTAGCTTTGTAGTGAGTTTTTCAGCTTTTATCAGCGTTTTGCACTAGCGTTTTTGAACAGTAGCGTTTTTTTTTTATTTTTTATATTTTTCCATAGACCAAAAATGTCCAAAAACGTTGGTGAGCCGCGTTTATGGGTGTTTTTGAGCAGTAGTGTTTTTTTTTTTTTCCTCAACGGATCTAAAACATACAAAAACATTGATGAGCGGCGTTTTTGCACTTTTTTGAGCGTTTTACAACTGAAAAACGTCTCTCAGAACCCACTAGTCTTGGGTTTTTTTTACAGCTCAAAAATGTCCCAGCCAAAAACCGTTGATAACAGCCTATGTGTGCATGAACACATAGGATAACACGATGGGGAGTTTATTGACTGTAGAAAAAATGGTCTGCAGCTAAAAACAGCAGCTGCAAAACAGTCCAAAAATGTCCAGTGTGCATGAGGCCTTAAAGTCAAGGCTTCACTAAAGACACACTGCCTGGCCTGCCCATATCTGCCCAGGGTTTACAGGCCCCAGTTTCACTGTGCTCTATACTCTGTGGCCCATACATGTATTGCGTCACTCCCATAGGGATAATGGCTTTACTTGGCACTTGCACTGAGGACTGCCTTTTTTTGTTGCATAAAGTGTTGATCGAAATTTTACAATACATAACATAATTATAGTAATCCAAATTTACACCGGGATCGTAATGATGTATACATTTCTAAGAAAGAAAAAAAATATTCCAAATTTTGTATGAAGAGAAAACAATAAAAAATTTTTTAAAAAGCATATCAATATGCCTCTTTCTGCACATCTTTATTAGCCAAATATGTGATAGGGATAAGGGTGGGAGGATTGGACAGTTGGGGTTTTTTCTTTTCCTAGGCCTGTCTAGGTGGCAAGTGCTTAAACTAGTCTGGTGAAGCAGTGTAGTAGCGAAACACAATTCTGTAGGAGGCTCCATTGAATAACGAGAGTTGGAGAAAGAGAAAAAAAGTGTGTGGGGGGGGGGGGGGAAGTTGGGTCTGGGCACCCCCCAGAGGGGGCACAACTCTCTGTAGGGTCAAGCTTCAAAGTTTTGGGGAGGACACTCCATAGCCCTAGGAGGGTAGAGCTAATGCTGGGTGATTGAGGGTAAAATTGGTGCTGCTTGTACAGACCTGAGTCTTTGAATAGGAGCGATCTAGTCCAAGTTTTTACGTAGAAGGACATGGTTGATGATTTGCAGCAATTCTTCCATCTCCTTCACCAGATTTATTCTGTGGGACCAAAGAAACCAGAGATCTCAGGTACATTGGTAGAGTTCCACAATCTTGGGAGGAGTGTACAACCACCTTCATACTCTCTGTGACTGGGAGGAGTGGAGGGACTGCATACTGCGGCTGTGAGGGCGAGACCGTATCATGGGACTCTGGTCCAGGCTGGGTAGCTCAGTAGAGACTGCTTAGCCATACCTCACTGAGCTCATCCTCTCCCAATACTGCTGCTGCCCACTCCGGAATCCAGCAATACCTCGCTGTGAGGTCCCCCCTTCTCCCCCCTCTTTCTCTTCCCTCACTGCACTGCCCTGCCTCCCTCATTAACCCTCAGTGGTTCCAATCATTATCATTCAGTGTCAGCTCATCAATTCATCTGCTACCATTAATGCCAGCACAAGTACTTATGGTTATGGGACGAGCAGGTTCCCTGCTTAAATATTGCGGTGGATTGCAGACTATTGATTTGAGTGTATTCTTGGTGTGCATGAAGCAGATGAGTGTCAGGCTGCCCGGGCTGTTTTTAGCTCTTTGGACAATGTTGTCTTAAGTTTTTTACATTGATGTGGTTTGGTCTGTAGTCATGTGTGTTAATTTTTTAATTATTAATAAACGTTTTGATATTTAATAAGGTCACTGTGTGTTCCCTTCTTAGCCCTCATATCCCTGTTCCTGCTTTCTTTCAGCAGTGCGGGATTGTCCCCCCCCCCCCCATTTTCCCCCTCCCCCTTTTTATCCGATGAGTGTTTTAGCTGTGTTTAACAAATGTCTGAGCAGAGCACACTTGTATGTGGTGGGAAATATTTCAGTATGGTGACATAGGAGGACTTGTGACCAAAAAGGATGTTTTTTTTTAGGGCAAGATCACCATATGTGTAAGAGTGTACCTCTCTACAAGAGACATCTAGAGTTTGTCTCTTTGACATGTTTTTTTTAAATCAAAGTTTATTACCACTTTTAACAGTACAATAAACAATGCACATTCCAAAGTAGTACATTTATACAATACCTTCACAGAATACAAAGTAGAGTAATGTTTCTGTACATAGCCACACCAGGTTTATAAAACTGATTGAACCTGAGATGTCATTAGTCCTTTTATCACAGTGTATGTATCCCTAGATGGGGCTTAGGAAGACATTCTCATATCTCTTCCTAAGTACTTTAAATTAAACTCCCTCCTAGAGAGCGGACACACTGAGCGGTTGAATAACCATGTTAAGTCAATAGCCTATCAAGAATTGGATCTAATGGAGCCAAGTCAGGGGTAGCTAGCCAGCATCCCCAGATCTTATTGAACCCGGTCGGGCTGCCTCTACGCTGATATATCAAGCGCTCATATCTCAAAGTTAATCCCATATTGGCTAACCTCCTCTCTAAAGTTGGAGAGGTTTGAGAGATCCAGTGTTGCAACATCAGCTTTCGAGCTTGGAACAGTGCTCTGGTCACGCCTCTTCGACATATTTGTCTGTTATTCCCTCATCCAGTATACCCAATAAGCACGGTTTAGGGTCACGAGAGATGGTTACTTGAAAAGTATTGTTGATGGTGTTTACTATGCCAGTCCGAAAGCGGTGCAACTTTGAGCACCGCCAAAGAGACGTATCAGGTCCCTATTAGCTCCCTTGCATCTTGCACACAATGGGTCTGGGTGGAGTCTAAGAGCAAACAATTTAAGTGGGGTACAATGAACCCGCAATAATATATATAGTTGGGACAGTCTTTGGGTTACATGTAAAGGACAGTTGTGGACCGATTCCAGGCCCTCCGACCATTGATCATAGTTACATAATTAGTCAGGTTGAAAAAAGACACAAGTCCATCTAGTTCAACCAAAAAAAAATAGAAAATTTATATATAACCATACAATCCCATATACAATCCTATCCTTCACCCACAGTTGATCCAGAGGAAGGCAAAAGACCCCAGCAAAGCATGATCCAATTTGCTATAGCGGGGGAAAAAATTCCTTCCTGGTCCCCGAGAGGCAATCAGATTTTTCCTGGATCAGCTTTACCTAAAAATGTTAGTACCCAGTTATATTATTTACATTCAGGAAAGAATCCAGGCCTTTTTTAAAGCAATCAACTGTGCTGGCCAAAACCACCTCTGCGGGGAGTCTATTCCACATTTTCACAGCTGTAACTGTGAAGAAAACTTTCCGTATTTGGAGATGAAATCTTTTTTCCTCTAGACGTAAAGAGTGCCCCCTTGTCCTTTGTGATGACCTTAATGTAAATAGCTCAACACCAAGTTCACTGTATGGCCCACTTAGGTATTTGTACGTGTTGATCATATCCCCCCTTAACATCCTCTTCTCAAGAGAGAATAAATTCAGTTCCTCTAATCTTTCCTCATAGCTGAGCTCCTCCATGCCTCTTATTAGTTTGGTTGCCCTTCTCTGCAGATTCTCCAGTTCCCCAATATCCTCTTTGAGAACTGGTGCCCAAAACTGAACTGCATATTCCAAGAGAATTGAGTTATATGCCAGGCCTTCAGGTTAAGGCTAAGAGAAGTGGAGATATGGGAAAAGATGACCTGAAAAAGGTCCATTAAAGTGGAGGGGAGGTGGATTGCTAGATATTTAATGGATCTCCAGATACTGGATCTTTTAGCAGGAGGGGTGTAATCACCAAAGTTTTGTGATGGGGTCTTTGTGCCGTAGGGCTAGGAATAGGGTAGTCGGAGCCTGGTCTAATAATCTCATGGCCTCAGTAGTTGATTTCATTTTGTGAAGGTCCCTTTGTGTGAGGTAAAAGTACTCCAAGCGTGTGTATTTGTTGTGGATTTTTGAAAAGTAGATAAAGTCTTTCCTTGTTGAGGAAATGCCATGTGTCATGTAGTGCTAGTTGTGAGAGCTCCTATTTGATCTTTCAAAGGACCCTGTAGGGAAGTGATGATTTGCCGTTGGAGGAAATGAGCAATGGGTTGAGAGGGACCTCCTAGAATAGTCGTCCCAGCCATGAAGCTTAAGTCTCACATTGTGAAATAGTGCAAAGGGTTTGGACTTGGGGGAGTATATATTTACCAAGGTCACAGGGGTGGCATGCAGTTTGCCCTTCAAAAAAAGGTAATGACCACCTAGCTCGGCAAGTTAATCCAAGCGAAAGTTGTGCCTCGTACACACGGTGCAACAGTCATACAAATGCACATTCAATTTTTGTCCAAAATCGGCTATTGGCGGTTGTGTCTTGCGTACTGACATGAGTCAAGTAGTTGTACAACAAAGCCGAACGTAGTGATGCGTTACGATCGTCTAAGGAGGAAGTTCAGGTGAATGTGATTTGTGAATTAGGAACGCAGGTTTAGAAGACCGAACACTTACGGGCGTTCCCGACTTCTGAGCATGCGTGTTTTGCAAGTACATCTTTTGTTGGGCCAACTTCTGTACACATGAGTCAACAGTCGTATAACAGCTTGTTATACAACAAAAGTTTTCTAGTCTGCTCGGCCAACTTCTGTTGTGCGACTGTTGAACGTCGGCTGTTGTAATCACGCGTACTAACGGTCAAATTATCATACAACAAGCTGTTGTAAGAACGTTGTTGTTCGACCGTTGTATCGTGTGTACGGGCCTTTAATGTGTTTAGAGAACAGGATTGAAACCCCCTTAGTTTTGGTGGTAGCTGAGGTGGCATGGAACACAACCGGGTAGCGAGAGTTGGCCAATTTAGGGATCGTGGATGATTTGAAGTGTCTCTTGAAGCAGTACTACATGTGCTCTATGCCTGTGTATGTCACGCAGAAGTTGAGATCTCTTTTCGGAGTATTGCGACCCTGACGTTAAGAAAGGGGGGGGGAAGGAAAATTAGTGGGGGGACAGTGAGGGGGATAGGGTTAGGTCATTAGGTATGAGAAGGGGGACAGAGGGAAGGAGTGTGGAAGGATATAGGGGGAAGGAGGAAGTCCGGAAAAATCTGTTCCAATGAGTTGCACCAGTCCAAACTGTGTTTTAGGGCATGGCAGCCCATTTTTATTGGATAAAATAGAATGTTTACATAGACATCAGATACCCACTGTCTCTTGACACATGGCTGAGACACCTCTGTTCCTTGAATGAGACCTCCTGTCTCTTGGCTCCATTCTGGGCTCCTCTGAACCCTTGGTGAGATGTCCTGTTTCTTGGCTCCTGGCTGGGGCTCCTCTGACCCCTAGTTGAGACTCTGTCTCCCAACTGGCAGCTGTCTCCAAACTGAAAGCTCTGAGCTATACTCAGGTTTGAGTATCTAACACTTGTGTACTCAGACAGGCTGCAGGGACCTGGTAAAATCTGGACATAGGATTGAAGGTTCTGTTCCAGAACCACAATCTAGAAAAAAACAAAAACATAGCTTTCTCTGCTCAGAAATGGTAGTCTGAAACCACTTAATGTAAATTCTGTGTCATATTCACCACTGTTTACGCAATGAGAGAGTCTCGCTCTGTCACAGGGGGGTAATCCAGGAGAAAGTGTCACTGAAAATCAGAGCTATGTGAAACACAATGTAAATGTGAAGGAAGGACATGGACAAGTTTGGGCATCCATTGTCAAAAAAGGAAAGCAGGCACCCTGTAGTTAAGAGAAGTATGGGATTTGTTTTTTCTTTTTTGAATTATATTTACCTAGCTGGATGCAGCATCGGTTTCCCGTCGGCTCAAACACTGAGAACCGAGAGAACAAACACTGCTGATCGTTTGGTTTTCTGGTTTTCACAGCTCCGTGAGCAGAGAGATGGTGTCATCAGCTTTCTGCTCTAACCCCCCCCCCGCTCACTGCAACGCTGGGCTGTAAAGGGAGCGGCCGGCTCAGGCTCTGTGTCTCACTGGCCCACTCTCTGCTGAAAACGGGTCACAGGAGTGCAGAACGGACTGTACTCCTGTGATCCACATGAGCTTTGGCTGTACTTCTCCCCTAACAGTGGTGAACCCGAGATGTCTCAGAGGCTAGATCACAAGATAAACTGGCATTCAGCAGGGGTGACAGGCAACAACATGCTAACGCTAGGCAAACAATGAACATAACTGAACAACTCCAGGGGCAGTTGGGCAGATTACAGGGTTACAACATGCTGCCGTGCGGGGCTGCATGTCATTTTGACAATTAATTTTCATCGAGTGAGGGAGCTGATAGAATAATCTATTGACATATTGATATGCGTCGCGGGCAAAGGGTCCCACACTGTCCAGCAAGTGCCCATCCCCATGGGTTTATGCTGCGTAGGTGTTGGAGCATGGTAAGCTAATGGGAGGGGGCAGCTCTGTGTCCCTTTGGCGCTGCCTATTTTCCAAGTGGGCTGGTGAGGACCTCGCGTATATGGTTACAGTTGCCATACAGCTATGTACCCCAGGACCAAGGGAACAGCATTGATATAAGACAAAATGTGCAGGTTTGGAGGACACTCTTGCGTCAGTTTGCTTTAAGAAAGGTAGGGAGTCTGCAAGTGTGATAAGTGAGGCTTACACTACCTTGTAAAGTCACAGGGCGCGGGGGGGGGAAGGGCAAGGGTTATCAATATGCAGCCAAGAAAGGTAGTTTGAGGCTGGCAGTAAATGGTTTGAAAAAAGTTCAACATCTGTGTAATATATGGGTCCTTAAAAAAGGTGGCGCTGCCTGCTTTATTGCAGGTGGTGCCTAAGTGTCTGCCTCCAGGGGTCTCTATGTACCACCGGGTGAAGGGTAACGGATGCATGAAAGGTGTGCAGTTGACAGATCATTTAAGTCAGGGGTAGGCAACCGTCGAGAGATCTACTTGAACAACACTGATGAAGTCAAAGATCACTGGCCCCTCCCCCCGAAGAAAAAAAAATACAGTAAGACAGACTTTTTTAAAAAATATATTTTTACTCAGAACAAAAATATGTATTACAAGAGAGTGCAGAGTTTAGGAGTGCATTATGCAGAGAATGCAGGGTTCACCAGTGCATTACGCTCAGAATGCAGAGATCAGGAATGTGTGGACAGAGGGAAGGAACTGGCAGAATGACTTTTCATATTAGCAAGCTGGTGATTGGTTGCTTAGGACCACCTTGTGTGCTAGCAACCAATCGCCAGCGGTTTAACATAAAAAGTTTGTTTGGCCAGCTCCTCCCTCCATCCGGAGCTGTGCTTTCTCCTGGTCTCTGCTGTTCACTGATCACAGCGGCGGAGGAGGCGGGAGGGAAAGAGATAGACAGGGACAATAGATGGCGCGGCATAGCCGCAGGAGAGGCTGGGAGGGGAGACAAGAACTTGCAGTCTGGCACATAGAAGGCGGGGGTCGGCGGCGCAGGAACCTGTTCATGGTCCACCTGTCACCTGCAGGCGGTCGACAGGTAAACCACAATTGACAGGTTGCTGACCCCTGATTTAAGTGTTTAATAAAAAGTAACAGTGAGTCATACCATAGTAGGTGTTGAACGTGGGATGAATAGATTAGGTAGGAAGTAGGGTCATTTAAGGCATTTGAGTGTTCATTAATTATTATCAATTAAGTTGTTGGGAGTCGAGTTGAGCAATTTTAGATTGCTTTGGAATGGACACACCTGTACAAAATAAAATTAGCACATAAAAATACACCGCTGTGGGGCCTCACAAAATCAGGCCAATGATTAGCTATTTAGGGCTAGGACCTGAATTAGAGTCTGATCTATGATTCTGGGAAAGTCCAAAGTGCTTCAGTAGGGTGACACTGATGAAAACAGCTCACTAGTAATGTCTTCACGGTCTTAGAAAGCAATTGAACAAGGTAATCGCAACAATTGGGTGGCACAATAAGCCCTAGGAGGAAGGGCAAGAATCTTCTTGACAGTAGAATATAAGGGCCACATATAATAGATAAGAGGCAAGTTTTGAACTAATACTTGGTGTCCAGGAGATGTCCCTCTCTGGTCAAAAAGAAAGCGAGAATGGCCAACATGGCTTCATCGGTAGGGCAGATTTCAGAGGAGTCTTGGATCATTAGGACCTGAACGTTCAGATGTCAGGTCCAAGGCTTAGGGGGGTCTTCTCGGTGGCAATCTTGCCCAGATGATGGACTGCCTGGGTATTCATCTGGAGGAGAGTCCCAGGATGATGATAAATTTAGTGAGTTGTAGCAGTCCAGTAGTGGCACATAAGGGATGTGTAGCTGGTTACAAAACCCTGGGAGATCTACTGGTGTATGGAGAAGGTGTGTATGGCTGGCTCTGGTAGCAGACAAGCAGAAGGGGAAGCAACAACAGTAGGGAATGTTGTGCTCCCTCAGGGCGGTCAGTAGTGGTCATAGAGACCTCCGGTGCTACAACGTGGTCAGTGAAAAGTCCTGATATATCTGTAGCACCGCACCGTCAAACATCAGGTGCTTTCTGTGCCTAGCTTTCTTCGGAATCTCCTCTTCGAGTTGGAAGCTTAAGAGACATAAAATTACATCTCTTGGTGGGTCGGTGTCCCTACAGCGTGGTCATAGGGCTCTGTGGTAGTGTTCTATGCTGATAGGCTATTCCAGTGGCCTACCAAGAAGGGCACTCTAGATTGATAGTCCTTAGTGGAGATGATCTTGACCTACTGTTTCGGGGAGGCACCATACTCTCAAATTTCACCTTCTGACCCTATTGTCTACGTCTGCAAGATGGCAGTGGATTTCCAGAAGGTCATTATTGTGGTTGCAAGAAACCTGGTGGAGGGTGTGCAGTCTTCTTGCAGAGATCTGCTATCACAGCTGTTAGGCTGTTTTTTAACATCAGATGCTACAGATTGTAGGTCCGATATATGTGGAAGATAGTTTGCTTGATCAGTTGTAGGTCTGGGGTATCCCAGCAGGTGTAAGGGAGCGGAGTCAAGGCATGCAAGTTGGAGGGAGGGAAGAGGAATTATTATTTTTAATGGTTATGTGGACCTGTAAGTTGGCACTGTAGGGCCACTGGTGTCCATCAATTGAGAGCCACTGCTGTACTTGGTGTATTTAACATTTGTGTATATACAGTGTATGTATATGTTTTCTGGGTCATAGATACCAGAATGGTTTCGCCACCAGTACCTTCTACCATTGTTCACACCTAGTATGAATCATCAGTTAATGTTTTATCATCACATCAAGTTAAAACTTAGTAACCTAGATGTTTTCTAATGGGAAGTGATGATGGATAAGCCATCAGAGAACTTTCTGTACCCACACTTCTATCACAAGATGTGTTTTTTGAAACCTGGCATTTGTTACGTGAAATTCTGTTTGACTGTGAGCTTCTGTCAGTGCTGCTGTAAAATCATGCTGAAACTAGGAGTTGAACTGCAGATTTAAAAAAAAAAAAAGCTTGTGTAATGTCAAACCAGACCTAGGTAGATTATACGGTGAAACTTGCATCACTCTCAAGTGATTCGTAGGTTGCCTGTAGTCAGGCATTAGAGGGCCATTGAACCTGCAGGTATGATCTGTCCACCCATAAGGCAGATAATCTTCTGAACCCTGCTGAAGACTTCATATACTTGCATGTTGGCTCAGCTGACCCAGTAAGTTTGTGAATGTACAGGCCACTAGTGCCACTTTTCCCAGCAGTGAAGAATTGCATTCAGGGTGGTTTTTCTAACCTGCCCACTTGATATTTTCTCCAAGAGTTGGTAGTTGATAGTTGTCTGCCCGAAAATGGCGTCCGGGACAAACCGGAAAATCAACTCACTCCTAATATTCATGGGCTTCTAAGGTCTGTTTTAAGGTTTACTAGCAGGGCAGTGGTATATCCATAATTGTACCAGTGTCATTTAGCTTTCGACTACCAGAGCATCTATTGCCCTGAGGTGGTAGCACTTGACAGTTGGATGTTGGAAGATAGGGTTTGGTACCAGGAGAGGCAGGACTTGACCACATTATTGTTAATTTGAAAATGTTTTGTACCAGGTCAGCTCCAAATTAAATCACACAGCTGCCAAAGAAGTCATTACCCCATTAACAAAGACAAGCAAGTGCCTAATATTCACTCTATTCAACAATATTTTTAAGCATACTTGCAATATGCTGCTGAAACCGGCTGTATATTGGAAGCATTCTGGCATTTACTTCCCATTACCCTACTTCCACCCTCCATGCACATCGTTGCTAAACTGCACACAGACCAAAGTGACTGTGTCTGTTGATTCTTTGACACTAAATGTACGCAGAAAATGCACGTGAGAATAATGACATTGGTTTGTGTTCTGGTGTGAATTGACCGGCATAGCATTTTAGTAACACACAAAATGATACATTGTGATGCATAAAACTGTTTTGATATCTCTGTTGAAAATGAAAAAGGAGGGCTTTAACTTTATAAACGCAAGTAATGTAAAAATGAACGCTGTTGGGGTCTCCAGTTGGAAGATTCACTCTCTAATCTGATCACCAATGTTACTGTGAATGAAAGTAAAGGTAAATTCAAAATTTTTATTTGCTGTCAGAATAGGAATATAGGGTAACTCTTCCAATGGGAACCCTTGTTCCTGTGATAACCTTCTAAGGAGGGCTCGTTCACACGTGTGTTGATCATAAAGAATGAATTATTGCTCCTCAACGCGTCTTAAAGTAGAAGTATAAGCAAAACTTTTTTTTTTTTTCATTTTGGATAGAGTAAGGGAGGGCTATAACCCTTCAGATTTATTTATTTATTGCCATCTGTGTCCCATTGCAGAGATTTCCCTTCACTTCCTGTCCTATAGCCAAATAGGAAGTGAGAGGAAATCCCTGCAAATTAAGGGAATCCCTTGGGGACCCCCAGGTCTCCGGAATTAGTGTCCCCATTGGACGATTTCCCCTAACTTTTCTGTGGACAACCCAAAATTTGAGATATTTCTTTTACTTTCACTTTCAATGATCATGGTAAACAGAACAAATAGAGAGGGGGGATCTCCTTAACAGGGGCACAGACAGCTATGAAAGCCTAACAGGTGTCCAATCTCTCTGCACTCTATCGAAAACTAAAAAAAAAAAAGTTTTGCATTTAGTTATACTTAACCACTTCAGCCCCGGAAGGATTTACCCACTTCCTGACCAGGCCGATTTTTGCGATACGGCACTGCGTCGTTTTAACTGACAATTGGGTGGACATGCAACGCTGTACCCAAACAACATTTGTCCTTTTTTTCCCACAAATAGAGCTTTCTTTTGGTGGTATTTGATCATCTCTGCGGTTTTTATTTTTTGCGCTATAAACAAAGAAAGAGCGACAATTTTGAAAAAAAATAAATACATTTTTTACTTCTATAATACATTTCCAAAAAAAATGTTAAAAAACCCAAATTTCTCTTACAGTCACTGACAGACGCAGCCAAAACAGTGGCACTAAATAGTTACCTCAAAATTAAAAATAAAATATGCCACTATCAGCGCTTAGGACATATATACCATGCTCAATACATAGCTTAAAAAAGCAGCTGCTTTAAACATATGACATAATACACCTGGCATCGGGAAGTTAAATAAGTCCCATCTATGATGCAAGCAGCGCTAAAACGAGGATCATTAGACTGGCACAGTCAAAATAAAACCCAATATGTAGTGAGCGAGTCTATAGACAGAATCTTGCTTCCATCACCACACCACGTGTAAAGGCAAAGGGGGGGAGAGGATAGGATCCCCCTTAGGTGATGCACTCACCAAACAGCAAAATGATAAGCGCCTTTGCATAAACCGGGGTGCCCCCTCAGGGAGATCCTGCTCACATGAATATTCCTCTTGCTTCCGGTGTGTCACATTCGTCACGTCAATAGCACTGGGGATTTACCTTAAATAAAAGTACTTCACATACTGCAGATCTGACTGATAGTTTTATTGAAAACCGTAATCACACAACCCCCCCTTACAGATGTACACTCACTTGGTAACAAATAAAATCAAGCCTGAAAATCATACAGATGCAGGCCTCTAACCAGCCTCGTCTCACCACTCTGATGCATGCGGCGTTCCCGGGTACGAAGCGGTGTTCGGCCGGATCAGACTGCTGTGTAGTTACGCCTGACGATGACATGACGATGTATGATTTTCACGCTTGATTTTATTTGTTACCAAGTGAGTGTACATCTGTAAGGGGGGGTTGTGTGATTACGGTTTTCAATAAAACTATCAGTCAGATCTGCACTATGTGGAGTACTTTTATTTAAGGTAAATCCCCAGTGCTATTGACGTGACGAATGTGACACACCGGAAGCAAGAGGAATATTCATGTGAGCAGGATTTCCCTGAGGGGGCACCCCGGTTTATGCAAAGGCGCTTATCATTTTGCTGTTTGGTGAGTGCATCACCTAAGGGGGATCCTATTCTCCCCCCCCCCCTTCGCCTTTACACGTGGTGTGGTGATGGAAGCAAGATTGTGTCTATAGACTCTCTCACTACATATTGGATTTTATTTTGACTGTACCAGTCTAATGATCCTCGTTTTAGCACTGCTTGCATCATAGATGGGACTTCTTTAACTTTCCGATGCCAGGTGTACACTGACAGATGCAGCCCTTCATTGAAAAGTGGGGTTTATGCACATCCTACTAGGAGTTGACCTGGCAAATAGAAAAAAGCAAGCTGACCCCTCCCAGGGGGCCGTCCTCACTCCAGCATATAACCCCCCTGCTCTGCATAGCATATCAGTTTTTTATGCCTAATCTGGCAAGGAGTTAGACCTGATTCCCTGCTGGGATCTGCAGTTCCCCAGTTTTTTCTTCTTTTTTGCTTTTCTCAAGCTATGATGAAGACTGCTATCAAGTAGCCGGCTGGGGCATAGAGGATACCTTGAATCCTGAAACATTCCCCAGCTCGGCCAACCGATGCGAGCTACCCTTAGCCTCGGCGGAGTCCGCCGCATCGTACCCATTCCATGCAGGTGGCAAGTGGGTGACCCCCACTTGCGTCCGGTGACCAGGCTGTGCTTGCGTCCGAGGGCGCGTTTGGCCAGAAGCATCCCTCCCTGCGATGGGAGAAAAGTCCGCGTCCAGGTGGCTACCTGCTGCGCCCGTCGGAGTGGTGAGTGACACCCCTCCCCCCCCGGGGGTGCAGAAAGGTGGGGCTGAGCGACTGGCGGATTTTGGGCTGTCCGGTGGAGGGTTTCAGGGACGCGTTATGGTCACTGTTTTTTTGCTCCCTCCCCCCGCACCGCACCCCGCACTCGACTGTCTGCGTTTTCCCCGCCGCCTGGCGGCCATGCTTGAGGTGTCGGACTGGAAGAAAAACGTGCATGCAATACCGTTTTTCTCTCTCTCCTCTCCTGATATTGGTGAAGGCAGCGGCAGCGGGGCTAGTGGCAGTCAACCACTGGGACAGCGCTTGAGGGGCACAGAACAGCAAGTATAGCTGATCCTCCTGGGGTGTCGGCGGCGGTAGGCACAGTCCTCCTGGGCATTATCCTGGTCGTTCTGTGGGCGGTGGTGGGTCTCCTTAGGGGGGTGTCATGGGCCATAGGCCTAACAAGAGCTCCGGTGGCATAATGGCGTCTGAACCTGCAGGTTCTTCACCGGAGGGAGAGGCAGAAGCGCAGGCTGCACTGGGGCCTGTGGTGCCCCTGGATCATCTGACGTCCATTTTGGGGGGCTTCTTTACCCGGGGGTGCCGTGCTGTGCAAAGGGGTGTCCAAAAACGTCCACCCCCTGTCTTCGGGGGAGTATTCTGAACCGGAGGGGGCCTCCGTGGTGCTCTCAGAGGGTGAGCTGGAGCCACCGGACGGTGAGGAAGACCAGGGGGCCTGGGTGGCGCGTGAAAAGGCGCTGGTGGCCTCCCTGATCACCGATATGCGTGCGTCCTTGAGACTGGACCAAGCGGGGAGTCGCAGGAGGCGTCCTACGTCTGTGGGTCGTTTAGACCGTCACGGACCTCCAGAGCATACCCTTATGATCAATTTTTGATCAGCTTGTCTACAAGGAATAGCAGCGTCCACGGAATTCCTTACTTTGCCCAAACATTTCGCTGTACGCTATCCCTTTGAGGATAATTTTGTGATGAAGTGGGCATCCCCCGCAGTGGACCCTCCGGTGGTTCGCCTGAATATGGCAATGACCGTCCCATTGGAGGGGTCTCCCTCTTTAAGGATCCGGCTGATAGGCGGACAGAGGCGGTATCCAAGGCACTGTTCTTGGTGGCGGGGACGGCCATGAGACCAGCTCTGGCGTCAGCCATGGTGGCACAATCTCTTACTGAGTTGCACAATGAGTTGAGCTGCGGGTGCTCGTCTGAGGCTTCACAGCGGACGGACCAGCTGCTTCAGGGTCTTCGGTACCTGTGTGACGCAGCTTTGGACCTGCTTCCCATGCTGTCTAGATGTCTGTTTTTGCAGTCATTATCAGACGGGTGCTGTGGTTACGCTGTTGGTCGGGTGACCACGCGTCTAAAAAGGGCCTTACGGACCTTACCCTTCAGGGTGGTCGGCCCTTTGGGGCACAATTGGATGAAATCATTAAGGATTTTACCGGGGGGAAGAGTACCTTTCTTCCGGAGCCCAGGCGCCAGGAATTCCGCCGTAAGCAGGGTCCTGCTTCTTCGGGTCAGAAGAGGTTTTTTCGTGTGCCCGGTGCAGCGGGCAAGGGCTTAAGGCCCGGCAAGTCTGCCTCGGGGTCCGGTAAATGGCCCTGGCAGCTCAAGAGCGAAAAGACGAAGGAAAAGTCCTCCTCCGTATGATGGGTTGCCCCCACCCGAGTCTCGGGTGGGGGGGCCGACTTCTGGGGGTTCGCAGACAGGTGGACTGCCCTCATTTCCGACCGGTGGGTGCAGGAAGTGGTGTCCTCAGGATACAGGATAGAGTTCAACACTCTACCCCCAGACAGGTTCTTCCCATCGAACTTGAGACTCCCCCAGGGGCGTCGAGAGGCTCTCCTAGGGGCTGTTCAGACGCTCTCCGAACAAGGGGTGATTGTGCCGGTACCTCCGTTGGAAAGGTTCCGCGGCTTCTATTCAAACCTCTTTGTGGTTCCCAAAAAGGGTGGGGTCAGGCCAGTTCTGGACCTAAAAGCGCTAAACCACTTTGTGAAAGTTCCGGATGGAATCTGTCCGATCGGTCGTGGCCGCCCTGCACCAAGGGGACTTCATGACGTCTCTGGATATCAGGGACGCCTATCTCCATGTTCCCATTTGTCCCCAGCACCAGCGCTTTCTGCGCTTTGCGGTGGGGGATCTACATTATTGTGTCACTTCCCTTCGGTCTGGTCTCGGCTCCTCGGGTGTTCACCAAGCTGGTGGCTCCGATGCTGACGCTCTTGAGGCAGAGAGGCATTGCGGTGGTAGCATACCTCGACGACTTACTCCTGCGAGCAGAGTCTGCTTCGGCCCTGGAGGAGAACGTGGCTATCACCATGGCCTCGTTGAAAGACTTTGGCTGGCTGGTAAACCTGCAGAAGTCGACATTGACCCCGTCCTGTCGACTGGAATATCTGGGTCTGATTCTGGACACGGAGCAGGCGAAAGTGTTCTTGCCTCCGGCCAAGTTACTAACACTGCAAGCAGCGGTGCGAACCCTGCTGTCACGCCAGTGGTCCTCCTTATGGTTCTGTATGCGGGTGTTGGGGCTCATGGTTTCAGCCTTCGAGGCGATACCTTACGCCCAGAGTCACACTTGGCTCCTACAGCGAGCGATTCTGTCACGGTGGGACAAGTCTCCACTGTCCCTGGACCAGCTGATCAGATGGATCATCAGACCAGAGGATCGTTGACCTGGTGGCTTCAGGCCCCGGCTCTAACGTTGGGGAAGTCTTGCCTCCCCCTGAATTGGTCGATAGGCTGGCGTCTGTCGTGACTATCGGGCTGGGGGGGGGGGGTCCTGGGGCAGCTGTCTGCTCAGGGCCGTTGGTCGGCGCAGGAATCCCGCCTTCCTCTAAATGTGCTGGAGCTGAGGGCAGTCAGGCTCTGCCTCTCCCACTGGACGGTAAGGCTGCGCAGTCTCCCGGTTCGGGTTCAGTCGGACAACGCCACGGCGTATGTGAACCATCGGGGCGGAACGAGGAGCTCGGCAGCGGCTCTCATTTTGCGATGGGCAGAACTTCATGTGCCGGCAATCTCCACCATTTGCATTCCGGGCGTAGAAAATTGGCAGGCGGACTCTGTCGCCAGACGCTGGATCAGGGAGAATGGTCCCTACATCCAGAGGTGTTCCGCCAGATTTGCCACAAGTTGGGCACGCCAGACATGGACCTCATGGTATCCAGGTTCAATCAAAAGGTGCAGACCTTCGTGTGCAGAACAAGGGACCCGTTGACGGCTGCCACGGACGTGTTGGTAGCGCCTTGGGGTTGGCATCGGCTCCTGTACGCTTTCCCTCCCATCAAGCTTCTACCACGGCTACTGCGCAGAGTAGAAGCGGAGGGAATCCCGACAATCCTGGTAGTTCCGGATTGGCCTCTGTGCCCTTGGTACGCTGTCACAGGGACCCATCCTGCACCCTGCTTTGCCCTCGCTGGCTTTGACGGCTTGGCTATTAAGTCCCAGGTGCTGAGGGATAGGGGTGTCTCTGACTCCATGATCCCTACCATGCTTCAGGCGTGTACTTCGCACAAGATTTGGCATCGCACCTGGAAGGCCTATATTGCCTGGTGCGATGCCGGGGGGTTGGAATCCCTGCTCTTACACTGTGTCCCGGGTGCTGTTTTTTTTGCAGCAGGGCCTGGATAACAAGTTGGCATTGAGTACTCTCAAGGGTCAGATTTCGGCTCTGGCGATTCTCTTTCAATGGCCTTTGGCGTCACATTCGTTGATACGTACATTTGTACAGGGTGTACGCCATGTGGCTCCTCAGATACGGTCGCCTTTGGCACCGTGGGATTTGCATTTGGTACTTTCTGTACTGCAGAAACTGCCATATGAGAAAATTAGGGATATTCCCCTACAATTGCTGTCGCAGAAAGTGGTTTTCTTGGTGGCCATTACATCCGCTAGGCGGGTATCTGAGTTGGCAGCATTGTCCTGTAAGTCTCCTTACTTGGTCCTTCATAAGGACAAGGCGGTCTTGCGACCTTCCCCTTCCTTTCTACCAAAGGTGGTCTCCTCTTTCCACATTAATGAGGATATTTTTCTCTCTTCATTATGTCCGCATCCCGTCGCATCCCAAGGAATTTGAGTTACATTCTTTGGAGGTCTTGAGGGCTTGTGGGTGTATTTGGTGGCTACAGCTTCCTTTCGGAAGTCTGATGCGTTGTTTGTGCTGACAGAAGGACCGCGCAAAGGGTTGGCGGCCTCGTCGACTACTGTTTCCCGTTGGATCAGACAGACCGTGACTCATGCGTATACTGTTCGGGGCACAGTCCTTCCTTTTCCAGTCACGGCTCATTCCACCAGGGCAGTTGGTACTTCCTGGGCTTTGAGACACCAAGCTTCGGTGTCCCAGGTGTGTAAGACGGCTACTTGGGCCTCGGTGCACACTTTTGCTAAGTTTTACAAAGTTGATGTGTCAGCATCTGCGGATGCTGCTTTTGGCCGTAAAGTTTTATAGGCGGCGGGATGGGCGTGGCTGGCACCTCCTGAGAGGATTCTGTTGGGTACAGTTGTTGTTGTTTACCCACCCCTCTTGAATGACACTGCTTTGGGACATCCCCACTTGTCAATGAAGGACTGCGTCTGTCAGTGAACATAAGAGAAAAAGGGTTTTTATTAAGAACTTACCGTAAAATCCTTTTCTCTGAGTTCACTGACAGACGCAGCACCCACCCCTCTGTGTGGCGTTTGTACGGCTTGTTACGAACTGATATGCTATGCAGAGCAGGGGGGTTATATGCTGGAGTGAGGACGGCCCCCTGGGAGGGGTCAGCTTGCTTTTTTTCTATTTGCGTAGTCAACTCCCAGTAGGATGTGCATAAACCCCACTTGTCAATGAAGGGCTGCATCTGTCAGTGAGCTCAGAGAAAAGGATTTTACGGTAAGTTCTTAACCAGTTCCCTACTGACGTATAGTAAAATGACGTCGGCAGGGACTGGCCGTCGATCCGGGAGGACGTCATATGACGTCCTCCGCTTCTCGCCGCTACTGCGGGCCCCCAGGGGCCCGCACAGCGGGGATCGCGGATCGCTCGTCTGCCGGGGGGTTGTGTCCCCCCCAGATCGGGGTAAAGAGCCAATAAAATTGGCTCTTTACCCCGTGACCGGCTGTGTCCAATCACAGCCGGTCACAAACGAGCCTCACGTGCACGCCGCTCGTGCGCGCCCCAGGGGGCGCGCCCCAGGGGGCGCGCAGCGCGGCGATCGGACCTGAGGCTTGTCCCTCGGACAAAGCCCAGCTCCGATCCGTGTAAAGAGCCAATAGATTTGGCTCGTTACCACATGACCGGCTGTGTCAATCACAGCCGGTCATGTAATGTAAACAAACCGCGGTAACGAGCTGTTACCGCGGTTCTCCCTGTCACACACCGATCGTGTGTGACAGGTAAAATAACCGAGAAATGGGGCTAGACCCCCCCTGTGTTGGGGGGCCGTCTGCTCGCTAGGCGCTAGGGGCGACACGCCCGGGGACCCCCGGGCGTCATCGCCGCTCTTCGCCT
>BLSH010336031.1:668364-682443 GCA_018402905.1 Glandirana rugosa
ATGTCACAAGGTATTTGTATGATGTTAACATTTGTTTGCGTACAAGTTTGTACAGGTATTTGCGAATTTATGCACTGCTATTTCACATCCATTGGGTATTGAAGCTTGTCGGCGCTTATTTATTCATTCACGAAAATATAGCATGTCTCAAATTACCTTCTTAATGAATTTGCCAACTAAAGTTCTAGAAGATAATTTCTTTTTGCTTAAGGATACATATTATCTTCTGCTCACCGGTGCAGCGATGGGCTCCAATGTCGCCCCCCCATATGCCAATGCGTTTATGGACATGTTTGAACATGCGTTTGTTTACAATTGTAGTATGTTTATGGAACACTGTACAGCCTAGTACAGATTTATAGATGGCGCATTTGCCATATGGGTGGGGGTACATGGACTCATTTTAATGTTTAATACTTACTTGAATTATTTGATTCCAGGTTTAAAATTTAATATATCATATGGAGATAAACGGGTACCCTTTCTGGACACGTTACTGACTATACAAGATGGATATGTAGTCAGTGACCTGTACAGAAAACCTACGGATCGTAACCAGTTACTTCATTATTCCAGTTTCCACCCACCCGGGGGTGTTTAAGTCCATCCCCCGGAGTCAATTTAAAAGAGCATCTAAAATCACTACAGATCCTGTTAGACGTGAAACTAGATTGGATGAAATGGGATGCAGACTCCAGCAACGTGGATATCCTAAACAAATGGTTCATCATGAACGCATGAATTTACAATATGATAAAGTTAAATACACGAGCCATAGACTGCCTTTTGTTTCACAATTTCATCCTTTTTCTAAACAGATCTTTAATATGATGAAAAAACACTGGTCGATACTTAAAAGGAATTATCGTACAGTTGCAGAGTTTCAACAGTTTCCTCTACCATCATTTTGTTATGGTAGAATCATCTATGATAGGGTGGTTAGATCCGATCAGTATAATAAAATCACCCCTCCTATTACCTTTTTGGGACCCCCTAACACAGGCTCATTTCCCTGCTTGTCCTGTATTCAATGCACTTGCATGATTAAAGGGAAACCAGTTTCACATCCTCATAAAGGTTACTCTATACCAATAAGAGACTACTTCACTTGTCAGTCCTCTTATGTGGTATACATTATCAAGTGCCCATGCGGCTGGTGTATGTAGGAGAGACTACACAAAAAATTAAAGACCGCATAGCGAGACATAAATATGCTATACGAGACAAATTAGATCAACCTGTAGCTAGACATTTTCAAGAGAAGGGCCATAGTGTCTCCCAATTGAGATATATGGTCATTGATGGGGTATTGAAGAATAGACGGGTGGTGACCATGAATGCATCCTTAGAAAGAAAGAGGTCAGTTGGATACACCGTTTGAACACTCTTCAGCCGAAGGGGTTAAACAGTGATTTTGATCTGTATTTATTCTTATAACAAGCATTGAACTATCATAAAGGTGTAGGTGCCTTTAGGTAAATTTTTCCAACATTTCGCTAATATTCGTTTAATTTCTTTAATATTTTGTTTAATATTGCATTTCTATTATTTTATAGTTGCTCTCACTTTATATAAACAGTGATGTTTAGTTTTGTTTGTATTTTTTTCACACGATTTTCCTTGCTCACAGTATTCTTACCTAACTATGTCTGTAATGACAGAGTTACACCTGCTGAAAGCATTGCTTCCACTTAAATATTTTGTATTTTAGTCTGTCATTATGTATTACACAAATTAGTAATGGATTCCAGATTAATTGTATTAACTAATTAATTAATGATGAATTGTTACAGGTGACCTATATAACACTAGAGGTGTATGGTCACTTGCAGGTATTTGGTCTTTGAAGAAGGGCGTTTGCAACACTAGCCCGAAACTGTTACCATGTATACCATGTCATTTTGTTATTTTTTCTTCAATAAAAGAAATTTGTGCAGCAATCCCATCTTCGATTTTCTTTAGGATGGTCCTTGGGAGGATCTGATTGCTTGGCACATATAACTGGAACTGTGTGCACCTCACCTTCACAACTTTATTATTAATAAATATATATATATATATATAATATATATAATTTTTTTTAAAACAAATCAGTCCTGATTCAGTAATGACTGCCTAACTCGTTTTTTATTGACGCCCTAAAATACCAAGACAGTACAAATATTCCCAAATGACCCTTTTTTTGGAAAATTGACAGTCCAAATTGCTTAGTAAGAGTCACAATGAGTTTTTTGAAGTTGTATTTTTCCCCTCAATTCTTTGGAAATTGATGAAAGTAAATACATTTTTTGTATACAAACTTGCCAGTTTATAAGATCTTTACAACAAACAGCTTAGGCATACTTAGAATGACCTTTTCAATGTTTGGTCTGATTATGTACCCAACATTGCAACCTGTGCATCACAAAAATCAACCAACACTATAACAAACAATGTACTGTAATGGTTGCTTCAGTATAAGTGGTCAGTAAGTGTAGCGTCACTTACTGCACTCCCTGTTCCTAAAAGCTAAGCAGGCCTAACCGACTTGTACGTGGCTTGACCCATATCACAATGTTATGTCCGCTGTCCAGGAAGTACATGTAATGTTCGCTGTCCAGAAAGTACAGAAGGCTGAACAAAGGGTTGTCTAAAGAGAACCTGTGGTTCGAGTATTGCAGTTGTCTGCAGAGGATGGGTGGGACTTGTGTCTCATAGGAACGTAGCCAGTGGGACGTGCATGTGGGCCAGTTCTGGGCCAAGCAGAAACGTGGTCATCAAACTGTCAAATTAGTAGTTCAGGCAGCAGGCAAGAACACGGCCCATAAACAGGCCAGGGTCAGTACAGGCAGTAGACAGAAAAGTGTTCAGCAAATAGGATTGGTCCAGGCAGCAGGCAGCAAAATGGTCCATAAACAGGCCAGGATCTGTACAGGCAGCAGGCAGAAACACTAGGCTTAGGGCTTTGGTCAGGTAAGACCTGAACTCAGGAGTACAGGCTTCTTCCCACTCAAAGCTCAGGTGTACAGGCTTCTTCCCACTCAAAGCTCTTTGAAGCCTTTGGACTCCAGACCCTGATCTGGGAATCCTGCAGAAACTCAGGGAAATCTAAAAGCTTAGTTTTCTCTGCTCTGAAACAATACTCAGCAGCAGCCCCTCACTCTGCTTATGTGGGATCCCTGTGTTGTTGTCTTCATCCCCACTACTACAAAGCAGATCAGTCTAGGCGGCAGGCAAAACCTATGGTTGATTAACAGGTCGAGGTCAGTTTAGGCAGGAGGCAGAAACGTGGTCAAATAAACAGGTGAGGACTAAGGATGGGCTCGGGCTTGCTGCAGTCACGCATCAGGGAAATTTCTCACTGCCTGTGATTAGCGCAGTGCAGGGTTCACTTTCTGGCGTGCTCGGGTACGTTCACTTCCGAACAAGCCCGAGCCCATCCTTAGTAAGGACTAGTTCGGGTGGCAATAAGGAGCATGGTCAGTATGTAGGCAAATGATAATTCCAGGCATCAGGCAGAAACGTGGTTGGGAAAGCAAGCAAATGGATGGTACATGTGACATCAGATACAGGAAATGGCAGGTAGTCAGACACATGAGCAATATCTTCACCACATTTTCACTAATCTATTGAGGAATTGTAGCAATAGAAGCAGTCTCCTATACAGAGGACAGTTTTTTCTACCAATGGATGGATCTTCTGGTGGCTATGTAGGGCTGTAGCATTTGGTCATTATTATCTGCACCTCCCATTAAGGCAGTGATTCTCAACTCCTGTCCTCCGGACCCACTTACAGGTCAGATTTTAAATATTACTTTGGGGAGATGCAGACTAGAATATTGCTATCAGTAAGCAGCAAATGATATAATCTGTGATGAATTTCAGTTATCTAGTAAACCTGACCTGTTGGTCCTGAGAAAAGGAGTTGAGAACCACTGCATTAAGGGATTGTAGTCATGTGGGCAATCATTTTTTTTTTTTTTTTTTTTTTTTTTTTAACTGGACTGTTGTACCTTCCTTGAATTTCCACTGAGATATCTTTGTGGATGGAGGAAAGGACATACACATCCAGCTTGTTCTTTCATTTAAGGGCCATAATGTCTTCATTCTGCAAATTGGCTGACTCCCCCCTTTTCAGTTTTGTGAGACCTGTCTTTTTTGAAAGCCTTTCTGATTTGAACTGGTTTCAAACTGTGCAAGAGGCTACAGTTTGCTGCAGATAAAGCTGGAAGGCTAGTGTAAAAATTGTCCTTGATGGGATAGGGGTCCCACACAAATTTCCCACTGATCCCCATATAGGTTGGGCCACCCAGGATGCTCTAGCTGGCTGTCTTTTCTTTGGTAAACACTGAAGTCACACATGTACCCTGTGGCCCTCTCACAAAGTTTGTATGACTTCACCCCATATCTGGCCCATTTACTTCAGATATATTGTTTGATGCCCAGCCTGCCTGTAAAATGGGGGACACAGATATTTTTGGTGGGAGTATGCACTTCAGAAACTTTTTTTGGAAAAAAACTTGATGAGTGACCTAATTTTGTACAGCTGGTCGTGTACAGGATCATTTTAGGTAGGGCACAGAAAATAGTCATTGAAGTGTAGAAAACTTGTGATCATTGCATACTATGTCCTGTGCATAATGGAGGAATAGAGTAGATTTGTGTCAAACAAGTTTTCCCAGTCCTTTTGAAAACATTTTTTTTTCTAGCAATGGCAGTAATGTAAGAGTTTAGAAAGAGGAATGAGTTGTTAGGAGAATTTATATATACGTTTTATATAATTTTATGATTTAAAATTTGGACCATAAATCCACTTTAATTTAAAAAAAGTTCCTCTTTCTCTCAGCCTCCTCCAAACGGAGTTTAAGGGCAAAAGGAGAGTTCCCACCGGATGTTTTAAGGAGGCAGAAAAACACAGTTTGAAACTATTTAATGAAAAATAAATTATGGGTCATTGAGTAGAGGAGGTGTATTGATTATTTTTCGAAAATACATGTATTGTTTAGTGTCTTAGTGTTACTTGTTCCACCCGATTTTAGGTAAACATATAACATGTTCCCAGTGCTGCAGCCGCCGTCCGCTGCCCCCCTTCCCTGTGGCAGCAGTACGGGGAGAAGTTCCCCATACTGGCTGACAATTTTTGAAAGCAGTGCGGCCATGCGGGGCTCCTCCCACACAACAGCGTCTTTCATACACAGAGCTCTGTGTATGAATGAACTACAAGTCCTGCCTGCCTTAGTGGGTGTCAGCTTGTAGTTCTCAATGAACTACCACAGCACTGTGGTAGTTCAGTGAGACTTCTGGTCAGGGAGTATTGGCTTAGGCCTGCTTCTCACCTAGGCAACTTGCGATCCAACTTGTGTCGCATCAAGTCGCTTGACATCTGAAATCCCATTGAAATGAATGGGCGTTGTCTTAATATACACTACTGAAGTCGCTCCGACTTCAAGGCAACTTCAGAAAAGGTTCCTGTACTACTTCAAGGTGACTTCTATCCGACTTGTGCCCATAGAATTCAATAGAAGTCGCCTCCAAGTCGGATCCCCCATCTATATTGAAGCAACCTTACTGTTTAAAAGAAAATATTTTTTGAAGGCATCCTCCTCCCTCCCTTCTCTGATTGGCCACAGGCAAAGTCACCTGGCATGGAGTCGTGTTGTAAGTTGCCCGAAGTCGCGCTGAAGTCGCCTTCAAATCGCCTAGCAAAGTCGCCCCCGAAGTCGGATCGCCTAGGTGTGAACTGAGCCTAACCCATATGGGATGTAGGAGTAAGCAGATACACTAACAGTGTGCAGGAGACCTGCATGGCATCAGCGATCTGCTGATCGCTGGTGCAATGCTTTACAGGCTCATAATACAAAAAAAAATAATAAATGCACATTTTTTTTACTTGCAAAAAGCAATGCATTTATTATTTTTTTTGTACAAAGGTGAACTTCTCCTTTTAGGATAAAGAAAATTGCCACAATACATGTGCTACCTCCCTTGTCCACAATTGCTTACCTGCTGCTCTTGTCACTACCACCTCTGCGGATGGTCAGCATCATTCCATGAACTAAAGCCTGCTTTTGGCTGACATCAGTCAGCTGGTCCAGGCTCGGGAAAGATCCTGACCATATGTTCGGGATCCACCCAGATGCCTGGACTAGCACCTGGCGCAGGCTTTCAGCTATTAGCTGAGAGCCTGAGCCAGCCCCTCCACAGCCCAGTTCTCCAGTGAGCGCTGGAAGGGCAGAGCACATAGCCATACTTCTCTTTTAATATTACATTTTCTTATAAAACATTTTTCTCTTTCGTTCGTCGACAGGCACATCGATTCTTAGGATTAAGTGGGTTATACTGCCCTGTTCAGGAGTTTACTAGGCAGAACAGGCAGTTCTAATAGCAAAAAGAACAGTAACAGACACAGCCCCTCCCAGCTGCTGCTAGCTCAGTTTTTTCTGCCTAGTGCAAGGAATTAGACCTAGACTCCCTGTTGGGATCTGTGGTACCTCTCTGGGCCACTTTCGGCTGTCCTGCGACAGCCTCACAGATGAAGACTACAATCAAGCAGCTGTGCTGGGCGACAGGCTGGTTCTTGGAGCCAGGTAGTCCCATCCCCCCCCCCCCCCCAGCCGGCCATCACGCGTTAGACCGGATGCTTAGCGATGGGTCGACTGCGACAAGCCCCAACCGCACCCCTCCGGTACCCTGCTGTCAACCCCCCTTCCCCTCCCTGGGGCTTCCAGGGTGTGATTTGGGTAATGGGCCCTAGCTGGTCCCCCTCTGCCTCCCCCCCACTTGCCTCGTGCTCGTTGAGCGGTTCGTCGGCAGCCATTTTGCCAGTGTCCGGCCGCAATTTTCATGTAGCGAGCCGCATTTAAAAGCATTGGGATCGGTCGGTGGCCATTTTGGTGTAGCCGCGGCACTGTTACACGGGGTTTCGGCCTCTAGTGTGCATGGGCGGCCATTTTCCTGTGGTTTCTACACGTGGAAGGCCTGTGTGTTGCTGAGGGGCGGTCTTGGCCGTTTCTGGCGCCGATTTACCCCCCAGCTCGGCGTGGATCTCACTGGAGCGGCAGCGTCTCTGAGCACAGCGGCAGTGTGGGCAGCAGGAGCGTGGTGAAGACAGCAGCGGACAGCAGCAGCAGGCTCGGGTCGGGTGGTAAGTCCCCCCTGGGGTGCCCCTGTGACAAGCCTTGCGCAGGTGGGGGGTGCAGTGGTCTCCTGGCAATAGGCTTCATTCTCTTGGCACTGCCAGGGTGGGTGACAGAATGGCAGCTGATGCGGGTGCTTCCCCACCGGACCTCTCGGTGCCTGCCGCCAGCACTTCAGGGGCCCCGTCCCTTGTAGACGCCATGTCCACGGTCCTGGAGACGTTTGTCTCCCGGGTAGAGTCGCTGTTAAACCGCAGGGACGCCAAAAAGCGCCCCTTGTCCCCCCTTCCTCAGGGGAGGACTCGGACCCCGAGGGGGGCTCCTCCATGGCGGGGACCCCCCTTGAACTGTTGAACAGCGAGATCTCAGACACTCCTGATAGCATGGATGAGTCTGAGGCGTCTACCGCTGTGCCCGAGAAGGCTCTTGTAGACACTCTGATAACCTCAGTGCGTGAGACCCTGCACCTGGAAGGGTGCCCGTCCCCTTCGGGTCACATAGACCGGGCCCTGCGGCTAAGGTCTTTCCGTATGTGGATTTTCTGGATAAATTTGTCTATAAGGACTGGACTTGGCCTCAGAGCTCCCTCCCCATTCCGAATCATTTCGCTGTGCGTTATCCCTTTGAGGATAAATTATTGCAGAAGTGGGCATCATCTCCGGTGGTTGATCCCCCCCCCCCCATGTCCCGCCTGAGTAAGGCGACCACTATCCTGGTGGAGGGCACGCCGTCCTTTTAAGGACCCGGCTGACAGGAAGGCCGAGGCTTGCGTCAGATCCCCATTTGTTCTAACGGGGTCTGCCATGCGGCCCATTGTGACTTCTGCGCTGGTGTCGCAAACGCTCACTGAGTGGGCGAAGCTGCTACACAGCGAGTTGTGCAAGACGCAGGCTTCTCCTGAGTGTGTGTGGATCTTGCAGACCGGATGATCCAGGGGGCTCAGTATCTGTGCGATGCTGCTCCGGACGCGGCCCCCCGATATCCAAGGCGTCTGCAGTCTCTGTGGTGGCGAGGCGGTGGCGGACTTGCCTTTCCGGGGGGGAGGGGGCGGCTCTTCGGTGACTCCTTTGGACAAGATGATCAAAAATCTCACGGGAGGGAAGAGCACCTTTCTCCCGGAGTCTAGGAGGAGTTCGGACCCCCGTCGCCGGCAGGGCCCTTCCTTTCCGGCTCATAGGCGGCCCTTTCGTCCCTTCTGCTCCTCGGGCAAGGGTTCACAGCCCACCAAGGCCCCCGCGGGTGGACAGAAGCTTCCCTGGCTGAGTAAGCGCACCAAGCCAGAGGACAAGGTATCCTTCGCGTGAAGGGTTGCCCCCACTCGGCGTTCCGGTGGGGGGACATCTCCTGGGGGTCACAGACAGATGGTCCTCCCGCATTTCGGACCGCTGGGTCCTCGAGGTGGTTTCCTTGGGGTACAGCATAGAATTTCGTTCCCGCCCCCCAGACAGGTTCTTCGCCTCCAACCTGCAGCTGCCTGCGGGCCCTGTTCGGGGCTGTTCAGGACCTGCTGGGTCAAGGGGTGATTGTTCCCGTGCCACAGGCGGAACGTTCCCAAGGGTTTTATTCCAACCTTTTCATGGTTCCAAAGAAGGACGGGGTTCGTCCCATCCTGGACCTGAAGGACCTCAACAGGTTTGTGCGGTTTCATAGGTTTTGTATGGAGTCGGTCCGCTCGGTGGTAGCGGCCCTGCACCAGGGCGATTTCCTGGCCTCTCTCGACATCAAAGATGCGTACCTGCATGTCCCTATCTGCGCCCAGCACCAGCGCTTCCTGCGCTTTGCGGTCGGGGAAGAGCAGTACCAGTTGTGGCTCTCCCGTTTGGCCTGGCCTCGACGCCTCGGGTCTTCACCAAACTACTGGCCCCGGTTCTGGCTCTGCCGAGGCAGAGGGGCATCGCGATGGTGGCGTACCTGGACAACCTTCTCCTGCGTGCGAAGTCGGCTCCACCGCTCAGGGACAATGTGACGATCACCCTGCACACTCTGCAGGAGTTTGGGTGGGTGATCAACCTCCCGAAGTTGGTTCTGAATCCGTCTCACCGCCTGGAGTATCTGGGTCTGGATGCAGCCTAGGCGAAGGTCTTCCTCCCGCCAACCAAGCGGCAGACTCTTCAGTCGACGGTTCGGTCCCTACTGTCCCAGAAATGGGCCTCAATCCATTTTTGCATGGGGGTCTTGGGCCTCATGGTGGCCTCCTTCGAGGCAGTCCCTTATGCTCAGTGTCACACCCGCGTTTTGCAAGGGAAATTCTCTTGAGATGGGACAGGTCCCCATCTTCACTGGATCGGGTGATCAGGTTGGATCACCAGGTGAGGGCATCGCTGCTCTGGTGGCTGCGGGCCCCGGCTCTTCGGTCGGGGAAGTCCCTTCTCCCCCTTCACTGGACAGTGATCACGACGGATGCCAGCTTGACAGGCTGGGGCGGAGTCCTGGGGCTGCTCTCGGCCCAGGGACGGTGGTCACCAGAGGAGTCTCGTCTCCCGATCAATGTCCTGGAATTGCGGGCGATTTGGTGCTGCCTCTCCCATTGGACGTTGAGACTACATGGGTGCCCTGTCTGGGTTCAGTCGGACAATGCCACGGCCGTGGCATACCTGAACCACCAGGGCGGGATGAGAAGCTCGGCGGCGGCCTCGGAGGTGGCTTCCATCCTGCGGTGGGCAGAAAGCCATATTCTGGCAATTTCTGCCTTCCACATACTGGGCGTAGAAAATTGGCAGGTGGACTATCTCAGTCGTCAGCTCCTGGACCAGGGAGAGTGGTCCCTGCGTTCGGATGTGTTTCATCAGATTTTTCTGAGATGGGGTGTTCTGGATGTAGACTTATTGGCGTCCCGCCTCAATCGGAAGGTGCAGACCTTCATGAGCAGGACAAGGTACCCCTTAGCGGACACGGCGGATGCTCTTGTACCTCCGTGGGATCGGTATCGACTCATCTATGCCTTTCCTCCTCTCAAACTGCTTCCGCGCCTTCTGCGCAGAATAGAAGCGAAGGGTATACCGACCGTTCTGGTAGCTCCAGATTGGCAAAGGTGTCCTTGGTACGCAGACGTAGTACGGATGGTGGTGGACATTCCCTGGCGGCTCCCACTTTGCGAGGCCCTTCTGCCCAGGGGCCTATCTTGTACCCTGCTTTAGCCCTCTCTGGCTTTAACGGCCTGGTTATTGAATCCCAGGTGTTGAGGGATGGAGGGGTTTCGGACTCTGATTCCTACCATGTTGAAGGCACGTAAGGCCACCTCACGTAAGATTTACCACCGCACCTGGAAGGCTTACATTGCCTGATGCGAAGCCGGGGGGGGGTGGAACCCTCATTCTTTCTTGGTGTCTCGAGTTCTGGCCTTCCTACAGAAGGGCTATTAAGGATCAGGTTTCTGCTCTGGCAATCTTTTTTCAGCGTCTTTTGGGGACGCATTCATTGATCCGTACTTTCGTGCAGGGGGTTCTACATGTCGCTCCCAGGTACGGTCGCCTTTGGCGCCATGGGACCTCAATTTGGTCCTCTTGATACTTCAGAAGCCGCTCTTTGAAAATATCAGGGAAATCTCTCTGCATTTGCTTTTGCAGAAAGTGGCTTTTCTGGTGGCTATCACATCCGCTCGGCGGGTGTCTGAGTTGGCGGCTCTGTCTTGTAGGCCTCCTTATCTGGTCCTACATAAGGATAAGGCGGTCTTGCGCCCCTTTCCTTCTTTTTTGCCAAAGGTGGTGTCATCTTTCCACATCAATGAGGACATTGTCCTTCTTTCGCTATGCCCACGCCCGTCTCACCCTATGGAGGTTGCTTTGCACTCCCTGGATGTTGTTCGGGCCCTGCGGGTGTATCTGACCTTTCGGAGGTCGGATGCTCTCTTTGTTGGGGTGGATGGTCCAGGCAAAGGTTTGGCAGCCTCATCGGCCACTATGTCACGTTGGATTAGACAGGCGGTGACCCGAGCCTATGCTGTTCGGGGTCTGGAGCCTCCTTTTCCGGTTACGGCTCATTCTACCAGGGCGATTAGCACTTCCTGGGCTTTCCGACATCAGGCGTCTGTGTCTCAAGTGTGCAAGGCAGCTACTTGGACCTCTGTGCACACCTTCTCAAAGTTTTACAAAGTTGATGTTTTAGCATCCTCGGATGCTGCGTTTGGCCGCAAAGTTTTGCAGGCGGCCGTGTGAGGCACGCGTGGCTCCTCACTGAGGGTTCGGTTGGGTGTAGTTCTGTTGTTGTTCTGTTACCCACCCCTCAATTTTGGCACTGCTTTTGGACGTCCCACTTAGTCCTAAGAATCGCTGTGCCTGTCGACGAACAAAAGAGAAAATGGGATTTTTTGACTTACCGTAAAATCCCTTTCTCTGAGTTTGTCGACAGGCACAGAACCCACCCCTCTGGATGTTGCACTGCTTGTTACGAACTGACCTAGCAGCAGCTGGGTGTGGGGTTATCTGCCAGTGGGGACAGCCCCCTGGGAGGGGCTGTGCCTGTTACTGTACTTTTTTTGCTGTTAGAACTGCCTTTTCTGCCTAGTAAACTCCTGAAGAGGGCAGTATAACCCACTTAGTCCTAAGAATCGCTGTGCCTGCCGACGAACTCAGAGAAAGGGATTTTACGGTAAGTCCAAAAATCCAGTTTTTTTCCTAGACAGGCTTCATTTTTACTTAGCTAACATACTTAGTTGATTCTGTCAATCAGCTATAATAAGAAATGTTACTGCTTTTGAAAATGTTATTATGTAGTGATTGATGTATTTTAATTAGCGAGAATATAACAAGAATTTCATAATATAAAAGCAGGGTGTGTCTGTTACACAGTAACTCTTTGCATTGAACATACAGCTCAGAAAATTGTAGTAGTGTACAGTGTGATTTTCTGTTTTGGGGTGGATTGATTTCTCAGTAATTATTATGGTAAAAAAAATCTGAAGGTTTAATTTTTTTGTAGAAATGATTGTAGTATCTATGTACTCATTAGTATTCATTAAAGCAAACCTTGCTCAGAGATAAGAGTCTATTGCCCATTCAGTTCTGTACGGTCAGTGAAGTGTATAAAAACATAATAGGCTCACATCACAAAGCGTTAACACAAGAATAAGGATCCTTATTATAACCATGTGACTCTAATTTTCAAATCTCATGAGACTCGGCTAAAAATAACTGTCAGTTATTTCAGAATAAGGATCCTTATCCTGGTGTGTTAACTCTGTGGATTGGGCCTTGTGTATGTTAAGGCATATAAGAATATATTAAGAATATAGCTCTGCTCACTCTGTGTTGCTAATTTTGTCTTGACAATTTTTGTCGGACTGATCACATGGCTGACTAAACAGTGGTTTGCTCATATGTGATCTCCAAAATCTAAACAAACACACACTGTGGGTTGTCCCCACACAATTGGACATTTTTTAAGTCGGCACACCACGAGATGACACCAATTCATAAAAAATATACAAAATTTTATTTTTACATAATATGAAGAACATACATAGACATTAGATTACAAAAAAGAAGAATAAAAACATGTCCTTTGTTAGACCCCAATAGAAAAATTGGGTCATCATAAATTTAGACCCTATGCGAGTAGGCATTAACTACCAATACAACCTAAATGTGTAGTTACACACAGATGCAGAGGTCTACGCGTTTCGCTGTGGGCTTCTTCAGGACCCCAATCATAGCATGACTGTAGGTTGTCAAGGTAGATATGACTTCGAATGTTCAAGGACGGAAATCGGGGGCAGACACAGGGGATTTCCAGACCTGGACTCCAAGGGTTGTAAGTACTTTGAAAAAACTCTATATGGGTCTTGATACCATCGTATCCGCATCTGCCAGCAAAAGCGCCCTTAACTTCCGGTTGTCCCGTCTTATCTCCCGTCTATTGGGGTCTAACATAAAGGACATGTTTTTATTCCTCTTTTTTGTAATCTAATGTCTATGTATGTTCTTCATATTATGTAAAAATAAAATTTTGTATATTTTTTATGAATTGGTGTCATCTCGTGGTGTGCCGACTTAAAAACGTCCAATTGTGTGGGACAACCCACAGTGTGTGTTTGTTTAGTGTTATAAGGACGGTGGCACTTCTTCAAGAGGTAATTATATATTTTTTTGGTATCTCCAAAATCTAATTTTTCCTCAGGCCCAGAACTTTAGATTAATCTCTATGTAATTTCTATGTAAGCTCATGAGACTTAAAACCTGTTAAGCTCGATAGGTGCGGCCATTTCTGAACTCTACTTTCCTGTTCTTTCAATGCTTGATGAGTCATTACCTTGGTACAAGTATGTGATTCTCAGGTGTTACCATATTTCACCAAGTGCATGCTTGTTTCAGGTCAGTGGCTAAGTACTTAAAGCCTAAGTGCAGTCAAAATTAAAGTAATATTAAAGGCATTTTTTTAAATAGCAAACATGTCATACTTACCTGTTCTGTGCAGCAGTTTTGCACATAGCAGCCCTGATCCTCTTCTTCTCGGGTGCCCCACTGGTGCTTCTGATCCTTCTCTTCTGCCCCCAGAGCAAGCAGCTTGCAATGGGGGCCACTGCTCTGCCTGTCCATTCACTCTCAGAGGCGTGGCTCGGCCCAGCCACCACTCTCTCCTCATTGACTCACTGGCTGTGATTGACAATGACTCCCGCTGCTGTCTCAGCCAACGAGGAGCGAGAGTCCCTGCACATTGCTGGAGGAAGATTGGGCTCAGGAAAGTATGGGAGGGGGGGCTGCACACAGAAGATTTTTTACTTACATGCATATAATGCATGAAGGTAAAAATTTGTGAGCCTTTAGAACCACTTTAAAGCGGAGTTCCACCCTTTCCTTAGGTTTATTAAAAGTCAGCAGCTACAAAAAGTGTAGCTGCTGACTTTTAATAAACCGACACTTACCTGTCTCCCGGTCCCTCCCCCTCTCCTCGCTCCGAGGCACGCCGAGGTAGCGACCTGGCCCTCTGTCCATTCACAGCCAAATAATTTTCAGTCGTCGATGTGAAA
>BLSH010336031.1:691321-702719 GCA_018402905.1 Glandirana rugosa
AGACTCCACAGTGTTTAACTCAATCGGGTGCAAAATATAACTGATCTTAATGATTATATGCTGTTTTTTTTCCCTGAGTAAGATGTTCATCATTGTTCAGACTCTGGGGCTAACTCAATTTGTGACACCTCAGATCTGGCTGCAGCCCTGCTGAAATCTAATACTCTTCACATACTCCTGATTGCATTACGGTTAGTGGCAAAGCACAGGTTGCACAGGGGTGAAAAAAATAATACATCTGATGGATTACAACCTCTCAGTCAGGGAAATTTCTGTTCTCCATTTCCAAATTGCTCCATTTGATTTTTGCCCTGAGTTTTTTTTCCCATTAGCCATATTAGCCTTTGTGCACTCTCTTCTTCAAAGTAATGCAAATAGGCTTTTTAATTTACTGGCTGGAAAGCAGGTCGAACCTTTAATGTCATGCTATTAGATTTGTTCGAGCCTTCAATATTAGGATGCACTTTTCGTATTGTAGAAAACATTAATATAATTGTGCCACACATTTGTGTTCATTTACAAGTGATTATATCATGAATTGCTTTATGTTTTTAACAATATTTAGCAAGTGTTTAAGGGTGAACTGGCATTTTTTTCTTTCCTATAGGAATATTGAAGATATTTTCAGAAATCCTGTGTAAAAAAAAATCAATGTATGTGTGTATGTCTATCTATATCTGTCTCTCTCTCTCTATCTCTTTCTCTATCTCTATCTCTCTCTCTCTATCTCTCTCTCTACTCTCAAAGGGCAACTATTGTCTTGTGAGATTTTTTAATTTCAAGATATGTATGTTATAATACGATTATAATATGAATAATCGTTTAACCTTGTAACTAACTAATAGCGCTAACATGTCTGACTGGTTATAGGAAAAAATAGCTGCTGTAATTCTGCCTGCTAAAGCTGACCATACATGAATCGAAATTGGGCCAGTTCAGCAGTCACAGGCCGAATTTCAATCCATGTATGGGCACCCTGGTTGTACACAATTCGATCTATCTATTGATCAATTTGTGTACAATCAGGCTGTTGGGTTTTTCCAGAACAATTGGTGCCACTGGCTGTAGTCGGCAACATTAATCATTGTGTTCTGTGAGCAGGGAAGGCTACCCTCCGGCAGAACACAATAGTGCTGCGTGATGGATTCCCCCATCCACATTGATTGTGTTGATGGGGGGGATTTGAGTAATTATGTTTTCTTCCACTCGTGGTGGAAGTAAAGAAAACTGCATAATCTTATGTCCTGCCTTAAGCTGGTGTTCTGTCAAAATAGCCAATTCATCGAGATCTCCAGTTACATCCGTTCCAGTTACTGTGAAGCATCTGTAATTGGAGATTTAGACAAGGTGCTGTTTTGACACAACACTGGCAAGTGTGTACACTCCGGTACACAATATTAGGAGCGGACATTGTTAGCCCACCCAGTACTAACCAAAAACATGGCCGCCTCCAAGGCAGCGACAACTTTTTCTTCCTTAGTCACTGTTCTGTCAAAACAGCAAACTCTTAGTGTACCGGAGTGTACATGTTTGCCAGTGTTGAGTCAAAACAGCAACTCGTCTGAATCTCAAATTACTGATACTTTACCGTAACTGAAAGTGACCTGATTGGAGATCTCAATAAATTGGCTATTTTGACAGAACATCGGCCGTAGATGGTTTTAATCTCGGCCAATACCTGCTGAATCCAACCATGAATGTACCCAAGTTGATTGATCAATCAACTTAGGTACAACCTGTCTGCCACATTTCACATGCTATTATTGCAAGCGTCTGTTAGCCGCTAGCAGTAATCATTGGCTTCTCATGGTGGGGACGGCTTTCCAAGCCAGGAGAACACTATGGCTCACCAGGAGGGATTCCCCTGTCAACACTGTCTGTATCGATGGGGGAATTGAGAGAAATTCTGTCATGTAACCCATAGTTGCATGAAAGAAATTCACTCAGTCTACGGCTGACCTTAGTCCCCTCTTTTTCCCAGGTCTGTTGATTGGACAATAAAGAAAGTAACAGCAGCACTGTGCTGTTTGCTTCTATAGATATGTTAACGTTGTTAAACTGACAGTACTGTCCAAAACAGTGGATTCCGGATTTGTTTAGATTGCTGACCTCCATCTGTAAATCTGGTGTATAGAAATTATGTTTATATGAAAATTGGCTGGGAAGTTTGCATTTAAAAATTGACTTAAATAATTAACTAGATTAAAGGATTTTTTTAAAAAATGTACAATATATTCATATTTTTATATAAGCTGTACAGTGAGAATCTACAATTTGTATGTTTTACAGATATATTTTATAGTTTCCCTTACAACATGTGTTGCACTGTTGTTTTCATAACTATTTGTCATAGATTTGCAGACTGTGTGTGTCAAATCACAGCAAGTCAAACTCTTCAGACCCACTTGTTCACCTTGCGTCTTATTTACAGCCTTGATCTACAATGCTAGACTATGACCCTATTTTAGTGGAATCATTTGTTAAAACAGAGTTTCAGCCTATATTTAAAAAAAATATTGTAGCTGCTGACTTTTAATATAAAGACACTTACCTGTCCAGGAATCCTGCAATGTCGGCTTCCCTAGCCGATTCGTCTATCGGCTTTGTGTGCAGGTGCCGATATCCTTACTAAGGGAAACAGGAAGTGAAGCCTTTTGGCTTCACATCCTGTTTCCTACTGCGCATGAGCGAGTCATGCTGCACTTTCTGAATGCTCCCGCTGTCTTCTGGGACCTGTGTCTCCCAGAAGGCGGGGGGAGGAAGGGCTGGAAATTCTGTAGATCACCACAATCGTTGTGCAGCGATCTTACTCAGAAGTGGGAGCAGGTACCTGGTTTTGACAGGTATCTGCTCCCCCCCCAAAAAGTGCCAAATTTGGCAGCAGAGGGTGCAAACAAGCTGAGCTTCCACTTTTTGGGTGAAGCTCTGCTTTAAGACTGAAAAGAACATGTAGGCTTCATATATAACTTTCATACATTTCTTGTTTCTGGACTTGTGTTTGTTCTTCCACAGGCCGCCTACTAACAACTTTGCTCAGTATATTGTATTCTCTAGAGCCAGCAGAACAAAAGCAAACAATGTTTCTTTCTTCTTCCATCTTGTTCAGTTATCACCCTTATCTTTATTTTCATGTCACACTGCCTGTGTAAAGATTGACTCCTAAACGTTCAGCAAATTGACAGCTACTCCTGTGTTTCTTTCTACACAAAATGTTGCTCTTGTTTCTTGTATTTTTCCTCTGAACCGTGCTCTTCCATTTTTTGTTTCGCCAGTTTCCTTTTTGACACTTGACCTGTCTTTTGTTTCTCAAGTGTCACTGTTTGTGAGGAGCAATGAAGTGATAATACCTTTAAAGGCTTTGTCAATCACTGGTAACATAGTATGTGTGTGTTCATCACCTGGACAACTGCAATCTCCTCACATTTCTGTGATCAATAGCAACATCTTGCACTTCACTGGATAGGGAGAAGCATTGGCTAGATTAGATAGAGTAGATTTAATGTCCTTAAAAGATGCACAGTGCTCTACGCGCTCCCTTATTAGAAACGTTTATTGCTTTTGGTTGGTTCCCATAGGTTGTTCAAAACAGGGCTGATCTAAACCACAATGAATGACTGTACTTTGCTTTAATTTAAGGCCAATGTACAATATTGGTTAATGAAACATACCTTGACCTGTGCTTGGGCTAGCTGGCTCAAGTGCAGAGCATACATTTATTGTGACTGTGATGTAGACTTAAAGAATAAGCAGCAAGGTAATATAAAACTTTCAAATACACTAAGCCTGGAAGGAAGACTATATAAAAAAAATAAGGGAGGATGATTTCCTATCAGAGTAGGATGTTGCAGGAAGTAGTGTTAGCTACATAAAATTGAGGGAAAGATAGTTTAGTCATCCCACAAGGTCAATAGGCTATAAGAAGGAAAAGGTACAAGAAGGGTGCTCAAGAGAGAGGAAAGAACCCTAAGGGAAGAAGGAAAGCGAAAGTAAACAGAAGAAACACGACGAGAGCAGAAAAAAAAGGGTAGGAACACTAGGCTTCCAGGGATAGGGGGTGGGGAAAAAAGCAACCCTAGGAGTCATGGTTAAGTCACTAAAAAGAGGCCAATGCATCACTGAATGTCATAGAACAGCCCTCAAAATGTCCACTCCCCTGCTCGCATTAGGCGAATAGGAATAAGCTAAGGGCGAGTGTGGATCCACATCGGAGGGGGCGGGCACTGCCAGCCGGCGAGGTTGAACAGGGACCGATTCTCCTCCCAGCCTCCACCCCTTGTCATTCTCTTAGCAGGGCCTGGCATATAGTGGGAGTTGGCAAACAACTAGATAAGGTGGAGGCGGGGGCTGCAAAAGTTTACTTTTCCTATTAACAAGCTGGTGGTTGGTTGCTTGGACCGCCTAGCAACCAATCACCAGCTTGTTAATAGGAAAAGTTAACTTTGGCATCTCCCGCTCCCCTGTCCAGTGCTGTCCTCTGCTGTAGGTTTCTCTGCAATGGTTTTCATTTTTTTTTTACTGCTATATTTAATTTGGCATTAAAATATTTACTTAAGACAGTAATGATGTGTACAGTGCCTATAGTAGCCAATCATATTTTACCCTTATTTTATTTATCTCAGTCTGATCATTGAAATATGCTTTATGTTAATAATCTTAAATGAGAACTCCGGGATCGGCAAAAAATCCCCCATTAGTACACCCCCTACACTAAACACAGTTATTACATTTGTGAAATTCCTTACCATTGAAGAGTTATGTCCAATTGAATTTCCAGGAAGTCAGCTCTGTGATTCAAAAAATGCATCATGTATTCTGCCAGGGAGGCTCTTTTAGAACAGTGGTTAAATCATATCCTCTTCTCTCTCTTTGCACTGTCAAACTATATTTCCCATCATTCATTGCATATTTCATGAATGTGGGAGGTACACTAGGCCTGTACATGTTAAATGTGAACAAGCCCACTTCCACAAAAATCACACCCATCATTCTGCAGCCAGGCCCACTACTCAGTGACACACAGCATGTGTGTTCTCTCCCCTCCAGCGAAAAGGAGATAAGCATATTGCCCTTATTTTATGTAATCATTACTGAACTGTACACACACATGCCCATAATTGTATATTATACGCACTGTACACTTCTGTAATTCAGTATTAGACATATTCCTCATGCTGCAGATTTCAGATCTTTCAATCAGTGCTGGTATGGTGTATGAGAACATCCCTAGCCGCACCACAGAAAGAAAGAGCCGGGTAATGATGTTTTACATTAGCATGTGGCACAAGTAAATGTTGGCATGAGCAAAAAAAAAGGGAAGTGCTAACTTACTAATCATTAACACAATAATGGGGGAACCCACTAATGTATGGAAATCTCAATAAACTTCAATATCAGTGCGGTCTCATCAGTGCCCATAAGTGCGGTCTCATCATCAGTGCCCATAAGTGCGGTCTCATCATCAGTGTCCATATGTGTGGTCTAATCTGTGCCCATATGTGCGGTGTCATCATCAGTGCCCATATGTGCGGTGTCATCATCAGTGCCCATATGTGCGGTCTCATTATCAGAGCCCATAAGTGCGGTCTCATCATCAGTGCCCATATGTGTGGTCTGATCATCAGAGCCCATATGTGCAGTCTCACCAGAGCCCATAAGTGTGGTCTCTTCATCAGTGGCCATAAGTGCGGTCTCATCATCAGTGGCCATATGTGCGGTCTCCTCAGTGCCCATATGTGCGGTCTCATCATCAGTGCCCATATGTGCGGTCTCATCATTAGTGCCCATATGTGCGGTTTCATCATCAGAGCCTATATGTGCGGCCTCATCTGTGCCCATATGTGCGCTCTCATCAATAGTGCCCATATGTGCGGTGTCCTCATTCGAGCCCATATGTGTGGTCTCATCATCGGAGCCCATATATGCAGAGCGGGGATCATTACAAGACACCGGCCAGGTGACAGAGTGGGGATCTCAGGCTGTGACAGATCTTGTATATGAAATACCGATCGCCATAACGTCCCGCCTCTTAGACCGCCACTGGACCAGTATGCTGTCAATCACAATGCCGGTCTAAGAGGCAGAACGTTATGGCGATCTGTATTTCATGTACATGATCTGTCACAGCCTGAGATTCCCTGCTCTGTCACCCGGCCAGTGTCTTGTAATGATCCCCGCTCTGCAGTGAGAGATGGCGGACGGGGGGTGCGGATTGGGTATGGTGCGGGTGGCGGTGCTGGCAGGGAGCAGAGGAGGAGGAGAGGAAATCACTTCAATGGGTGGTACAGATCGGGGGTTGTGAGACCATCTCCACCCACTACAGCACGGAAGTACATCCCTGCTTGCTTTTAGGGAACTACAAGTGGGCAGTTACAAGACCGCTGGCTGGGAGTACAGGAGGGATAGCAGCCAGCGGTCTTACAAACCGGAAACTACAGGGTAATAACGTTTTTTCAGCAAGTTCAGCAGGCTACTACAGAGGAACTACAGAGCTCAGAAGAACATGGGATGGCATAGTTGGTGAAGGTAGGAGATCAGCAACAAAAAGGAAAAAAGTTTTTGTTGTTGTTAATATTTATTTGTGTAACTTAATTCTGCATAAAATGTTTAACAGTGTCCTTTCATGAGATAATTTACGAAGGTCATGTTTAAGGATGGAATTAGGGATGGGTAGGGTAGGGGTTGGGTGGGGCAACTGATGGCGAGTAACTCTTAAGGCCTGGCTAGTAGCTCAGGATTTTGAGCCCTGTTCTAGAATCTATGTAAATGACCCAGGTATTTATATAAACTGTATATTGATCATAGAGCTGGGTGGTCAGTTCCTCCATGGAGAAAGGATAGCTCAGTAACTCATTCCTGCAAGGAATAAGTATGGCCCACCAATGTCGGGGGATAGTTGCTTTGATGGCTAAGAAGACCCTACAGATGGAGTCCGTGTACACAGAGGAGGGCTATTTCCACACTCATAAGCTTCCCTGTAATTTTTCTAGTTCATTTAATATATCCAGACAAACCAAGATGTAATGGCCTTCTAGAGTTAATATCACAAACTTTCCATTTTTAGGAATGCTCTTCATACTTTGTGGTTGCGTGTGCTTTCACACTCTTACGCTTTTACATTAGCCTGTGTATGTAATGTTCCCATAAGAGAGGTGAAATATTGGTTCATCCTTGAACCTGAAGTGATGAACCTTGAGCTCGGTGAACAGGCAAATGTCTTTCATACAAAATGGAAGGACCCACTCCCACTCACTCAAGTTTTACTGAGTACAGTTGACAAACGGAAGTGTATTATCCCCTAAGGAATCTCTTTGCAGCCCAACCATTGCAGATGATTCAGTCTGAATCAGAATTAGGCTGTGTATGGACCACCCTTAGCCTTAGGACACATGGACCGAATGTTGGCCGGTTCAAGAGAAACTGGCCGACATTCGGGCCGTGTGTTCCGCAGCCGGTCCGACAGAAGCCAGGACAGGTCAGTTCGGCCCGCTTCTGTCAAACTCATGAACAAAAATGGTCTGCCGACTGGCTCCCGGTCAGGAGGGCTGTCCCCCTAGGCTTTAATTTGTGTATATGTTTATATGTCTTTTACCTTCATCCCTTTCAGTTGTATTGAGCCCTATCATTAATCTTGTGTGACTGGTGCTTCATTGCCTTTTTGTTGTGCTCTATACAACTCTGTGGCTTACATCTACTGATGCCTTCTTTTGAATTAATTTTTCACTTTTGGCTCCATCTTGGTACAATCTTCATATGCTGTGTACCTCTGTGATGTCTTCTGTCTTAGTACTTCACTGTGTTTTCTGCAATTTTGTGCGTTTGTCTATGGCCGAGCATACTGTGCCTTTGTCCTGCTTGGTATCTCTTTCACCTGTGCCATCACTCTTATCTTTGTTCTTTTGCTTTTTCTACAACTCCGCTGTGCTTTGTACTTCAGTCCTTGTAGCACATGCATCTCTAACTTATTTGCACCCTGTGCCTCCAATGTCTTAGTGCAGGGGTCTCCAAATTTTCTAAACAAAGGGCCAGTTTACTGTCCTTCAGACTTTTGGGGGTCCGGACTGTGGCCAGTGGAAGTAGAAAAGATCCCAACATCAGTGGGAAAAAACAATGCTTCCTCTTTGGCGTCATTGGGAGGAATTGTGTCCTTTCATTGGGGTTAATGGGGGGGGGGTTATGCTTCATTGTTTGTATCAGTGGATAAAACAGGGCCCCATGGGCCAGATAAAAGGGAGCAGAGGGCCGCAGTTTGGAGACCACTGTCTTGGTGGATTGCATCTTTTTGCATGTCTAGGTTTCAACCCAGTCTTGTACTCGTCGATCTGTGCCTTGCTTTTAAAACCAGCACCTCTCACATCTGCCTCTGCCATTAGTCTAGAAGGGGGGGGGGGTCGCCATGTTGTAAGCCTGCTGCCGGGCCTTGTGGTATGGTTAACAAATGTATTTATAGAAGCAAGGCAGCTGTTATAGGCTCAAAAACATACCTAGAGGGGTGTGGCCTGGAGCGGCTAGCGAGCGGACGTGCTGTATGAGAGCTCCGCTCAATCCAGCACATTATCCATCGCCATCCGAGCTCTACAAAGCAAAAAAACAGGTAATCAGACCATAGGACACAAGTGCTCAACGCAGGCTTTACAATAAGCCTATTTTGGAGCAGGAAAATAACTTTTACCCGCTGCGGCCTAGGCCGCGAACGGATCCCCGGGCTAAATTTCCGAACGTGGAGGGGCGGCCCGCTCCTCCCGACGGCGGCTATTAACCCCTGCTAGATCTAAAGACTGGCAGCCCACACAAAGCCAGCGGACCCTCTCACAGACTGATACATACATCTAAACTGCTTATTTGGGGTCTAATTAAATGGTCAGTCCGTACATTAGCTCCCCCACAGATTGCCTCAGCATATCACAACGGCCATCTTGGAAACTAAAAGCCTCATTACAACAAAACAAAAACGATAAAATAACAAGGCTCAGAGCCTCACCTAATGGAAATCACCTATATAGACTCTGATCACCTTCCAACAAGAATTCCTGGTATTCCCTGCCAGTAATTGGAATCTACTATAGGAGATAAGCTGCGGAGGCCATCTTGGTACACCCGTCCTGTTTAACAATTAATACTATCACAATGTCACACTAAAGCAGGACCCTGAAAGCCCGATCGACATATCATTAACAGTGTAGGAGAAGGGGCATTTAAAACCTATCTACTTCACTTACAGAAAGCATTAATACTAAAATTTAAATGTCCCGAAAGAGAAAGGAGGACAGACACCCCAAAAAGCTAACAGCCTTTTTTCAGTGGCCACAATCAGATAAAGGGACGGACCACGAGAGTATAACCCCAGGCACGAATAAAAAGCCAGAATCATATACAGACCTACCTGACGCAGACCCAGGAGACATAGGAGCACCACAACTTCCACTGTCACCTCTCCAATCACCACCACCCAGCCCATCCACACAAAGCCCAGCTAAATCCAAAATGAAATTAAATCACTCTAACCAGGACGTATTAAACTTGGACAGCAATCCTTTACCAACTCACCCATCTATCACATCCTTCCCCACGACTGGTCAACCGGTCTTAGACTCCACGCTTAAAGATATGCTCCTAACCCTGCAAAATTCACTAACAGCCAGCTTTACATCTGTTCTCACTAACCTCTCATCAGAAGTAAAAAACATAGATGATAGAGTCCATTACATGGAAAAGAAGATGGAGGAGTGCACAGTCACAGTAAACGAACTGGTAGACGCCTACACCGAACAAACAGAAGATAATAAGTGGATTAGATCCAAATTAGCAGACCTCGAGGACCGCTCGAGGCGAAACAACCTAAAAATCCGAGGGATCCCGGAAACCATCCACCCTAATGAGCTCCACACATACGCCACTAAACTGTTCTCAACCATCTCTCCCGAGCTGTCTCCAATAGAGCTCACCATAGACTGAATCCACAGGATTCCTAAACCAAAACACCTAGACGACACAATACCTAGGGATGTCCTGCTAAGAATCCACTTCTTCCAGGCCAAAGAACAAATTCTGGCTAAAACCAGATCCATGACACAATTTCCTGAACCCTTCACGGGTATCCAAATTTATCCGGATCTATCTAAACACACACTACAGCTACGGAGACAACTCAAAACCGTGACCAAAGCTCTACATAACCACAAAATAATCTACAAATGGCGCCACCCTGCCAACCTTGTAATAACCAGAAATGGATCCTCTCATCTCATATCAGACATTCACAATGGGATGAAATTACTCAAATCCTGGGGAATAGTCCTTGAACTACCACAAGAAGACCACTCCAGACATGACTGCTCACGTCCTCCTCAACACAATCAACGAAAACCGGGGAATAATCCTCCGAAACGCAACTGAATCTCCTCACCATGCCTAAATTACAGTTTATCTCTTCGATCGGGCTCCTGGTTCTATTCCAATTAGGCCCTGAACTTTACCCCCAAACTCATCAGCTGCTCTAAGAGCTTCAAACAGCTAACCACCAATTGTTACCTTTCTGTTTTATTGCATTCTTTTTTACGTTATCCCTATTCAAGTTGTGCTATATTCTTTATGAAGCTACGTAGCCACCGACATCTCCAACTCTATGTACCTGAACAACACACAATTAAAGCAATTCAGACCAATAATTCTGAACTGTGAAGACCTTCATACTTAACATTACCTTTCTTCCAAGCAGAATTACAAGGTTCTAGAATACCACCTTCCGAAAATCTACCCATTCTACATCTCTTTATAAGTGGAAAGTCAACATAGCTCACCGAGGCAAGAATCGAGATCCGAAGGAAGTCACTCGATTGACCAGCAACATATCTGCGAACTGATACACTACACACCCAACCTTAAGCTCGGCTCCCACACATTACCACATACAATGGCTCTCACCTTCTTATCTATCAATGCGAAAGGCTTAAATCACCCCGTAAAAAGGACGACGCTATGGAAACAAGCACTAACAATCAATTGCGACATCCTCTGTGTCCAAGAAACACACTTCGCCCAGGACGCTGCTCCGAAATTCCAACACAAATCCAACTGCATCTAGACTCTAAAAAAACTTCTGTCTAAATTCCTTTCAGTAAACAGCAACCAACCCACGTATTTCTCTCCGATAACATTTGTCGCTCAATAGTTATCACGTCAACTACTACTGTATGGAGGGAAGACACAGTTACCACGAAAATACATCAACCTTACTATAACTCAGAAATTTTCGCTACTCCTGAGGTGCAACAAAAAAACATATCAAACGAACTTTTTACACTCCCTTCCTAAACACAACCTTAAAGCCTCGTCGCAGGACCCGCTTCACACAAAGAACCTGTGTCTCCTACAGCGTTAACTAACAATCACGAACAAAGGT
>BLSH010336031.1:714363-736031 GCA_018402905.1 Glandirana rugosa
ATATATATATATATATATATATATATATATATATATATATATATATATATATATATGTGTATATGTATATATATATATATATATATATATATATATATATATATATATACACCATAATTTTCTCTGAAATAACTGGAAAAATTTATGGTATCTACATTTGTTTATTTAATGAAAATCAGATTTTACTTTTCATTCAACAGAATATTGTAAATGCAGAAGACAAATGAATATGGCATATAATCATGCCTGTCTGTCCATATATGAGGAACATTTGCCTAGAAGCATTATGGCTTGTCAATATGCATATTTACAAATTCCAGTCTAGCTTTTTTATGTTTTTCTTTCAGCAGGAAAGTCCAATTTGGTCGTCTTATGTTCACTGTCGTACAGAAAGCAATGCATGGTGCAATCAGATAATATACTATAAGTGGTTAGTTTTCCTTTACCAAAAAACTTCCTTTGTAGGTAAGGGGGGAGTCTGTAGTTAAAAACAAACTGCAGCTTTGACTAAAGTTGCATAATGCCCTTACTTGGTGTAGGCTTTTTTGTATACCATCAGAAGGCTGACTAAAAAACTGCCAGAGATAGCATCATCCTGTCCTGCCTTGTTGCTAGAACATTGCAAAGACACGCCCGTCATTACAGGAGCGAGCCCTCGAAACACTCACATGTGTGTGGTCCGCTATCTCTTCCATCTCTGCACCAGTGAGCTCAGACCTACAGCGGAAAGGGGTAGAGAGTGAGCGCATTCAAGGAGGTTTGAATCAACTGGTAGTGTTTTAGCAGCATCCTAGAAACAAGGTCCCAGCCATTACTGCTCATCCTCATCATCGGAGGAGCAAGCTCTCAAACCCCTGCCCATTTGTGGTCCACTATTGCCTTTGTCTCAGCATTGCTGACCTCAGAGCTACTGCAACAGGGAAGAGAGGGCACATGCAAGGGCATTTAAATTGATTTGGAGTTTCATAGCAATGTCCTGGCAATAAGGCAGGACAGGATGATGCCATCTATATTAATAGATTGCACCCAGCATGTTATATAAATAGTTTGCATTTGCTTTATCTAGAAATAGATCACACCTGCTTGCTCTATAAATAGATTGCACCCAGCTTGCTCTATAAATAGATTGCACCCAGCTTGCTCTATAAATAGATTGCACTCAGCTTGTTATATAAATTGATTGCCCCCATCTTGTTCTATAAATAATTGCACCTACTTGTTCTATAAATAGATTGTACCTGCTAGTTCTATAAATAGAGTGCACCCAGCTTGTTCTATAAATAGTTTGCACCCAGCTTGTCCTATAAATAGATTGCCCCGAGCTTGTTCTAGAAATAGATTGCCCCCACCTTGTTCTAGAAAAAAATTGCCCCCAACTTGTTCTGTAAAAAGATTGCCCCCAGCTTGTTCTATAAAAAGATTGTCCCAGCTTGTTCTATAAATAATTGCACCTGCTAGTTCAATAGATTGTACCTGCTTGTTCAATAGATTGTACCTGCTTGTTCTATAAATAGATTGTACCTGCTTGTTCTATAAATAGATTGTACCTGCTTGTTCTATAAATAGATTGTACCTGCTTGTTCTATAAATAGATTGTGCCTGCTTGTGTTTAAAGGTAACTTCACCTTTATAAAAAAAAACACTGCATATGCAGGTAAGGGGTGCTTGAAAATAGCAACAAGCTTGCAGCTTTGGCTAAAGTTTGATAATGCCTTTACTACAGCTGTAGGCCATTTACATACCTTCAGAAGCCTAAATGAAAAACTCACAGAGATGGCATCATCCCATCCTGCCTTGTTTTTAGGACGTTGCTAAGATGCTTCCAGCCGTTACTGCTCACCATCGCCATCACAGGAGCAAGCTCTCAAAACCCTGCACATGTGTGGTCCTCTATCTCCTCCGTTGCAGCATCCTTGAGCTCAGACCTACTGCGACAGGGAAGAAAGAGCACACACAAGGGGGTTTGAATCTGCTTCACACTGTCATACTAAAGGCATGAAGGTATGCAATGGACAGTTTTAATTTAATTTTCGGAGGAATGGAGTATTGTTTCAGTTGGTTGTAAGAGCACCAACAAATTTGTCTAGGTCAGTATATGCATCTCATTTTTGAACAATATGGCCCAAAAGTAAAAACATTAAAAAAAAAAAAAAGTTAACTGCACGTGTTACTGCTATAACTTAGAGGGCTGCTATATTGTTGGTTGATATACAGTATCTGTTAGACATGTATTAGCATATAGACATGCAAAGAAAAAGGGTAACATTAAAAGTAAAGTGCAGGTGCAAAAGAAACGTGTAATTTGTATCTGCTTTTCCTATGGTGGATTTAATGCTTCTGGGAATGCTATGTTTTGGTAAATATGTGCTTTAAAGCACCACTGTTCCTCTGCAGAGGATAAAAAAGTGTTTTACTGTTAATGCAGGTCAAACCCATTTTATGAGCCAAAAGAAAGTCCGGATGTAAGCCGGAGCAGAGCTGTGAAGGAATCTGAGATGGAGAAGAAGATGAAAAGGAAAGCCCCAGCTCCACCTTCACCTGTACCAAAGAAGGAAGAGTCAGCTAATGTGCCTCTTTCTGTTCCCCTAGGGAAGGACTTCTCTTCTTCTCCAAAGGTAAGACAACTTCACATATTAATCATCATCATCTCTCTGTTGATGCTCTCACTGGGTGTTGTAAAGTCTGGGCTCCCTGGATTAGGTACATCTTGTCAAATGGCCTCCGGGACCCGATGCTAGCCTTTGAGGGACAGTGATTGTGCAGGCTCAGGGGCTCCACACTCCCTACCTACCCCTGGCTTCTATCCCTCCCATTTCCCTTTAACCCCCCCCCCCCACCTTTTTTTCCCATTTTCATTCCCTCTGGCACTTTTTTCTCTTGGTCTTTTAACATGCACGTCGGGATAAGTAACTTCTGCATGCGCAGGAATGATGTTGTCTCACATCATTCAATAAATATGAAGATCGGCACACAAAAGATGTTGACACTAGTGAGAGAGCAATGGTATTTCTGCCTTTAGTTCTGCTTTAAACTGGAAGTTAACCCTCCTATCCTTTACAGCTAAGGAGGCATCTTAGCCACTGGTTGATCTGCATTTTCCATGGGGCTACACGTGATGAGTTATGACACCAGCCATTTGATGACTTGACAGTTTGGTTGAGAGCACAAGCAACCATGACAGTTATTAATCATTGTATACAATGAATGTAATTTATTTGGGAAACAGTTCATTTGATGGGTTTAGTTTGATTTTAAAGTAGAACTATAGTCAAAATGAAGAAATCAATATGTTATGCACCTATACAGTCTGTTAAACATCTCAATGATTGTTTTTCAAAAAGCAGTAAGGATGGTGAGCGATCTACCTTGTCTCCAGCTCTCATGTGCACTTCCTTTAGTGAGGTGACAACTTTATTTCCTGGTTTTTCGAATTGCCTGTGTTGAACAGCACACATGTTGTCCCCATTTGCGTCTCTCTCTCTCTCTGCAGAAACTTCCTGACATCAGTGGGGGAGGGGCTCCTATATCCATGGAAATCTCAGCCATTCATTCTACATACAAGTCCTGATTAGGCTGCACCCACAATTGACCCATGAAGCCCCTCCCACTCCCACCTATGTCCTGCCTTTGCCCACCCACTGCTATGTCTATACAGGCTGATCCTAGGTTGGATTTTGTTCTGCCAGTTTACAAATTACCAGAGAGAGCAGGCAGGGAGAAGCACACAGATTAATAGACTGATCTGTGTGGAAATTAACCTGTAATGACTTGTGCTGTCTTACATACCCAGCTATTGATTGGCAGATGGGTGTGTGTTATGTAAAATAGACTGAGCACCATAGAAAGCTGGAGGTCTGTTAGAGAGACAAGCCACTTCACTAAAAGGAAATTACATCTGACCTCTGCTCTGCTGAACTCCTCCCATCATCTCTAGCAGTGTATAGCAAAGAAGAAATGAATGGGAAATTAGAGACCACACTTGTAGCTACATGGTAGGAAAATAATAATTTCAGTTATTATGTTTATTACCATGTGTAACTTTCAGGTATTTATGAGTATTTACTAAAATATGTATGTTGCCTTTAGTTTTAGTTTAGCATTTCTTTCAAATGACCAGATCCTTAGGAGATTCTTCTTCTCCATCACCGCTCCGCACAACCAAGAGACCTCTCTATTGTCCTCTATAGGCAATTCAGCATGACATACCTTAGCAATGTACAGAACAGTAGGTTCCCAACCCAATGGCACATTCCTAAAACCGCTTTTAATGGTCCTCCAAGAATTTTTGTCCTGCCCATGCAGATGTTATTGTATCACAATTCCTCCAAATGCTTTTGTGTTGGCAAATGCCATTTGATGACGAACACTTCTGAGCATGGTTTGCAAGTAAGAAGGCTACGTATTAACCACTTAACGACTGCCCACCGCAGATATACCATGGCAGATCGGTAGCTTAGTGCCAGATCACGTACCTAGTACATGATCGGAGACTCCCGGGTCAGGGGCGTGTGTGTGCGCCGCTGGAGCCCAGCAGCGGGCACCGCGGACTCGATGTCCACCAGCACCCGCCGATTACACAGGACACAGGCAGAATGGCATTCTGCCTATGTAAACAAGGCAGATTGTCATTCTGTCAGAAGGTAAAGCATTGATCCTATGTTTCTGCAAAGCCAGAACATGGATCTTTGCCTTCCCCTAGTTAAAGCACCTCCCCCACATTGCATAAGCAGAACCTAGGCACACAGTTAACCCTTTGATGGCCCCTGATGTTAACCCCTTCCCAGCCAGTGTCATTAGTACAGTGACAGTGCATATTTTTTAGCACTGATCACTGTATTAGTGCCACTGGTCCCATAAAAGTGTTAATTAGGTGTCCGATTTGTCTGCCACAATATCACAGTCCTGCTATAAGTCGCTGATTGCCACCATTACTAGTAAAATAAATAAATAAATAAATAAAAATATCCCATAGTTTGTAGACATTATAACTTTTGTGCAAACCAATCAATTATTGGGATTTTTACAGAAAATATGTAGCAGAATACATATTGGCCTAAATTGATGAAGAAAATTGTATTCTTTTACATTTTTTATGTTTTATAGCAGAAAGTAAATATTGTTTTGGGTGTTTTTTTTTTTCAAAATTGTTGGTCTTTTTTAGTTAATAGCGCAAAAAATAAAAACCGCAGAGGTGATCAAATAACACCAAAAGAAAGCTCTTATTTGGATACAGTGTCGCACGACCGCGCAATTGTCAGTTAAAGTAACGCAGTGCCGTATCGTGAAAAATAGACTGGTCATGAAGGCGGGGTAAATCTTCTGGGGGGCAAGTATTTAAAGCAGTAAAAAATGTAATATTTTGCAGCTTACCAATCTTTTTCACTTGGTGGTTGTAATAAGGTTTTTTTAGGCTTCGTTCTCTGTGTTCACCTGGTGATTTGGCCAGTAACACACCTCCTGTATTGTGCCCCCACTCTGGATGAAAGAGCACAGGGGAAACTTTGGACAGCAGTATGGTCACCCTGGGGGTTGGGTGAATGAAACAGCAACCACATCCAACAATTGGCAAGTTGCAGTATGATTGCTTTTGGGTTTAATATTACATTAAAATCCAAATGCAATTAAAAGTTGAATATTGCATTAAAAATCAGTGAAAAAGAAAAGTACTTTTATGGAATTCCTATGCCTTTAATATTTACAAATTATTTAGGATGTATGTGCACCAGCTCCTCCTCTTCAAGGTGTCACACCTGACGTAGTCTGAAACGAGAAGTCCTCGTCCTTTTGTACCTTCCCAAAATACTTCTCTACGAAGATCATTGTGAAGTATTAGATGGGGTGAATTTGAACACACAAATTTTTAAGAGTGTATGAAAATAAGCTCATCTGGCATTAAAGAAAATAGGTAAAGGGGTTACTAAGTTATATCAGATGATCTCTATAGCTCCTCTATTTAAAAAAAAATCATCTTGCTTTTTCAATATGTGTCATTAAGTTCTTAATAGCATAATTGTTTATTTTTCATGTTTACAATCAAGAGCATTACACGTACATTCTGATTTCATCAGACTCAAATGATTTTTTATGCCTTTCGGTAAACAAATGACTTTCTGTTTTTCAGTACACCAGTAGATGGCCCCTTTGGCCTTTGAGGATAATCAGCTGTGTGAACCTGATTAAGATTAGATGTAACATATTCGTTTTAGCGATTTGACAAAATGTACATGCACAGAGAGTCATCCCTCCTAGGTGTATTTCAATGTTTGTAGTGAAAACACAACTCCTGGCACCTTCATTTCTATAGCTTCCTATTGCTTACCTCTGCCCTTCAGTAAATGTTACCTTATGCTTTCTTTAATGCTGGGTTTTTAACTGTTTTACTGCAGTAACCCCATGCATCTTGCCAACTGATGTGACTTGCAATGCATCCTAATGCAGTTTTCGTAACCTTTTTCATTCAAGGCATCCTTTAAAAGTCTGCACAGTCTGAAGGCACCCCATTCTAAAAATGTAAAAAACAAATAGTTTTACATAATGCATTGGCATCTACGCATGTAGTGTAAATTTTTGCCAGCATAATATCACACACCTGGTGACGACTGGAATGTTGTGGAGGTCCCTCTTGCACCTCCTGCCCAACACTCTAGAGCAGGGATATGCAATTAGCGGACCTCCAGCTCTTGCAGAACTACAAGTCCCATGAGGCATAGCAAGACTCTGACAGCCACAAGCATGACACCCAGAGGCAGAAGCATGATGGGAGTTGTCGTTTGGAACAGCTGGAGGTCCGCTAATTGCACATCCCTGCTCTAGAGAGTGTAAGGGCATCGAGTGCTGGAGTAGCTGGCTGGCAAAGTCCGTTCTTTAGCTGGATGAAGCTGTGGTGCATAGTCCTAAGAAGAGGATACAGAAGTAGCTTGGCACCAGAGCAAGAGATTGTAGCAGAGCCGGTATGCAGGCAGCCACCAGCGGCAACCGGGTAACAAGGGGTTGAGTCAGCAGGCATAGCAAGTCCAGAAAGCAGGCCAAGGTTGGTAACAGCCGGGCAGCGCAGTACAGAATCAACATCTAAAGACGAGTCCAGTAAACTGGCCGAGGTCAGAGAGATCAGATGAACAATGATATGCAGGAGCAAAGGCGAAGTTCAGGAGAAAGCCGGGTCATACACCAGTAAGCGGGTTCAACGGATCTGGGTCCCAGGAATACAGGTACAAGCTGAAGACCATTCAGCAACTGCTCATGGTGACAGACCAGTTTAAATAGGCCACTGGGTGCCATGTATACCTGCTAAATTGTATACACGAGTGCGCACATGATGAACTGGAATAGTACATCTAGTGCCTTGTTACCTAGATATATTAACATGTGAGCAGTGCACACACGCACAAATATGAGCATAAGCCCGTACTGGTTTTCTGGTGCTGGGAATCTGGTTTAACTTACACTGCTACAGATGTTCAGACAAAATCCAGATTTTTTTTTAATGAAGGAAGATCACGTCACTAACAGAAGAGTGCAACGTTTCAGAGCCACGCAGGACGCCTTTGTCAGGAAGAGACCTAGAGCAGCTATACCTGCCCCTCCCTTCTGCTTCCCATTAACAGAAGCCTTTTTATTTTGTGAAAAGCATTGTAAAAGTGACTTACTAAAAAAATTAAGCTTTGGGAATGCTAATTTCCATTTTTTGTCGAACATGCCTCCAAATTTTAGATTGCTGTCAGACATGCAGTTTGATTTTTTACATTTATGAAAAGTGCACATATTTTAATCTATATTCCCAGACACAGCGTGTTGTGCACAAAGCTCAATAGTTGAAGCCGAAATAACACAAGATGGCAATGGCTCCTCCCTTATTGGACAGCTCAGTATGAGATTTCAGTCAGATAAAGTTAACCTCAAAGCAGGCTGATTCTGCTTTCAGCTCAGTTTCAGGGTCATTGCAATCTTCTTATAGCCTAGGCCATCTTTATGTAGAGCAACAATTCTTTTTTTCAGATCCTCAGAAAGTTCTTTGCCATGGGGTGCCATGTTAAACTTCCAGTGACCAGTATGAGAGACATTCTCACTTAGGGCTGTACTCACTTTTGTTGCCAGCGGTTTAGACATTAATGGCTATGTGTTGAGTTATTTTGAGAGGACAGCAAATTTACACTGTTATACAATCTGTACACTCACTGCTTTACATTGTAGCAAAGTGTCATTTCTTCAGTGTTGTCACATGAAAAGCTAGAATAAAATATTTAAAAAAATGTGAGGTGTGTACTCACTTTTGTGAGATACTTTAAATTATCAGTTTAACAACTTCTAAACTTAAAGTGTAATGTAGAAAGTTGAGTACGGTCCCTGATACTTTTTTTTTTTGCACGAACATTAATGCCCGGTACACACGATGAGATTATCGGACAAATGATCGTCCGTTTTTTTGGGGGGTTTTTTTGCATGCTAATCTCAGATCGAATCGGAAGAGTTTACTTAAGTCCTGAAAATTCTCCTATGACAGAATAAAAAATCGGATGTGATGTGTTGTAGTGTATTTGTATTACATTATCGAACGACTACTGTACTGGTTGAATGAAGGATGAAAGATTGCTTCGAAAGCGGTATTTTTCGTCCGATTTTCTGATCGTGTGTATGGGGCTTAAGGTTTTCAGGAAAAACGTTTTTCTAAAATGCAAGCAGTATGACTGCAATTTCCTGTTAAATGTATTAAATATTCTTTCAGTAAACATTTTCTTTAGTTTGTTCTGAACTTTCCTTCTGCTATTTTTAGGTCCCAAAGTTGGGACTTTGTCTTTACTTCATTTTGAAAATAGTGCCCTCCCTATATTTTCCTGTTTCCGTTCCTGGAATCCTTTTGTTTCTCCCTTTTATCCCTTACTGTGGTACTAACAATCGAGAGCCTGCGTCTCTGGATATCCTCATATGAGGACATCCTCATGTGGATAGCAGGACTTTATGCCTAGTACACACGGGCCGAGTATTGGGAGATATCAGCCTGGTTCTATTAATATGACCGACATTCGCCCATGTGTCTCTCAGCTGGTCTGACACAAGCCGACCGGCTTATGTTGGACGAGCATGCTGGAAATCCAGCAGCTGACCGGCTCCCGATCAGCTCTCTCAGCCAAAGGCTGAGAGTGTTGATCAAAGTGTTCTGGCGGAGGGCCGTCGTCCTGTCAGAACACAACAGCTCAGCGGGGGATATCACAGTACTAATGTCGGATCGTTAATACAGCGGCTTCGACTGGAGCTTTTTTTGCTGGTCTCTGGCATATAATGCTATTGTCATTATGTAGCCCCTGTCTGGGCAACTGTTTTGGTATCCCACCTTTTGAAAACCAATAAAAACATTGAATTTGAAAATACTGCTCTCCTGAACCCTATTCACACCCTTAGGCTCCATGCACACTGGACGCTCTTAAACGGTCATTTTTGTGCTTTTTGGGCTTTTTTTTTTTTTTTTTAACAGCCCATGAATGCCCCTCTAGTTTATCCTATGTGTCCATGCACACATAAACATTTATTGTCAGTGGCATTTATGGGCTGTTATCTGACAGTTGGCTGAATTGGCGTTCAAGAGCAGTTCTTCTGACCACAAAAAACGGTGGACGCAGATAAATGCTCATAAACGCAGATAAACGGACATTTATCGGCGTCCAGTGCTTTTTGTGGTCAATGTAAGCTGGTGTAATTTACAAAAAAAGCTAAAAAAACGCCGACGCCGATAAACGCTTACAAAACGCTGGTAAAAGCACGTCTTCTAAGCAGCGTCTCCTGCCACTTAATCCGACGCCCAGAAAGCATCCAGTGTGCATGGAGCCTTGAAGCTGAATTCCAGGTATTGTTAATTTTGCATAGTTACATTGATTCAGCTTGGACCAAAAACACTTTGATTTTTTTCTCAATGAATGCAAAAGGTTCTCTGACTGGACGAGGTGGAGACGCAAGGTAGTGATGTCATGATCTCCACCTCGTCCAGTCAAAAGAACTCTTTGCATTTCTTGAGAAAGTGTTCTCTGAATTTCTCTCATGCCAAGCAGTAAACCACCTGTGTCTCGCTAAGCAGCAGGGCAGTCCCTTGGCATAGAACCCAGAAGCCAGCGACAATTACTGTAGTAGCTGTGTCTACTAGAGTGATTTCCAGCTTCCATGGACGGGACTGCCCAGGTATGGCACATACCTGTACTGTACATACTTACTTTGGTCCAAGCCGGTTCATTGTAAGTATTAAAACATAGCCATACCTGGAATCCAGCTTTAATAAGGTTCAGGAAGACTGTAAGGCAGTCATACTTTGATCCATGTATCTTCAGGCTGCTTATACAGAAACTGATCTATTTCTGTACAGCCAGGTTTCTGGGTTTTTCCCCAAATGTCCGTGTCACAAGCTATAGCCATCAATACTGATCAATGTGTTCTGATGGTGGGGAAGGCTCCCCGTCGTCAGAACACAATAGCACAGCAGAAGTGATTCCCTGTCCAGCTAGGGTATTTGGATAGGGGAATCGGGTCTTTTTTTTTTTTTTTTTTTTTTAACCCTCTGCTTGAATGAAAAAAAAAAGATGTATAGCCAGCTTAAGTGAATTTAAACTTACTTGAAAAAACCATCTATAGATCTATACTGAAATATAAATGTTAAAAAAAAGGACAGATGGGAGCATAGTCTTTACAGAAGACTTCTGCTGCTGTGTCACTTTGTGGATTTGTGTCTAAATCAGGGTCTTATAAATGTGGTTAGGCTTTACCTCTATAATATCCAATTTGGACAACATTGGTCATGTAAATTGTTCTGGCTGCAGTGTTTTGGTACAATTTCTGTCTGTGTCAGGATGGATAAACAACGATTTAAAAAAAAAAAAAAAAAAAAAAAAAAAAAACTTTCAGCCTTACCCACCTTCTACAGTCCCCCATGTTGGCCACTTGAGTTCTCGCGACCGGCCCTCCCCAACTCTGCCACCTTCACCTTGTCTCTCCCCTTTTTTTTACCCCTTATCTCTTCTCCCCACTTCACCCGGGGTCTGTCCCGTCCCCCTCCCCTCTTTCCTCGCTCTCTAGGAACTCTCTATTCCCTAACAACTAATCTATTCCCCCCCTCTTTCCCTCCTTTCCTATCGCAATGATAACGCTAATTTCTCTGCACCAGGACACCACTAACTCTTGGACAGGCACTTACCTGACCTGATCTCAATCTCCTGCCTCAAAGGCTGGGAGCCCCAGCCCACGGGAACCCTTCCTACTTAAAAGTCCACACTACCGTATCCTCTTCCCCCTCTCTAACTTTACCTGTATGTTTAGTGACAACCTAGAATCTTTCACTTCAACCAGCCTGTCTATATATCTCATGTTTGACTATGGTCTGTTCCTGGACCCATGAAGCATCCTATGTAATGTTATTGTTTCTTCAATAAAAAATTTGAACCAAAAAAAAAAAAAAAAAATCAAAAACATTGAAAAACATTGTTTTTTTAAAAAAAAATTTATATTTTATTTTTTTGATTTTTATCAAATGTATTTTAATAAAATGCGTTTGGAGTAAAAATCTATCTATACATTAATAATTTAGTTTATTCAGCATGAACTGGAGCTTAGTTATGTAGCATGCGGCTGTATATTCTACAATACTTACATTTTTGGTAAACTCGTTCAATAAATGCAAGCTGAGCTAACATGCACTGCATTGATGCATTCACATAATTTCACAGTAATCATGAGATAAAACAAAGTTCAGGAATATTCCTTTATCCCATTGTTTTGCAAACCTATGTACACTACAAACTGTATGATTGTTTGAAGAGAAATGTATCTGTACCATCTGTGAGGAAGAAGGGCAAGCAGTAAAAATGAAAGTGAAACCTTCTAAGCAGCTTATAAACCTTGTGATCTGCACATAGCTTGAAGGGCTTTATTTTTCCCTTGAGGGGCAAAATGGCAGCAGGCTGTAAAAGAGACCCAGTTTGGGAATATTTACTAAGCTGGCAGCTTATTATTCTAAATAGAAAACCTTCATTTTGTTTGCAAATATTAAAGATTCTAACTACCAGCAAGAATAAGTCCTTACATTTAAAGAGCACCTGTCATTTCAGATCCATCATGGCAGCGCCTCTTAGCGGGCATCCACTCACCTGCTGCCGCCACTGCCCTCACCTTGTTGTGTCACTGCTGCATCACCAGCCGTCCCATTAAAGTGAATGGGACTGTTGGCGAGTCAACAGCGGGTCAGAGGAGGAGCTGCTGTGGGACAGAGATGACAGTTGCTCTTTAAAAATGATGATTTAAATCAAGCCTTTTTACTAGTGATTTAAATCAAATCCACCCTGGTCGGTGTGTTCTTAAGAATAACAACTGCACATTATTATGTTTTTTCCCTTCCTTTTGCCTGCAGGATGGGTTTGGCTCCTGTTGGCAAAAACCTTTTACCTTGACTATAGGTATGTGCAATCGCTGTGCACCCATGACTTGTTTATGAGCTCTTGGCATGTCAAAATCCTACTAAACCCCACCTCGAAATCCTTTCTTTTTGTTTCCACCAGGCTAGTTAATCACCCTTAATTTCACTTTTATATTTCGCATTTTGGTGCAACGATTATTCACGTCTCGAAATAATGACGGTGATAATAAATGATTAGCATAGGAGAGGAGCGTACTTAGAACTCCTACTCAGACAATTAAATGAAAGACAGCTGAGGTTGTTTGCGAATGTCTATCCCATAAAGTCTGATGCTCTGCCTTGTTTGTAAACACTGCCAAATGTTTAGGGGTAATTAGCAGCTCGTCAGTCTGTGCGCAACCCCAGTGTGAAGATTTATTGCTGCAACAAAGATGTACGCGGGATTCATTTACAATGTCTTACATGGCTGGAACACACTGGATTATTGCACCACAGTGGAGAGAAGTGAAAATAAAAAGCAGCTAAGAAATGCCTGCAGGGCAATCAGTCTATGATTCAAGTATAAAGTAAACATGAGACTATCAGGTATGCATGTTTTTGCACCACTTAGGTTCCTATGTATATTCATGCCTGTCATGTTAAAACATAAGTTATGGCTTTATAAGTGCACCTTAAGATCGGATGTTTACATAGCTATTTTGTTCTGATTCCAGTAATTCTCTAATGAACAGAGTTATGGTGTTCCTTCTCCTGTGAACAGTGTGCAATTATATGTAAAATCACTTGTTAGTCTGGAAATATTTCTTTTTCTGTCTAGCGCTGTTTGTGAGCGCTCAGAACATCCCTAACACAGTTTACTCCATACCCGTCTGGTCTGTTCCTGGCTTCCTCTAGTTATCAGCTGAATTTAGAACTCATGTCAGTTTATAATTGCTTTTATTTATTAATCACAGTGGACACAAAAGATTATTATTCTTTAATTTGTTTTATATGATTATTAAATAACCTGGAGATGTGCCAATATATCATCATTCGAGATATGGGAACCAATATGAAAAAAATAGGGAACCAACCTAGAACATCTATTGGCAGCAGAATATGACAGGCTAGATCAACACACAGCTACCTGGGCCTTTTGGACTATATTTTTCTACTCCCGTCTGATAGTAAAGCTGTGAATTGTGGGCAGGAAGATCTCCGCCACCCTCTCTCCGCCCACACTCTGGGGACCTTTGGGGGGAGCTCCTCTAAGTGACCCACCCACCTGGGTGCCGGAGAGCCCGTCTTCCCCATCTCTGTCCCCGATCAGCATCCCTCCGATGCCTGGAGCTCACCCTCCTGGAACAAGTTTGCATCACAGTCAAGAAGACTCTAATCCTTCGTTTTGTGGCAGCCCAACAATAAGAAAAACACGTTTCCTTGCCTAAGCATTTTCCCGTGGCGCATCTAAAAGGATTTGCCCATCAGTGTTCATGTCATGGGGACAAAAAGAGTGCAGCAGCTGTGAGGAGAAGGAGGGGGCGTTCAGTGAAGTTTATAACGGAATCCGCACTGTCACCAGGGACCATAAAGATCAACAGGTGTTAGCATCCTCAGCGTTTTTTCTTACATGCCCGCCTGTGATTCTATCTGATTGGAGACGTTATTGTGAGGAGGATTGGAGATTGCATTGCAATGCGCATGACCATGTTAGATCTGGTAAGTGCAGGTCTATAGAGTGTCTCACTTGGTGCAGTCTGAGGTGTATGGTGCACGCATATTACCGTTGGATTGCCTGTCTCCCCTATTCTAACCTTTCCATCACTTCCTCCTCTGGGGATTTCTGGTTCATCGGATGGACTTTGTATATACTAAGCTGTCACACTGAAGGACTGTGAGGAAGCGCTGCTACAGATATAAATTTCTGAATGAAGAATAGTGGACTTTTTTATTTGTTTTGTATTTACTATATTTTTCTACTGCCTGGAATTCCGAGATGACACTATTATGAACATATTTCCTAATTGTACCATTCATGGTGGGGTTAGGTGAGACTATTTCCCAACCCTCTCCTTCTCCCCTGAACCTCCTGCTTGTTTCCCTTACCTGCCCCAGACCTCTATTTAAAGTGGTTGTTAAGCCACTTGTATAAAAAGTTCCCATCCACTCTGTATTATAACAAGAAGTTGCCCTGTGTCTGTTATAACATATATATAACATATATATGCTTAGCTGTACTGATAAAACACCTTCTTACTATGGAGGGGGGCTGACAATCAGCTGGAGAGAGAGAGAACCTTGCTGTGTTATCTATATAGATAAGAATATTTATGATATAACACTGACACAGGGAACTTATTCTTCTAATACAGAGGGATAGGAGCTTTTAGAGTTAATTGAGAGCAGAGAGGAGAAGCTACAAGAGGAAGAGGGAGGAGGGGGGAGTTGAAGACAGGCACACAGGAGATAGGAGAGCTGGGAGTGACATAGCCTGCATAGACCACGGGCTCTCAAGATAAGCTATATACAGGGGAGTCAGTACACAGGGGGAAATCATAACCTGGCATTATCAAACAGATATTATAGGGGATACAGAGGAATAATTTAAAAAGCACCATCCTGCTGATTGCACATTAAAGAAACTGGAGCAGCATTTTTTGGGGGGGGGTTAACAAACGCTTTAACCTTCTTTTACGTGGTCTACCCCTAACTGTTTTCACAGCTTTCTCACCTTCTGATGAGTATGTTATGACAACACTGGAAAATATGTATATGATATAAAAAGTCTACACACCCCTGCTAAAATGTCAGCTTTCTGTAATGTAAAAAAAGAGACAAAGATAAATAATTTCAGAACTTTTTCCACCTTTAATGTGACCTATAAACTGTACAACTCAACTGAAAAACAAACTGATTTTTTTTTTCTTTTAGGGGGGAAGTAAAACTAAAAACTAAAATAATGTGTTTGCATAAGTGTGCACACCTTCTTATAACTGGAGATGTAACTGTGTTCAGAATTAAGCAATCCCATTCAAACTCAAGTTAAAGTGGAGTTCCGCCTTGGGAAAAAAAATTAAAACCTGTCCAGGGAACCCGCAATGTGGCACCCCAGCTGATCTTCGTATCGACTGTCGGGTGCAGCCGCCGCCATTCCAGTTAAGGAAACCCAGCAGTTAAGACTTTTGGCTTCATGGCCAGGTCACGCTTTCTGACAGGCCCGGTGGCGGAGGAAGGATGAGGGGACCGAACTGCCAGGTGATTGGTCAAAAAACGGGTCCTCATCCCCCCCCTCCCCCTGAAAGGTGCCATATGTGACACAGAGGGGGGGAGGAAGCAATTAAGCAGAAGTTCCACTTTTGGGAGGAACACCGCTTTAAATAGGAGTCAGTACACACCTGCCATCATTTAAAGTGCCTCTGATTAACCCCAAATAAAATTCAGCTGTTCTAGTAGGTCTTTCCTGACATTTTCTTCGTTGCATCCTACAGCAAAAGCCATGGTCCGCAGAGAGCTTCCAAAGCATCAGAGGGATCTCATTGTTAAAAGGTATCAGCCAGGAGAAGGGTACAAAAGAATTTCCAAGGCATTCGATATACCATGGAACACAGTGAAAACGGTCATCATCAAGTAGAGAAAATATGGCACAACCATGACATTACCAAGAACTGGAAGTTCCTCCAAAGTTGGTGAAAAGGCGAGAGAAAACTGGTCAGGGAGGCTGCCAAGAGGCCTACAGCAGCATTAAAGGAGCTGCAGGAATATCTGGCAAGTACTGGCTGTGTGGTACATGTGACAAAAATCTCCCATATTCTACATACGTCTGGGCTATGGGTTAGAGTGGCAAGACAGAAGCCTTTTCTTATGAAGAAAAACATCCAAGCCCAGCTAAATTTTGCAAAAACACATCTGAAGTCTCCCAAAAGCATGTGGGAAATGTGTTATGGTCTGATGAAACCAAGTTTGAACTTTTTGACCATAATTCCAAAAGATATGTTTGGCACTAAAACAACACTGCACATCACCAAAAGAACACCATACCCACAGTGAAGCATGGTGGTGGCAGCATCATGCTTTGGAGGCTGTTTTTCTTCAGCTAGAACAGGGGCCTAGTAGAGGGAATTCTGAACAGTTCCAAATACCAGTCAAATATTGTCACAAAACCTTCAGGCTTCTGCTAGAAAACTGAACATGAAGAGGAACTTCATCTTTCAGCATAACAATGACCCAAAGCATATATCCAAATCAACAAGAAGAACAACAATTCACCAGAAGATGAAAGTTTTGGAATGGCCCAGACAGAGCTCAGACCTGAATCGGATTGAAAATCTGTGGGGTGATCTGAAGAGTTCTGTGCACAGGAGATGCCCTCGCAATCTGACAGATTTGGAGTGTTTTTGCAAAGAAGAGAGGGCAAATAATGCCAAGTCAAGATGTGCCATGCTGATAGACTCATGCCCCAAAAGACTGAGTGCTATAATAAAATCAAAAGGTGCTTCAACAAAGTATTAGTTTAAGGGTGTGCACACTTATGCAACTGTATTATTTTAGTTTTCTATTTTTTTACTTCCCTCCACCTAAAAAAATTCAGTTTGTTGTTCAACTGAGTTGTACAGTTTATAGGTCACATTAAAGGTGGAAAAAGTTCTGAAATGATTTATCTTTGTCTCATTCATCACAGAAACCTGACATTTTAACAGGGGCGTGTAGACTTATTATATCCACTGTATATGTGTGTGTGTGTATGTGTGTGTTTGTGTATGTATATATATATATATATATATATATATATTTATATTTCTGAGATAAAAGGATACCAATGAACAATGATTTTTAGGTAGACAGAAAATATGGAGAACACATAACAAGCTACTACTAAATAATCCAAGTGATATTATCTAGATGTGTTAGTGTTAGTGTTATTTGTTAGTGTATCTTGATACATCTATATTTGTATCTATATACATTCTATGCAATTCTGTATAGTGTACACCACTGTGTGACTTTGAAGACTCATAAACAGTGATAGTTTATTTTGTATTGTCTCTGAAATAAAAACCTAAATAAACTAATATGCTGAACAAAAGAAAAAATAGGGAAACATTGAAAAAGCACATATAACACACTATCGATTCCAATTACAGCATTTATAAAGACTCTTTTTAACTATTTAATCCCATGATGAAGGGGAGCTGGTGAGCCCGCAAAATGTGTTTGTTACTCCTGTGACTATCATTTTGGCAAATAAAATTCAACTGGACTTAAAAAGAGTTAAAATTAAGCTTAGTTGGCCCCTTACTGCTTGAGCATCTTTTTTGCATTACTACTACTTCGACCTCTGTTGGTCTCATCTGTTTTTCAGAGAGCTGCCCTCACTACACGCCTACAAATTATTATTTACACTAGTCTCCAGTGGTCCACCAACCAAAACGCTGATGGCATTTCATGTACCAGGAGTGCGACAGAGACCCCAGATGGGTGCCTGAACAATCACAGGAGCCGTTCCCCCATCAACACTGACTGTGTTGTTGGTGCAATCAAGCAATTTTCTTTCCCGTAGTTGCAGGAAAGGACATTTCTTCATGGCTTGCTTTAGGCTGTACTTACACGCTTTGATTAGAGCCAGAAAGGCAGAAATGTTGCTGCAATGCCTATGACGCTAACACTACAGTGTCATTTCTACCTGTCTGACAACAGCAACCATGGCACTTTTAAATTTTATAATGCCCACCTCTAGAGTTTGTGTCACACTCATTTTGGCACATGACACTTTTTAAATTTTATCACGGATGTCTTATAGGAGCTGCAACATAATCTGACAGTAACCCTGCCCCCACTAGAGCTGCGATGCATGAGTCAGTGTCCTTCATGCTCCTGCAGTGCTTTGAGTAACCCTTGTGGTAAATCCCCATTTTCATACTTCTGGTGGATCAAAGGTGCAACATTTCTTTGGGCTTTGCCAGTTTACAATACACTAACAGTTATGGGGGTCTTGCAGTGTACAGTCCAGGGGTCCTAGACCATAGAGCCCTGCCTGACCATTGTCCCCCTGCTACAGGTGGATTTCAGTGTCCCTGTAGAGCAGGCCTCGACAAACCCCAGGCGCCAGGTCGCCATGGCGACCAGAAATCGCGTCCTGGCGAGTGACTTCCGTTTCTTCTCTCCCCATGGTAAAACAGCTGTCAGATTCAGCGTCGGATTCAGTGAGAGCCGAGAGCCGTTCTCGGCTTCATCGAACAGCTGTTACACTTGGCCGCTGCCCGGGATATTTGTTTCCACTTAGACTGAAGAAAAGTAACAAACAGGCTGCCTGGAATGTTTGTTGAGAGTTAGAAGAATAAACACAACAATGTATCTTCTTCTTTCCAAGCAATTATCTCCGGGCTATCAGGAAAGTTTAACCATTTATAGACTAAACTCTCACATTAGTGGCTTACAATTAAATATCCAGTGTTTTCTGCTAGAAAATGACTTGGAACCCCCAAACATTATATATTATTTTTTAGCAGAGACCCTAGAGAATAAAATGGCGGTTGCTGCAATATTTTATGTCACATGGTATTTGCGCAGCGGTCTTTCAAGCGCAATTTTTTGGAAAAAATACACTTTTAATGAATAAAAAAAAAACTAAACAGTAAAGTTAGCCCATTATTTTTTTGTATAATATGAAAGATGATGTCACACCGCGAGAAACGTGACCTTTATTCTAAGCAACAAAATTGTGATAAAGCCCTGTGTGCCATCAACAATTACCACTCTATGTGCAGCTGGGCTCCAGTATTTCATGGTGACTGGAAACTCACCAGAGCAATGAAAAGTCACTGTGGGGGACAGACATGTAGGCAGGAAGTGGCTGCAAAGAGGCAGCAGAAGATCAGCAGCGCTGGAATACTTTTCACCTTTTTTTTTTGTATTTTATTTACAATGTCACTAAGGCTTTGTTTAGATGTGCAAGTTGGGTGGTAATAATGTGCAGTAGAGACGTGTTTTTGCCACCCTTAAGCTCCATTAGGCAGGAGATGAGGGTGTTTTACATGCCGCAGTCACAATGCATTCAGCATAATAAGGAGTTTCCCCCATAACAGATTTTTTAGTGTCACTCTTTCTGGCCGGCCTATAACCCTGATGTAATGGTGGAGTTATTGACTGGCTGCTCTGCTGTGAGTAAGTTAGGGTTAGGGGCGCAAATTACTTGTCTTACCCCTGGCGCTGACAACCCCACACTACGCTATAAAAAACTGGCTCCTAACTTTTTTAGCCGGCTCCTAGATTCAAGGCAAATTTGTCAAGCCCTGCTGTAGAGGGCATTGCAGTGTTTTAAGATCCTGTGGATAAAAGGCTAGAGATCCTCCTTAAGACCTAGTTCTCCCTCGTTTGCCCTGCACTACATTCTGCTGTTGTGACTATGTCCATCTGCCAAACTTTAAGGGGTTGATTTACTGAAACTGGAGCATGCAAAATCTGATGCCGCTCTGCACAGAAACCATCAGCTTCCAGGTTTTATTGTCAAATGCTAATTGAACAAACTGAAGTTAGAAGCGAATTGGTTGCCCAGCAGAACTGCACCAGAGTTTGCACTCCCCAGTTTTAGTAAATCAACCCTAAGTGTTTGGTTCAATGATATGTGTCAGGGTTCTGGATTTATCCTATGGATTCCTTGGCCTCCAGCATCTAGGACTGGTGTCTGTGCCCCATCTCTACTGCGTCGATGGTTTGGTGGATATTATCCACTTAATATCCAAAATAAATCTCACATGCTAGGGACCCTTTGGCTCAAATGTTGACTGCCAAACATCAGTGTCTTTTGCATTTTCCATTATTACTATTGCTTGCTACAAAACCTAGACATGCTGCAAGTGAAAGGATTACACAGGGCTGTCTTACAGGTGTTTTTGCCACTGTCCAATCTCCCAAAGGCAGCAGAATAACTCAAGGTATCTGAATGCTCCTCTGTACATCAATGTATAGGTAAGACAAATAACTACCTCCTAAATTCTGTATTCTTCTGTAAATCACAAAGACTGCAGCATGCCATACAAGAACCTGGTAATGTAAGATTTGCTAATTATCCAGAGCACTCATATCCAGGCACGCTAGGTTATGTAATTCTAGAAAAGCACAAGTTCTTAACGAAGAATTCTGATTGACCTCTAGTATTCATTGAATAGTCATAGCAGTCATAAATGGTAGGCATGATCTCTTATCCACCCATTTTGTGAATTTGTACTCTGTGAATTAGTCTAGTCCACAAAAGTATTTCATCACCATGGACAGATACTATCAAATATTCTAACTATTCAAACGTAAATGATTACCTTTGCGCACTGCCAAGTGTAGTTTTTGCTTTATATTTTAAAAATCAATATTAAAAAATACAAGTTGAGAATTGGCAAAAAAAAAAAAAAAAAATCCCTACAACTTTGGTCACATCACTTGAATTGAAGCAAGTACCACGCTATGCAGGAAGCTGGATTTTTGAGAAATCTTCACTGCAGGGATGCCTGTCCTCTTCCTGGCTCTTAACAGCACTGCATTGTCGTAGCCGCTGCAAACCTTCAGGCAGAACAGTTGGACTTTCTGTACTGCTGTTTTGCCAGAAGAGCTGAAGCGCTAACCACTGCGGCGCTGGAATTTGGGAGCCAGGAAGAGGACAGACATCCTTGCAGTGAACATGCACTATATTGTCAAAAGTATTGTGTGGAACTCCAAAGGGTGGAAGTAGGCAGAAAATTACTAGTGTGGGTATGTTACAGGCCCCCTAACCTGAGGGAAGAGGTGGAGTTGGGTCCATTTTCAGTTAGAAATGGCTGCAAGACAGGGAAATGCCATCATAATGGGGAACTTCAACTATCCCAACATTGGCTGGGTGGAAGAGACAGCCCACTCATTAAAGGCCCGCCATTTCTTAAATGTTCTACAGGACAACTTCACGTCCCAATTGGTGGACCCCCCAACTAGAAGTAATGCATTGCTAGAGCTTTTAATTACAAATGATACAGATCTGATTGCCTTCAACAGGACATCTTGTAAATTCTTTACCGCCCGGAAATTACTCACCCGACAGAGAAGGTGGGTCGGTTACAACCCTATCAACTTCAAGGGGTAATACTACCGTAAAGGGACAGAACGTCGGTAAAGATTGACTTTTACCTGGGTTGAGGTGGAGAAGGGAGTCCAATCCCCCGGACATTGTATGGGTGTGATCATTAAAAGACGGATGAAGGTGGGAAACCTCAAGGTGTGTTATGAAAACTGTTATATCACGTACAAGTGACGTTCCTACAGACAGGAGAAGGACCGAGGG
>BLSH010336031.1:743188-765427 GCA_018402905.1 Glandirana rugosa
TCCCTTATATCGAATCATATCGTAGGGGTTATCGTCAGAGTCAAGGATATTCGGTTCGTTCGGATTGACGAGGGTGCTTACGGTACAAATGACCAATCCTTCATGTCCTCCGATCTTTCCTTGTTGTTTGCTCAAGAATACCAAGATCCTCATGTCGACAGGTGTCGCATACCGACACTGACCACAGAGTGTCCTTGTATCGGTCGTCCTGTACACCTACCTAGTCAAGTCTACGTCCGTCTACGTACCATTTACTATCGTGGTAACACACGAGGTCTCTCGCGTGTGCTCACCGGCTACGTATGGTCATGCAGATGCACGTAGTTGCGACGAGGACAGGTCGGTTTATACATGTCACCGGTCTGACCTCCGTCGTGGGAGCAGTTAGGCTTGCTTGGCTTATAGGAACTGAGACTGCTATTGGGGATGCTATACTAAGCTATATTCCCTGGCCACTCATATAGAAAAGACAATTACAGTACATTGGTTTCACTACATTTGGTTGATTTGATACACAAGATACAATATCCAGTATATATATATTCTAAAATGTGAGAAAGTTTACTCCATTTTTTGGGTGTTTCCACTGTCCAGGTACTCAAAAAAATGTGAAAGGTAGTCCAAAAGTTAGATGCATAATTTGTCTCTAGAATGCCTGAAGTTGCTCCTTGGATTTTGGGCCCCTCTGGGTGGCTAGGCTGTTATAAAGTCTCACACATGTGGTATCCTCATTCTAAGGAGGAGTAGCAGAATGTGTTTTAAGGTGTAATTCTAAGTATGCCTTTGATATGTGTTAGAAATATCGTATTAATTGACAACTTTGTGTAAAAAAAAAAATTAATTTGCATTTTCTTCCCTGCATTTTTCAAATATTCACCGTGCCTTTCAGAAGATACCTTGAAATGTTTGCTTTCCAAAATGGGGTAATTTGTGGGTGTTTCCACTGTCCTGGTACTCCAGGGCCTCCAAAAATGTGATTGATAATCAAGAAATTCAATGCATAAGGTATGCTTGTATAAAGCTCAAATGTACTCCTTTGGATTTTGGGCCTCTCTATGCATTTAGGCTGTGAATACGTTGAACACATGTAGTATCCCCATACTCGGAAGGCATAGTAGAATGTGTTTTGGGGTGTATTTATAAGTATGCCTATGTTGTGTGTGAGAAATAACTTGTTAGATTGAAAACTTTATGAAAAAAGCTAATTTTATTTAATTTCTTCATTTTCTAAGAAAAGTTTGACAAAAAATTACAATGTTAAGAAACTCATTATGCCTCTTACTAAATACCTTGGACAGTCTACTATCTGTCTCAAAAAATGATAAAAATTGAATTTGTGTACAGTGTACTGAGTAATTGTCCTTCAATGTGCGACAGTGCTGAAAATTGAAGAATGGACTAGAAGGGGGTGAAAGTGTCCAGATTTGAGGTCTTTAAGTTGCAATGTCATCTGATTGTTTTGGCATGTGGTTTTCATAGCATGTGATTGTTTTGACCACTTGCTGAGTTTGAATTGCCTAGGTATGTGTCAGGTTCTCTTTAAATCAGTTCCTCTGCCCTGTTGCCCTTGCTTGTTCTTAAAACTTTTTTTACGTTGAACTTGATCTACTTTTTTAACATCTTCAATGATGCATTTATTAATATCCTGCAAGGCAGAAAACATTTTTAGTAGCACAATCTTTAACTGGCATCAGGATTTGTGTCAAATGGTTTATAATACCATCCAAAAAAATAATAAGCTAAATGCAGAAAGTCATCTGCTAAGTATCAAATCATGAGTCATTGACTTTAGCTTTATTCAATGTCGAGATCATGATTTGATACTGTAAACTGGAGTATCTTTACATTGATTCTTTAAGTGGATTCTTCTCTAATTAAATGGACGCAGTGAGACTGAGCATATTAAATACCAGCCATAAATATTTGTCATTGAGTATGCAGATCATCATAATATGACTCAGAATTCACATCGGCCTTATGTTGTCCGTATTTGTATTCTACTAGCTGCTTTATCTGAGGAAATGTTGCATATTGCCGCCTAATGCCGGATTCCGGCAAGGTAAACAAAGTACTTGTGAGATAGTCCTGGCACACTAGCTGTACGCTCTACAGGAACAGTTGTCATTTTTAACAGCATTCAGCGGTGCTCCCACTATCACTTCTCCATTTCTAGAATTCACAATGACCTTTGCATGAATAAAGTCAAATAGGATTAAGCTAGGAATTTTCTACAATGGGGAAAAAGCAACAGATGCAGCTGACATTGAACGTGGATGGATTGTTGATTCACATTTGCTTATAGTAAAGGGGTCTAGGAGTCCAAAGAGTGTTACACACACTTTTAAGATTTATTTTTGGGGGCGGGGAAAGTGGTTATTAGTTTATACGTTTTTAAGGAACTACAATCTATTTGAAAACTCAGTAGTGGTTCTAAAATTGAGAGCTGAAAAGATCTATGAATTTATTTTATATACCTGCAAAAAAAAAGGTTATATGCAGGGCTGTATCTAGACACCTTCATGTCCCTAGGTATAATTAATTGACTATACCCTTTTCTACAAGATCTACTCTGTTCATTTTGCAACAGTATGTGTAAATACTGACAGAAAATTATATTGGAGGAATTGTTCTGCTTTACATTTACAGCTTTTTTGAGTACTGTATATACCAGCAATCAAAAAACAAAACAGAATTCGCTGCTGATCTCAATGTTTTTGCGAAATGTAACCACTTCCGTACTGTTTAATAGATTTACTGGTACAGGGGGGCCATCCTGTGCAAGATCACGTACATATACGTGATTCTACACTTCCGCCTACAGGGGGCGCGCCGCTTCTGTTGTGATTAATGAGCTGGTTGCCATAGAAGTCTACAGGGGTCTCCCCACACGTGCATTAGACCATACTAGATGTAGTTGGTCAATACATCTATGTGGGGCACCCAGTCTGAGCAACTTGGAGCATGGCTATTGCGTTAAATAAAGCACAAGCACCTTTCACCATTTTTGGGATTGTTTATGAACTTTTATCGTATATTGCCCAGCGCGGTGTTTTCATTGTGTATTTAATCAACTGTACTTGCTAATTTGGCAAGTTTATTACTGCAGCTGTCTGAATTAGAATATTTGGTTTTTATTACTAATTTATTTTTGCAATTGTCTTCCTGTATTCTATTGGCGCTGAGGTTTTATATTTTGAATATACGCTTATTGGTATTTTTTTTTTTTACCAAAAACTTATGGCAGAATATATATTGGCCTAAATTTATGAAGACATTTGATTTTTACATTTTTTATTGAATGTTCTATGTTTTATATCAAAGTAAAAGATATATATATATATATATATATATATATATATATATATATATATATATTTAAATTTCCAGTACTTTTTTGTTTATAGCACAAAAAAACAAAAAAAACACGGTGATCAAGTACACCAAAAGAAAGCTCTATTTGTAGGAAAAAATGACACAAATTTTATTTGGGCACAGTGTTGCATGACTACGCAATTGTCAGCTAAAGTACCACAGTGTCGTATCACAAAAAATGGCCTGTTCATGAACGGGGTAAATCTTCCGGGGGTCAAGTGGTTAAATAGTTTAAATCCAGCTGCTCCAAGCAAACTATTTACTTTGCCAACAGATGCAGCAGCTGTAAGCGATGTATGAACTGTATGTAGCCTCAGCAACACACAGTATATAGCATTAGGTTCTGGAAGCAGGGTGGGATTTTCCTGTCCCGCTCCCGGTACAAAATTGAATCTGGGTGAGCGCTGCCTAGCCATTCACAATAAACTTTGCATTCTATGACTGAATACAAAGTTTCTTCTGATTAGCTGAATTAGAGGCTACGTCATCTGCTCGCCTGTCCACTTCGTCCAAATGAACTATTGAAACTTAACCAAAACACGGAGATCAGCATTGAACATTAGTAAAGCGGGCCACACATTTTTTTTTTTTTTTATTTAGCCTGTGGAGGAATGGATTCCTCCATCCACACTACACAGTATGAATGGATGAATCTTCCACTATGTCTGTTGTATTCGCCATCAGCTGTCTAAATACTTGACCAGTGCCTGCATCCAACTGCATTAAGGCAATATTTGGCCAAGAATTTTCTACCTGGTCTTTTTGATTTTTCAAACAAAGGACGTCAGTCAGGATGATGCCGACAGGCCTATATGCAGATCAAATTTTGTCCAGTTCATTAGGGCCAAATGTTCAGAGGTGTGAAGAAAGAGACACTGAGGCTTGTGCAGAGCTGAGGTTTATTTTGCGTTTTTCTTGCTTTAGACCTGCACCGCTATGCCACAACTGTCTCACACACGAGCAAAAAATTTAACTCCATGCACATACAGACAGCTTTTAAAAGGGGGCACCATAAGAACATAGGCTTTCATAACATAGGCTTTCATTTATTTTAAAATTATAATTGTTTGTCAGTCGAGAAAGCCATGACAAAACAAACAGAAACCACTCAATAGTTCAAATTCAGAATATAATATGCTTTACAAACCTATGAAACTGTCTCATTATGCAGCTTTCACCTTTTCACACCATAATGATGGCACCAGTCAAGGCTTCATAATTGCATAAACCAATAATAATAGGAGTGGCACATCAAAGCTAAAGGCAGGAGATCCAGCTTGTTTGGTGCTGTGCCAGTAGGTTCCAGATGCAGTAGGTGGGTAGTGGTGAACCTTCACACTTGGTTAGAATGGATAAATGTTTGATTTCAAGGGTGTCAGCTCCAAGCTGGAGATGCTTATCGACACTTATTTAAACCTGCATTATACCACCTACACAGATGAAAGCTAATATTGATTACAGAGTTTCATCTTCATAAGTAACAAATACAGATGATTAAAGTGAGACTATTATTTTTAATAGCACACATCTTTAAATTAGCTTTGTTGCTGTAGCCTTCGATAAAACATAACATAGGAGAAATCCTCGAGGTGAGTTTTTCTGAAGATTTGAGCACTATGGATGAACACTTTTGAGGTAAGCTCTCCTATAGAATAAAGTTAGATGGATAAGTTTAGTTCCGCTTTAATGATCTGTATTTAAAATTTAGAATAACATACTATTTACATATAGCATAGAAAACATGTAATCACCAATTCATTATTGTCTGTGTAGGTGGTGATGATGCATGTTTAAATAAGTGCTGATAAGCATCTCAAGCTAGAAGCTGACACCCTTGAAAAGACACATTTATTAGTGATTGGGTTCCAGGGCGGATTTGATTTAAATCAAGTCGATTTAAATCACAATATAAATCAAGCCTTTTTACTGGTGATTTAACCACTTCAGCCCCGGAAGGATTTCACACTTTAGGACCAGAGCACTTTTTGCGATTCGGCACTGCGTCGCTTTAACTGACAATTGCGCGGTCGTGCAACGTACCCAAAAGAAATTTGCATCCTTTTTTTCCCACAAATAGAGCTTTCTTTTGGTGGTATTCGATCCTCTCTGCGTCATTTCTGATCACCGCTTTAAACAAAAGAAGAGCGACAATTTTGCAAAAAAAAAAAAAAACAAATTTCTTACTTTTTGCTCAAATACAAATCCAAAAAAAAATATAAACTTTTTTTTTCATCGGTTTTGGCCGATTTATAGTCTTCCTCATATTTTTGCAATCAACGTTTATTGATTGGTTTGTGCAAAAGTTGCCACGTTTGAAAACCATGAGAATTCATTTATGGGGTTTTTATTTTAATTTTTACTAGTAATGGCGGCGATCTGCAATTTTTTTTTTTTTTATCAGTACTGCGATATTGCAGCGGACATGTTGGACCATTTTGACACTTTGGGACCATTGGCATCTATAGAACGATCAGTGCTATAAAAATGCACCGATTACTGTGTAAATTCCATTGGAAGTGAAGGGGTTAACCTGCAGGGGGCGCTCTAAGGGTTAACACTATTCCCTGGGTGTGCTCTAACTGTATGTGGGCTGGGCTGACAGGGGGAGGGGAGTGATCATGGCTTCCATATAGAGGAAGCCTGTGATCACCGCCCTTCCACTTCTGTCAGAACGGAGATCCGTGTTTACTTACACGGACTTCCGTTCTTTCACTGTGGGGGGGGGGCATCGCGGGTAGCCGGCGGTGATCGAGTCTGCCCTACCCGCTCCCTGCCCCCACGGAACAAAGTGAGCATGCAAGTGCCTCAGGCGGCACGCATTCACAGTGTGGGATCTCGCAGCCGCCATCATATGACAGCGGTTTGCGATATCATGCCATCTTGTCGCCGTCAGACGGCGGTCGGCAAATGGTTAAATCAACTCAATTTAAATCATAACTTTTAAAGAGCAACTGTCATCTCTGTCCTGCAGCCGCTCCTCCTCTAACCCGCTGTTGACTCACCGACAGTCCCATTCACTTTAATGGGAGAGGGCTGGTGATGCAGCAGTGACACAACAAGGTGAGGGACGTGGCGGCAGCAGGTGGATGCCTGCTAACAGAAGCTGCCATGATGAATCTGAAATGACAGGTGCTCTTTTAATGTAAGGGCTTATTTTTGCTGGTAGTTAGAATCTTTCATATTTGCAAACAAAATGAAGGTTTCCTATTTAGAATAATAAGCTGTCAGGCTAGTAAAACCGCGATATCAGAACCGATTCAATCATACAGTTTGTAGTGTACATAGATTGGTAAAACAATGTGATAAAGGAATATTCCTGAACGTTGTTTTAACTCATTGTTACTGTGAAATTGTGTGAATGCATCAATGCAGTACATGTTATCTCTGCTTGCAGAGCTTGGATTCATTGAATGAGTTTATCAGGAATGTAAATATTGCAGAATATCCACTTCCTGCCCAGCCTATAGACAAATGACGGCCGGGCGGTGGTCCAGTTATCCTGACCGGAGTTATATGACGTCTGTCCGGATAACCCGCGAACACGCGTGGTGGTGTGGTGTGTCACTCTGACACACCACAACTCTGATTGTGGTAAAGAGAGTCACAGCCTGATCACTCTGTAAACAGTAAAATCCGCGTATCAGCTTTTCCTCTACTCGCGCTGCCAGACGAGCGTAGAGGAGAGCCGATCGGCTACTCTCCTCACAGGGGGGGGGTTGGTCTGCACTGATTTAATATCAGTGCAGACCCCCTGAGGATGAACCACCAGGGATGCCACCCATGGCCACCAGGGATGTGCCCACCCAGGACCACCAGAGATGCCACACAGGACCACCAGGGATGCCGCACAGGACCACCAGGTATGCGCAATAGGGATGGCACTCGGTGTCCATCTCTGATGCCTGCCAGTGCCTCCTTATCTGTGCTGCATAACAGTGCCATCTCTCAGTGCCGCCTATCAGTGCCCACCAGTGCCACCTAGCAGTGCCCATCAGTGCTGCATATCAATGCCATCTATCAGTGCCCGTTAGTGCTGCTTATCAGTGCTGCATATAAGTGCCTCATCATCATTGCCACCTTGTCAGTGCAGCCTCATCAGTGCCCATCAGTGAAGGAGAAAACTTATTTACAAAATTTTGTAACCGGTCTTTTTTTTTTATTTGTAGCGCAAAAAATAAAAACCCTACAGGTGATCAAATACCACCAAAAGAAATCTCAATTTGTGGGAAAAAAAGATAAAAATCTTGTATGGGTACAGTGTCGCATGACTGCGAAATTGTCATTCAAACTGCGACAGTGCTGAAAGCTGAAAATTGGTCTGGGCAGGAAGGGTGGAAAGTGCCCAGTATTGAAGTGGATATACAGCCTCAAGCTACATAACTAAGCTTGATTTCATGCTGAATAAACTAAATTATTAATGTATCTTAACCACTTGCCGACCAGCCGCCGTCATTATATGACGGCAGGTTGGCTCGTTCCTGCGAATCGCCGTAGCTGTACGGCGGTCGCGGCAACGTGTGGTATGGGTGCGTGCTTGCTGGGGAACCAATCAGCGGGTGGGGCAGACTCTACCTCCAGTGCTTTTTTTTTTTTACTTGCTCCTACTGACCACAGTCATGCCCCCCAACAGCCTGACAGACCGTGAACTGACCTCGGGACCCTTGCTTTAGACCAACAATCACATCCTCTATGAACTTCAAGGATAGCAGTTTAGAAGCGTTCATCACTGAGCATTTCCAGATTCACCTTCCAAAACCTGAAGCTAGAGGTGCCTGGAGCAGAAGGACTTGAATCTTTTTTTTGATCCAAAATAAGCAGGGTCGTCTGTGTAACAGTGACCACATGACTGATAGTGGAGGATGAAGGTTTTAATAGTTGAGAAAGTGATACCACAGGGCAAGGAAAGGTGACCTCCTAGGAGTTATCCAATGACTTAATATTAATTTGATTATTCTGTGGACCCTTTAAGCTGCTCTAAAGGGGGGGGGGGGGTCCCATACAATCATACTTAATTTTGGTACGTTTAAAATGAAGACAATTTTCCAAATGTGTGACAAAGTTAGTAACTATTTAATCTGAGCCATTATGTTGTATTGTGTTCTTTTCTTGCATGAATTTAATTACCGTATGTGCATTCAGCCCCTATGAATTATGGGATTGTAAGAAAGCATTTTCTGCCCTTGGAAAGTTATAAATTGGTTTAGAACATGTTCCACTCTGATGCCTAGAGGCCATTTGTCACATAGATGTTTCTGTTATTGAAAATAATATCTTTAATTACACCAAACTGTTTTGGAGCTGTGGGTGACTCATTCCTTAAACTGGGCATAAATATTAGCCTGAAACATTAAAGTTTAATTTTGGAATTTTTTGGAGCTTGACTATTCGTGCAATAATAGTAATAATGTATGAGTTCTGCACAAACAAAACAAACATTTTCCTAGCATACTTGCCATCTAGCCAGCTAAAAACAAAAAAATATATATATTAAAGTGGTTGTAAAGGCAGAAGGTTTTTTACCTTTCTGCAATCTATGCAATACCCCCTAAATACATACCTGAGCCCAATCTCGATCCAGCAATGTGCATGAGAATGAAGGCTCTCTCAGCTCTCTCCCTCCTCATTGGCTCAGATACAACAGTGGGAGCCACTGGCTGTGAAGAGGAAGCAGGGGATGGGACTCGACAGTGAACACACAGGAGTGCCTCCATAGCAAGTGGCTTGCTATGGGGGCACTCGGCGGGGAGGAGGAGCTAGGCACACACTGGTGGGGGACCCGAGAAGAGGAGGATCAGGGCTGCTCTGTGCAAAACCATTGCACAGAGCAGGTAAGTATGACATGTTTGTTATTTTAACAAAAAAGAAACAAAAACAAGACTTTACAATCACTTTAGTTATCTACAATAAAAATGGTTACACAACATTTTAAAAAATATGTGAAGTGCAGTCTTAACGCTAACCTTAGAGAAGCCTTCATGTATATACAGCAATGGATGAATTAAGGGTAGGTATGCCTGGAGGCAGCCAATTCCTCCCTAAAGGCGCGGGGACACATCAGAAGCCCAGCAAAGTGCAACGTCTAATGTGTCCCCACACCAATTACAGCAATACGTAAAAATGGAAACTCCCTTTGAGATCACCCTTGTTCCCCATAACCTCCATATTCAGCCACATCTTCGCTCTTTGCTCATTGAGTGGCCACCGATGATGTAGTTTTTTGCATCTTCTAGGCATCTTTCAGATGTCTAGACTGAATACAAAGTGTTTACAACACAGTAAAAATGATAAGAGAAGAAAGGAGATTTTTTTTTTTTAAAGGGGGGGGGGGGAGGGCAGAAAAGACATACAAAGTCTTCTACTAAGAACAACCTCCTTGTATTGTTTTTATCAAATTTTAATTCCAGTTTAAGAAAATTTTAAATTTGTTTCCCTTTTGTTTTACAAATAAACATTTAACCACTTGAAGACCAGGCCTTTTTCTGACACTTTTTGTTTACAAGTAAAAATCTGTATTTTTTGCTAGAAAATGACTTAGAACCCCCAAATATTATATTTTATTTTTTTATGTCACACAGTATTTGCACAGCGTTTTATTTAAACTCAACACTTTAAAAGCCTTTACAGGTTACCAGTTTAGAGTTACAGAGAAGGTCTGGTGCTAGAATTATTGCTCTCACTCTGATGTTTGTGGTAATACCTCATGTGTGGTGCGTTTTATAAATGTATACGTTTTTTCTTTATTTTATTTTTTTACATGGTTTCTTTAGACCCCTTTCACACTTGTACGAGTTGTCCTGCGATTTTGGACTGCAAAGTCCCATGACAAGTTTTCCCCCATTATTTCCAAGGTGTACCATTCATATATCTATACGACTTTCAAGTCATGCCGACTTCAAAGTAGTCTCTGCATTACTTTGGTCCAACTTTGATACAACTTGAGGTCCATAGACTTCAATGTTAAACCCTCAAAGTCTCATGCAAATCGCACCTGAATAATATAGATGTGATTTCTGTACAACTTTGTAATATGTTTTAATTGAGCCAAAGTTGCAACAAAGTCGTACTGATCCAAAATCACGGCAAAAAAATTGCGATAAAATCGGGTCGCACAAGTGTGAAAGGGGCCTTAAAAAAATTTTGATCACTTTTATTGCTGTCACAAGGAATGCAAACATCCCTTGTGACAGCAATAGGCAGTGACCGATATTCTTTAAGGGGAGATCTGGGGTCTATTAGACCCTAGATGTCTCCTCTCCCCTTAAAAGCGTTGGTGTAACCAGGTACTTTCTAAATTTTAGAATGGCGCTGTTTACATCTGGGGGTAACCGGAAGTGACAATTGGTTTCCTATACCATAGAGCTCATCCTGTATAATAAGCCTGATGGAATAGCTTGCTTTATTCTAGCTTCGCCGGTGGGTCGCTAGTGCCTATAGAGACGGGAGCAGGCTCGGGACCCCTCCCTCTGCCTGTAAAAGCCATGCAGCGGCTCCGTCCAATGTGTTTCATCTCTAAAGACTTTGTTAGGTGCAGTCCTTTAAAATTCCCTCCGGATGAGTCTGACTTCTGCTTCTAGGGTGCAGCAAGTTTGGATAGTATTAAGCAACATACATTTAATTTTCTAAGCCATTGAGAGATGTGGTTACTTTAAGCTGAAGTCTACATAGTAGATTCCCTTAGAATGCTATGGGAGCCAAGGGAAGCGTACAGACATGATAGTGTCCAGATTGTAAACAAAGAGCAGAGGACGCAGCCATGATCTCAAGGAAGGCATGGATCTGGGGAAGGGGAGGGGCAAGACTAGCATAACGTCAGGGGGGAGGAAAAGGTTAAGTGCACTTATCTTTGGAACTCTCCAACATCGACCTAAATCCGAAATAAAGAATTTGCATAAATTGATCCTTTGAAATAAATGTTAACTCATAAAGTGTACAACTTATAAAGATACACTGCACTCTTCTGTCTTTAAAATAAAAAAATATATATCTTTATAGTATAACAGTTGTTTTATAATTTTGTTTTAGCATTTCAAAATGATTTTGAGCCCTTTGACAGAGTAAAGATTATAAGTGAAATGCCTTGTGAGAATTGCATAATTGACACTTTAACAGTGAGGCTGTAAGGATCTTATTAGGTATTCATGTTCTCTTCCATGCTAATCTCTTAACAGACGTGTCCATGCCAGGGGGCAGGTGCTGCCAGGGAAGGTTTTTTTTTTCTGCTTTCACAAAGCGGTACAGCATTGCTCATGTTCCACCTCATTTTGGCAGCGTGTGGTCTGACATTATTTTAGTTTGTCAGCACTGGGTCTTGTTGCACCAGGTTTTTTGCCATTATGTCTGTGTAATAAAATAAGCAGTGAATCTAATGGTTTTAAAACTCTTTCTGGTATTCTCATTGTGCACAGGTATAATCAGATTTTTTTTATTATTATTAAACAGATAAAAATGAAAACCTTTTTCGCTCAGTTTAGGGATGTTTAATCCTTTGTTGTAGGTACTGCTACTACCGTTTTAACTATTTTGTCTCCAAGACATGGAACCAGTTTTTCACCATTTATTAGACACGTTTGCCACCTTAATCCCTCTGCTCCCTGGAGGATCATAATCTTTTCACAGATGGGATATACCTTTAAAATGGTGTTGTCCATACAGAGACTTCATTCTGAAACTGCTGAAAGCTTTCTACAAGTCATGTAGTGTTTTCACTACCTTCTGAAGGCATGGAGGGACCTAGAAAGACACCAATTCTACAGCCTGCATAGCTGGCAAATCAAGACTTGTTGAAGTAAGCTGATTCAGAGAGTTTTCACTCTGGCAATGAATCTGATGTGAGCGAGTCATGGAATGATTTGATTTTCTTTTTTTTTGCAGAACGTTTTATGTTAATTTAATAAAGTGCATCATTAACCACTTCAGACCCGGAAGAATTTGCCCCCTTAATGACTAGGCCATTTTTTGCGATACAGCATTGCATCGATTTAACTGATATTTGCACAGTCATGCAACGTTGTACCCAAACAAAATTGATGTCCTTTTTTTCCCCACAAATAGAGCTTTCTTTTGGTAGTATTTGATCACCTCTGCAGTTTTTATTTTTTGCGCTATAAACAAAAAAAGATTGACAATTTTGGGAAAAAATATGTATATTTTTTACTTTTTGCTATAATACATATCCCAAAAAAATGTAAAAAAAACAAATTTCTTCCTCAGTTTAGGCTGATATGCATTCTTCTACATATTTTTGTTAAAAAGCGTGTGTATATATATTTGTTTACGCAAAAGTTATAGCGTCTACAAACTATGGGAATAGATTTATGGCATTTTTAGTATATATTTAATTTTCACTAGTAATGGCGGTGATCTACGATTTTTAGCGGGACTGTGATATTGCAGCGGACAGATCAGACTTTTTGGGGACCATTGATACAGTGATCAGAGCTAAAAATAGCCACTGATTACTATGTAAATGTCACTGGCAGGAAATGGGTTAACACTAGGGGGGAAATCAAGGGGTAAAGTATTCCCTAGAGAGGTGTTTCTAACTCTGGGAGTTTGTAGTGACTGGGGGCAGAGAGAGAAAGCTGCTGTCGATCATTGGGAGCAGCAGATCTTTCTCCACTTCCCTGTCAGAACAGGGATCTGTTTGTTTACATCAACAGATACCCGTTCTGGCTCTGTGAGGAGCGATCGCAGATGGCCGGCGGACATTGCTCCCGCTGGCTATACACATTGGCTCCAGAGACGTGCAGCGGGCGCGCGCCTGCTACAGTCTCTTAAGGCGCCGCCATACAGCTATGTCGATTTGCGCAGGAGGAGGACAGTCGAGGATGATTAGTGCAGCGGTGGGGGGAATTGCAAGCACCGATGACCCTGTATAGCTTTCAATAAAGCAGCCGACGGCCGCTGGAGGAAGAGGAGGAGAAGAGCTGTCAGAAGAGCTATACAGGGAGATCAGAGCTTGTAACTGCCCCCACCGCCGCACCGACCACCTGTGAGGCTGCCCCCCCCCCCCCCCGCTACGCTGAGGACGCCTGGGTGTACTTGCCTCCTGCCGCAAGGTATCAGATCAAGATCTCTCGTGCAAATGCTCGGTATCGGTGCAACCCTAATTGTGCATATTGGAGAATCTTTAACGTCTAGAGTGACACTAAACCATATCCTTAAGCAGGCTATACATGGGTTGAATTCTAAAATCATTTTCTTACGAAAATTGCAGCTAAGAATTCTCTTTCGAATTTCGCACCATTAGTGAGCTGCAGCAACGGCCGTTGAGTTTGAGTGATCGAGCATGTTGGAAATTTTTGGAAAAATGAACGAATTTCGAATCTATGATGGAAGAATCGTGCGAGAAATAGAAATATGCATGAACTATTGCCAGCCACAAAAAATGCTTTTCTGTAGCAACATAAAGTAAAATTGAAGGCTTGGTTGGTCGAATTTTGAAATTAATGGTGGCACCATCGGATCGCAAAACGCACAAAATTTCAGATTTTCCAAAGAAAATTTGTTCAGAATTTGACCAATGTATGGCTGGCTTTATTCGAAAAATAATCCATACACATCTACTACTGAATGGCCCTGTAATTTATTGTTACATTGTTCGTTCTGGCATCCTCTCTGAACTATGGAACCTCTCCTCTTCTCTCCATCATTTGTTTGGACTGAGCAGCACACATTCGTTTTGGTTATGTGCACTGCTCTTTGCACACTATGAATCCCATTGTCCATCCCTTTCCTACATATAGTGGGACCTTGGAGAATGAAAGTAGCCACCCTCTAACAGGAAGTTGAATTACAGCAGCCAAAAAATGAATTTGGAGAAGGCTGAGAGCAATAGAAATGAGATAAAGCAGCTGTAAAGTATTTTTTTTTTTTTTTTTACATTTTACTAAAATAAAAAAAGTTGTTCTGCATACCTGCTCTGTGCAAGGGAATTACACAGAATGGCCCCTTACCTCTTCTCCTGGAGTCCCTCCACTTTCTCTCCACTCTGCCTCTTCTCCTTGTGCCCCCTATGGTGGCACATGTGTGGGCTCTCTCCCAAGAAGGGCTGTGTGCGTCCATAGACACACACAGCACTGCTCAACACCGCCCTTGCTCCCTCCTCACAGGTCTCGATACTGAGAGCCATTGACATTCAAGCCTGTAAGAGATGGGAGAAAAGACCTGCAGGCGGACACGTCATTGGATCGATGTATGACACAGGTAAGTATTTAGAGAGGGGGAATGGAGGAACAACTGCTGAAAGTTTTTTTTTTTTTTTTTTTTTTTTTTTTTTCTTAATACATACAACGCATTATGGCAAACCATTTAAATGCCTTTATAACCACTTTAAGAAATACATACTTAAATGCTTTGTTAAAGCAGTTTGTCACTTTAAAGTATATCTATTCCCAAAACCATACATGTAAATATATTACAGCTTACCACACTTTAGATAAGATGGCTGAATTTGTTTTTTTCCCCCTTTATTTTTAACTGATAATCCTGTAAATAACACTTCCAGTCTCCAGGTGGCTACTGTCACCCACCATACTGCTATCTATGTCATTGCTGGGGTGATTCCCCCAGTGTACAAGAAAATTAAGGAGTGCTGGGGTCACCGAGTCAGGAAGACACATAAAACAATTTTAAAAAACCTGCCAGATGTTCTAGCCCATCTTTATTTGACTATTTAAAAGGACTGTCGTTACTTTCTCTTTCCCCATTAGCCTATTGCTTTTAGTTCTGGTGACACCCTGTCACCGGAACATCAAGAGTGGGAAATCTCCCCAAGGAGAACAAAACCAAAAGTAAAAAGCAACCAGGCAAAAATCAGAATAACCTTTAGGCATCGTGCACACAGGACATTTAAAAAACATTATAAAAACGTCAGTAGCTTTTTTTTTAGCGTTTTCACATTCATGTTTTTGAGCGTTTTTTTTTTTTAATGGATCAAAAATGTCCAAAAACGCTGGTGAACCATGTTTTTGAGTGTTTTTACAGCTGAAAAACTCCTCTCAGAACCCACTGGTCTTGGGGTTTTTTTACAGCTCAAAGACGCCCCAGCCAAAAACAGTTGATAACAGCCTATGTGTGCATGAACACATAGGATAACATGATGGGGAGTTTATTGACTGCAGCTAAAAACAGCAGCTGTAAAAACGTCCTGTGTGCATGAGGCCTTATGCAAACGGCATTTTTACTGCCACTTTTAACAGCATCAGAAGTTTTTTTTATTTTTTTTATTTTACTGCTTCAAAATGCCTCTCCGTGTTATTCTGTATGCCCATGCTCACATAGACTTTTAGAAGCTCTAAGTGTCATAGGCGTTTTTCGAGCAGTAAAAAAACCCAGGGCCAGGGCGTTTTGCAACAGCAGCGCTGAGCTTTAAAAATGCCTGACATGGCTAAACACGTGACAACGCTGTATACAGCATTAAGCAGCATGAAGCGTATATAAGCTGTAGTAATTGGAAAAAAGAAGTCGGCAGTGAAACGCGGCTAAATGCGCATTAACGCCAATGCAAAAGGCTTCTAAAAGCACATTTTTTACAGCCACTTTTTCCTGGCGTCGGTATTGGCTTTGCAGCTCGTGTTTTTTTTTTTTTTTTTTCTTAACGCCCTGTGTGCATGAGGCCTTAAAGCAGTTTTTCTGACTTTATGTAACATGTGCTATTTGATTGTTTTCGAACCTTCTCAATAATGGGAACGTTTGGAACTTGATTAGTTGCTGCTGATGAGCAGTAGCTGTAGCTTATTCTTCTTTACTCTTATTTGGTTTCTGTACAATAGTTTCAGTGACAGTTTAAGTGAGTGTAAACCCCTACATGTATGTAGTGAAGTGACTAGCCTCAAGATACACAGAGATTAAACAAATCATCCTACATAAGTTGTCTGCAGTCTTCTCTACATTTATTCAATGTCCATAATTTATAAAGCTTGTCTGAGCTGCCAGAAAAAAGGGGACGGAGAGCTGAAATTACACTCTACAAAGCTCAGTTAGGAGAGCTCTAACAGCTGATTGGAGGGAAGAGAACCCTCCCCCCTGAACACAGCTGAGGCTTTCGATCAGCTCACGTTCTCTCTCCGTCACCTTCTTTCTCTTGGTGTCAGAAAAACTTGTTAGAAGTGACTCATTCTGATAGCAGGTGAATGAGGCAGCAGACAGAAATGCTCTTAATTGTGATAAGTACACATTATAGAAGGATATGTCTTGTTCAGATTTCATGTCTGAGGTTTACAACCACTTTAAGAAAACAAATTGAGGAAATAATGCAAGTATTTGTAAATCCTAACTGCATTACATTTATGTATAAATAGCATTGCACATAAATTGCTGCAAAATCATTGCTTCTTCATGGTGACAACAGTGGACCATACTTGTGCATTGAGCATTGGCATCACTGGTTATAGTCTCCAACAAAAGCGCATGTGACAAATTATTTCTGCATGAACGTAATTGGGAGGCAGGGACAGAGCATTGTTTCCCTATAAAAGAATGTGTCTGAACAACTATATTTATGAAATTATTTCATTCATTATTTTAATAAAATATATAAAAGGTTGAGTAAGACTTTAACTTATATTAACATTTGCATGGCCTTATATTTACTTTAACATATGAGAAATATGAATAACCATTCCTATAGTATTCCCATATCTCCGTTTCAAGATGCTAGCTATTTTGTGGGACATTAAGGAAGAAGTGTACTATTTTCTTACAGGACATGGCTTTCCATTTTTTTTAAACCTTGTAATTTTGGAAATGTAATATACAGTCTTGCCTGGTAGGTGGTTATTTTCCGAGACTCATTAGTTCTAGTGTCATTTCAGTGAGTTATTTTCCTCCCACAAGCAATGGAAGCATAAATCACAAAGCACTTTAGTTGTGACAAATTATGTCTGAGCAGCAGTGGCCAGCTTCCACCAACAGGGGGCGTTCATTGTCTTTGGAACAGACTCATTTTTACCCTTTCATACAATAGCAGGATTGTGGATTTGGCAAAGAAAACTGTTGATTTTTTTTTTGTTGAGTATTGTCCTATAATTAGGTACAATTTCAAGTCTGAGTAATAACTTTTCTTGTTGATTTTTTTATATTTAAAAAAATTAAAGTAGTGAAATACAACAATAAAAATCATAAGTAGATTGTAAGCTCCACAAGCAGGGCCCTCCTGTTCCTTTTGTATTGAGCTGTATTGTAATTGTACTGTGTCCCTTCTTTATTGTAAAGCGCTGCGCAAACTGTTGGTGCTATATAGATCCTGTATTATAATAAAAATAAGTAAAGAAATCATGTCATTGGCTAATAAATAACCAGTTAAAAACAAATGAAATAAAATGTTAATGCGTATTATGTAATATATATGTGTTTAGTATGTAATTAGATCAATTACTATATTACAGTGCTTGCCAGAAATAAAAGTGATTATAACAGGAATGCAAAGTTTAAGAAAACAATGTGACAGTTTTATAGAAGGGGTTAAACCAGAACATTATTTAAATTTATCCCTATTTAATTGTGTATAATTTGGAGAATTTTGAGCTAAAACTAATGCTGCCAAATAGTTTTTAGCCTTTGTGCCGATGCGGATTCTAAAATGGCATAGAGTGCTGCTTTTGTTTTGAGCTGAATGACATTTAACCCTTGTATGTGGTATGGTAATAGCAACGTCTATGATCAATACCTAATTTTGCAGTTTTTATAACTATTCGTTAATTTAGGAACTGTTTAATTACCATATGGTTCATGGATATATGCTGTATTAATTTGTTAATTTTACTAGGTTCTTTTTTTTATATATAATTTAAAATTGTACTGAAATGTAGGCTCTTTTTTATTACATTTGATTGTTGTTTATGTATTTAATATAAATTAACAGTATAATTTACACATACATACCCGAAAATACTACATACAGCAGTGGTGGTCCACTTAAAAATTATAGAGGGTCTCATGTGCCCCTGACACGTCCAGTAGGTGGCCACACAATAGCAGCTCATTTTCATCCATTGAAGTGCTTTGCATCAAGTTATGCGGCTCATTCGTGGACTGTAACACACCTCAACACCTGAAAATCTCGATCTTGCTGTTTTTTTTTAACGCAATTCACACTGAAGAGAAAGTAGTGTAGTTCCAAGCATGCTGAATAACTTCCAGCCCTAGTGTCATTGGTACGAAAAGTATTTCTCCACCGTTGGTGGATGCAACAATAACCCTGGCATTAATGTCATTGGCAAAATAATAATAATAATTCCTGCATTGGTGTTAGTGACCACAATAATAACCCCCAGCAATTGGTGTAAGTGACCACAGTAAGAAGCCCAGCATTTGTGTTGTTCATGGCAATAAAGCACAACATTGGTGTCAGTGACCACAATAATAACCCTCCACATTGGTGATCCCTCCACACCGATGGCCAGTGGCAATGTTAATTCCTTCCCCTCTGCATTGTTGGTTTAGTGGCAGTGCCAGTAACCGCCTTCCCTACACTCACATTAGTGGTCAGTGGCAGAATTGATTACCCCCCACTTTGCATTGGTGGTCATGTTGTAACACCCCTAATTGTTTGCTTACCAACTCCTGCGCAGCCCTGTCTACTTGATGGTTTTGGACCAGGACTGTAGTTCTACTGTTGGGCAGATATCACTCTGACAATATCAGCTTCATTTCAGTGGGCAGGATTTCAGAAAGTATCTCTGAACCGGGCACCCCGTCTCCACTCTGCAAGTTGCCCAACATGTGGTGGACCCAACTCAGGACACAGGTGGCCATGTATTGAACACCAGTGACCCAATTTTGAGTCATTTTTACTACATAACTTTTTTCCGCTATACCTCCTTTCATAAGCACTTGCTTGAGCCATGTTACTTTATAAATGCATGGGCTAGAAGAGGTTTAAGGGTAAGGGTACCAAACACCTACTGTCTACACCCACTTTTAAATCACATCAACAAAATCAAGCACCCATTTGCAGCTATACCCACAAATCACACCCCAATTTTTAATGCACCCTGCACAGAATTGCTGTACCAGGGGGTGGGGCTTAAAGGAGCAGACTCCCTACTACAGGTCAAGAGTATGTAATGCACAGAGTGCAGCTTTCAGGAGTGTGTAACGTATTGAGTGCAGAGGTCAAAAGTATATAACACACAGAGTGCAGAGGTCAGTATTGTGTAACTCACAGCATGCAAAGGTCAGGAGTGTAATGTACAGAGTGTAGAGGAAAGTGTAACGCACAGATTGCAGAGGTTAAAAGCAAGTAATGCACCAAATACAAAGGCCATGTTTAACCACTTCCCGTCTGGCCTATAGGCAAATGAGGGCTGGGCGGTGGTTCCATTATCCTGACTGCACATCATATAACGTGCGGCCGGATAAGCCGCTAGTGTGCGCCCACGGGGGCGCGTAGCTCGTCGATCGGAGACGGCTCATGTTGCCCAGACACAGGCCATCTCCAATCACGGTAAACAGCCAATTAACTTGGCTGTTTACCACGTGATCGGCTGTGTCTAATCACATTCAGTCACATTTGTTGACAGAATGGGAGGCACACCTGATGCACGCCCCCTGGAGGCATGCACTGCAGCGATTGGGGAAGGTGGGTGTCCCTCGGACACAGGCTTCCCCAATCTGGGTAAACAGTGAATGGAATTAGCTGTTTACCATGTGGCTGGCTGTGTCCAATCACAGCCAGTCACAAATGTAAACACAGAGCTGTCACTAACTGATCCCTGCTTCTTCTCCTCCTCACACACCGATCGTGTGAGGAGAGAGTGGGGGTCAGTGAGTAAAAGATTAGTGTCTTGTGTACTGTATTGTACTGTGCACAACATGCCCCCCCCCCAATAAAGAGAACCTGTCACCAGTGCTGTCAAACAGCCAATCTGGATCTGTCACACAGCCCATCTGTCACATAGGCCCGCCACCAGTAATGCCATCAGTACCGCCAAATTGGCCCGCCACCGGTACCGCCATTGGTACTGCCACACAGACCTGCCACCAGTACCGCCACAGGTACCGCCATGCAGGCCCGCCACTAGAACTGCCACTGGTACCGCCACACAGACCTGCCACTTGTGCCACCATCGGTACCACCACACAGGCCAGCCACCAGTACCTCCACTGGTACCACCACTCATGGCCGCCACTTGTACTGCCACACAGGTCCGCCACCAGTACCGCCACCCATCAGTACAGTCACCCAGGCCCACCATCATGTTTCAGAGAGTCTATACCCCTGAGGAGGCATATGACATCTTTGCCATGTCGGATGATGAGAGCAGCGGGGAGCTCTCATCATACAATTCTGGTTCAGATTACGAGCCAGTAGAGGGCAGAGGATCAGAGTCTGATTCAGCGGAAGAAACTGCCCCCCCTCCCCTTTTAGAAGAATAAGGACATCAGGACCAAGATCTGAAGACCTGCCCACCACCAGCAGCGTCAGACCCCAGGAAGAGGAGCCCAGTACAAGTACTGGAATTACACGCCCAGCCTGAAGAATCTAGTCCTACCTTCCCGATGCCCTGGCAAACCCCTTATGGTTGACTGCCAACTCATTTGTGTGGACAAATCCCCTTCATTTCACTGGCCGGCTGCAGTTTAAGCAGTACATCCCAGCAGGAGAGCCAGGTATGGCTTAAAACTGAATAAATTGTGGATACACCTTCCGTATCTATGAAGTTAGACTCCCAGCTCCTGCCCTGTGATTGCCCCACACATATTGGAACCAGTGGGAAAATTGTCTGGGAGCTGGCATACTCTACCCCCTGTTCAAAAAAGGATAACATTTATGTGGACAATTACTATAGAAGTTTGCCCCTTTTTCGCCTCCCTTATTGAGAAAAAACCCTGGCTTGCGGCACCTTCAAGAATAACCGGAAGGGCTTCCCACTAAATCTACTAACCAAAAAAACTGCAAAACAGGGAATCTGCATTCATGAGGAATGAAGACGTATTAGCCATGAAGTGGAGGGACAAGAGATGTCCACATCCTCTCTACTATCCACAACGACACCTTGGTGGAGACTCAGAGAAGACGTGGCCCCCGTTGTAAAGCCCAAATATATCCACGACTGCAATCTATTAATGGGGGGAAGGATTTAAATGATCAGATGTTACAGCCCTATTTGTCAACCCGAAAGTCCCGTTATTGGTACAAGAAAGCTGCATTTCACCTTGTCCATATGGCCATGTATAATTCGTTTGTCTGCTACCAAAAATCATCCGAAACCCAATCCATCACCTACCTCTAATACATTGAAGAAATCGTCACTGCCCTCATTTATCAGCAAGGACCCATCCCAGGAAGTATTCTTTCTGATAGCGTGAGCCAACTTCACAAGCAACATTTTCCCTACATTCTCCCCACAAAATCAGGAAGAAGACGACAAAAGAGATGTGTATGCGCCAGAGGAGGAGTCAGAAGAGATACCACTTATTAATGCCCCCAATGTCCTGCCCAACCTGGCCTGTGCATCGGAGATTGTTTCAGAAATTATCATGCATCAATCAGATATTAGTTCCCCTTATTTTTAAAAGAGTGCCATTTCCCCATTTCAAATACCTGTGTGTAGCCATTTGTCCGGTCCCAGTCAATTGCACTTTCCATCTTTGTACCATCACCCATTTACTAGGTGTGTCCATAAACTTTACCCCTTTACCGTGAGAAAATTTTTATTCCCCTTGATTATAGACTAACTACGTACTATTAAAGACTTTGTTAGAGGCTACGTGTCCGGTCCAACCCGTCCTGTAACCCCCGTAATTATTCACCATAGAGAAGACTGAGGAGGAGACCGCGTATGTGTAGAGAAAACAGCAGAAGAAGGACTAAAACACCCCTCTTACATCCCTTTTACAACGAACACTTCAACCGAGTGCGAT
>BLSH010336031.1:766100-778580 GCA_018402905.1 Glandirana rugosa
GTTTAGTGGCTTTTAACTAGTGTGGACTACATGACTTCCGGATAGAGTAAAGAACTCTGTGATTGTTCGGTCCTGTCATGATTATGGGGGTTTAATGGTCAAAAACGTAATAGGTTGAGAAATGAGTTGTGTAATTTATGCTTCTAGAACGCCTGAAGGTGCTACTTAAATTTTGGGCCTCTGTATGTGGCCAGGCTGTGTAAAAGTCTCACACATGTGGTATCGCCATACTCGGGAGAAGTAGCAGAATGTATTTTGGAGTGTAGTTGCAAGTATGCATATGCTGTGTGTGAGAAATAACCTGTTCATTTGTGTTAAAAAAAAGTTTTAATTTTCCCAATAATTGTGGGAAAATTACAACTTCAAAAAACTCACCATGCCTCTTATTAAATACCTTGGACTGTCTACTTTCCAAAAACTGGTAATTTGGGGGTATTAGTACTGTCCTGGCTTGTTAGTGTCTCAAGAAATGAGATAGGCCTTCAGTACATCAGGTGTGATCAATTTTCAGTGATTTGCACTCTGTAACTTTCACAGAAACTAAATAATATCCACTAATTTGAGTTATTTTTTACCAAAGATATGTATCGGTATACATTTTGGCCCACATTTATGAAGAAAATGACTTTTTTGCAAAATTTTACAGTAGAAACTAAAGTTTTTTTTTCAAAACTTTCACTCTTTTTTTGCTTATATCGCAAAAAATAAAAAAAACAGCGGTCATTACCACCAAAAGAAAGCTCCATTTGTAAGAAAAAAAATATAAAAATCTTGTTTGGATACAGTGTAGCATAACTGAGTAATTGTCACTCAACATGTGAGAGGACTGAAAGCTGAAAATTGGTCTGGGCAGGAAGTGGTATAAGTGCCTGGTATTGAAGTGGTTAAAAGAGAAGTATGGGAATCAGGGTTATTTTATATTTATATTTAGGTGGATGCAACAACGGTCGGATGCTGCAACTGTCCCCAGCTGGCTCTAACTCTGAGAACCGAGCAATCTAACACCAGAGATTGCTTTGTTCTCACAGCTACCCGAGCAGAGAGCTGGTGACTGTTAGTCACCGCTCTCTTCTCTGCCCTCTCCTCGCTCACTGGAGTGCTGGGCTATGGAGGGGGTGGTAGTGTCCGGCTCAGGCTCCCAGCGGCTCGCTGAAAGGCTGAGGCGGGTGCTGTTCCAGGCATGTGGGTGGATCCCGACCCCAGTGTTGTGATCTTGCCCGAGCCTGGACCGGCTTCGTGACGTCATCAGACAGCGGACTTCAGACCACTGTCTGCTGAAAACGGGTTACAAGAGTGCAAAATGAACTGCAGCCCTGTGATCCACAGGAGAAGTACAGCCAAACAAGCTTTGGCTGTACTTTTCCTTTAAAGATATTCTACATTATCCTTTGGCTGGGTGGTGGCCCACATGAAAGCCTGGGGCCCATTCCTCCCCCATCTTTTTGCCGGGCTTTGTACGTATCATTCTTGTAGATGTCCCAAGGCTTTCTCCCCTACCACCACCATGCAGCATAAACATTGCACTCCGCAGGTGCTAGCTCAACAGTCCCCAGTATTCTGACAGCCCACAGTAAACAATGCACAGTGCAGGCACCCACTCAGCAATTGTTCTGCTGCAGGTGTGCAAACAGTGAGGTTGCCTTGCACATGCAGATGGCTGTGGTGGTGCCATTTTGAAATCTGGATAAATGATTGCACATGGCAATTTCAAGGATGGTTCCTGCTCTGTGCATTGTTTACTGTGAGGTGCCAGGATGCAGGGCACATCCATTTCAAGGGGGGCAGACCCCTCAGAACATGGATGGATCCTAATTAAAGGGATAGTCCACCCAGTAGTGAAGTGTTGTTTATAGATGGTAACTTAAGCCACAAATGCAATCTTCTTAATGTAAATTTATTACTTCCCCCTACCCCCAATCCTCCATTATGTTTTATGCTGGGATAATTTCTAAACAAACACTAATCTGTCCAGCGTTTTCCTGCGGTGATCCGCTATTCAGCTGCCTGTGTCTGTGTCCTGCCCTGTCATCTTGGTCCTTTTCAGCCTACTGCTTCTTCCAGGTTTGGGCAGCCTGGCGCAGCAACTCTGATACATTCAATAATAATATTACCCGGTGCACTTGCACTCTTCATCTATAGAGCAGAGCTATGACATGGCATTTCTACATGTACCTGTCTACAGTACACTACTGAGCTCTGGAAAGATATACAAATTGAAGGAAGGATAACTCCCCATGTTAAGGGGCTTCTATGTCTCTTTGATGTGTTAAAAGTGTATGTGCAGGTACTTTTGTAGTGTCTACTTTTATATACATTTGTTCGTATGATCACTCTTTCTTCATGACCGATTTGTTTTAATGCTTGCCTACGGAATTTTTATGCAACCCTTCCCTGAAGCCTGCCGCAGTTTAAACAAAATCCAATTATACATGCCTTTATTTTTTACAAGTCTTTGCTCTTCTCCAGCCGTGGTGGCCAGATTTTACTTCTAGATAGTGCAACCCTTAAATGATGTATAAGCAATTCACTGTCCTGGAGTATCCAGAGCTCAGGCCAGTGCTATGATGCCCATAATGATATGGGTTTATAGAAATTAGGTTTGATGACTCTGGGCACTAGATTTCAGAGCAGTAAGTCTGTGAAGGTTGGCGCCAGAAAGAAGGTGAGTTTTTTTTCCCCAAGAACTGTTGGTTTTTTTAAAAACATCTGAAATGTGCAATTGGGCTTTACCCATAGCCTGTAATGTTGCAACTTTAGTAACACCTAAAATATCTGAGCCAGATCAGTAGGCATTTTCGTGAATAGAGTTTGTAGGCACAGAGCTATCAAACCAGCAGCCATATTGAGCAGTGTGTTATGTCTCCATTGGCATCCAATTTTACCTGTTCATATGAGGATGAATAGATGTGTCTGTATGTGCATAGCTTCCAGCCAAATGTGCTTGTTAGGCTTTTTTGCTGATTTTCTGGCGCTCAGTGGCGACCTCTGTTATTTCAGAGGAGTTATTGGCCGTAGTTCATTATGTGTTTGGAATGATGTTAGCTTTGTTCTTAATCATTTAAACCTAGTTTTCAAAAAACCCTTCTGGTCTTGTACAATTTTCCATAGTCCTGGATGAATGAAAACGTGTATGTACATTCTTCTGTTCCATCTACTGCTCCCTTGTCTTCGGTCCTACAGCCGGATTCCCAGAATCACCAAGTTTTTGCTGAATGCCCGCTGGTAGTATTGATTGTACAGTATTGCACACATTGTTGAACCATTACATTGAAGACATGCTGGTAGATTAATTGGATCATGTCTAAATTGTCCCTAGTATGTGTATGTATGTATGAATGTGAGTTAGGGACCTTAGATTGTAAGCTCCTTGAGGGTAGGGACTGATGTGAATGTACAATGTATATGTAAAGCGCTGCGTAAATTTGACGGCGCTGTATAAGTTCCTGAAATAAATAAATAATATAAAATAAATTGTTCATCTGTTTTTTTTAAATGTCTATTTTTCTATAATAACTGACAGAATTAATGCTGAAATGCATTATGAAATTTTTAGTTATAGATTTGTTTCTTTTTTCATATATTTTATATAATGCTGAATGCAAAGAACACCACTTGGCATTACTAGCATTTACAGTAGACCTATACTCAAAATGTAAAAAATGTTCTCAATCCATGGACCTCTGTGCCCTCTGATGTGGTCCACGACCTCAAACAAGGGAAGTACAGGCCAATGCTTTGGGATGGTGTATTAGAAGTCTCAACGGGTTGCTGACCCGCCATCCCAGAGCATCAGAATGCATGGAGTCGGCACCAATAGTGGAGAAAGCAGGCAGCCATGGATGCAGCAGGAGCCACATAAGTCTATGCTTCATCTGTAGCGGCATCTCAGGTGGAGTGATATCAATGCACTTCGTCTGGGACCTTTCTAGAAGCCTGGAGAGCAATGTCCGCAGAAGCTGAAAGAGGAAAAGGTCAGTGTATTAAACATCACATACAATGCTCTTTTGCAATGGAAATATGCAGAATTCTAAAAAAGGGTTTTTAGGCTGCTTTCACACTGATCTGCAGGTGCAGCGCAGTGTACCTGCGGCTTTCCTGCAAGTGAACTGCACTGGGCCATTCTATTATATCCTGCTGGTTTGGTGCAATTTCTAAAAGCGCACCAAAACTCCTGAATGCAGGAGTTTTGGTGCACTTTCAGAAAGGGGACCACACCCGCAAGACGTAATATAAGTCTATGGCAAAGCGCGGCTAACTTGCAGGAAAGCCCTGCGTGGTTCAGGTAAACCACAGCACATCAGTGTGAAAGCATTATTATAGAGGGCTCAGGACAGTAAGGGCTTGTTTACATTTGCAGTTTGGGGGCGGTAAAACCCCATAGTTAATTGTGGCCCGTAACCAGTTAGCAAATCACTTAAGTGGTCCTCGCTCTTAAAAAAGTTGTGCGCCCCCAATTTAGCCTAAGCAGTATGCTTAAAAATCTGCCCTTTGCCATGAATAAAAAATATTGTGCTTTTACTGACACGTTATTGTGCCTTGAGCCTTAAAGTTGTGTATCAGCAGTGTGATATTACGCAAGGCACTGCTGCCTATGACTGCTAGCCTCATGAGATTTGGAATGGGATATGCAGATGTCACTACTGCAATGCTCATCTGAAAGCTTGGTGCAGAGGAAGCTATGCTTGATGACCTGAAGTGCAGAGATCTCACTGCTTCTCCTCTCCTGCAGCTTTTTGATTATACCTCACCAGTCATCAGATCACCAGTAATCAAGGGGCAGCTCTGACATGAAGAAGCAAAGCTGTGCTTCTCTACCAAAATGGCTGCCTCTACACCAAAACACAGAGCTGAACAGTGCATGGAAAATCACTGATGGGGAAAGATCAGCTGCCTGGAACCAAAAGAATTTCCATCTTCTCTTTATTCTTTTGTTTGCCATGTCTACTGAAAACTTGCAATTTTTCTTGATATACACATGGCAGATGTTAGCAGTAGGATGGGATTCATGGATGTTGAAGTTCTGGGAAAAGAGGACATTTTTTTATCCTGGGAAATATTTCAGCTAATATTTTCTGTTTTGAGCAGTTTTATTTAAATGGTTGTTTGGCATATTCATCAAAGTGTATGTTAGATTGTTCTGAATGTGACAACCCCAAATGTTTCCTAAAACAGAGAATTGTAATTTTAAAAAGTAAGCCAAGATCATAGTTAAGTAGTTGGTAAGGTTGAAAAAAGACACCAGTCTATCCAGTTCAACCTGTGGTGTGTGAGTGTGCTTGTGTTTATGTCAATAGTACATTGTATACCCCTGTATGCTGTGATTGTTAAGGTGCCTGTTTAATCGTTTTTTTAAACCATTGATGCTCCCCACTGAAACCATTGCTTGTGGAAGAGAATTCTACATCCTTACCGCTCTGACAGTAAAGAACCCTCTACGCATTTTAAAGTTAAAACGCTTCTCTTCCAATTTCAGTGAATGGCCGCGTCTTTTTAAATTCCCTTTCACTGATTTTTTTTTCCCCTATGCTAGGGTCACCAGTACGGAAATGTACATTGCTATCATATTCCCTCTCAAGTGTCTCCTCTCCAGAGAGAATAAGTTCATTGTTTGTAGTCTTTCCCCATAGCTGAGGTCCTCCAGTCCCTTTATTAGCTTTGTTACCCTTCTCTGGACTAGCTCCAGTTCCAGCACATCCTTTGAGGATTGGTGTATACTCAAGATGCGGCTGCACCAGAGTCTTGTAGAGTGGGCAAATTATCGTTTTATCTCTTTAGTGAATCCCATTTTTAATGCCATTGCTGAGCCTATCATCTATTCAGACCTCCAGGTCCTTTTCCGTCCTAGATTCCCCCAGAAGTTCTCCCCCTAGTGAGTAACTTGTGTTCGTATTTTTAGCACCCAAATGCATTACTTTACATTTTTTCAACATTAAACCTCATTTGCCATGTAGTTGTCCACCCCATTATTTTATTTAGGTCGTCTTGTATGGTTTCCACCTCCCACACAGAAGTTATTGCCCTGCTTAATCACTTCAATACCAGGCACATACCCCCCTTCCCGCCCAGACCTATTTTCAGCTTTCAACGCTGTTGCATTTTGAATGACAATTGCGCGTTGCGTGGTCATGCAAGGCTATACCCAAACACAATTTTTTATCATTTTCTTCCCAAAAATAGAGCTTTCTTTTGGTGGTATTTGATCGCCTCTGGGGTTTTTAGTTTTTGCACTACAAATAAAACAAGACCAACATTTTTGAAAAAAAAAGTTTTTCTTTGTGTCATAAACTTTGTAAATAAGTACATTTTCTCTATCACTGACAGGCACTGATGAGGCAGTACTGATTGGCACTGATGAGGTGACACTGATGGGCACTGATAAGGCACATATATGCGGTAACTGTTTGCTGGCATTGATGGGCACTGTTAGGTGACACTGATGGGCACTGATAGGTGGGCACTGATAGGCGGCAATGATAGATGACACTTTTATGGCGGCATTCCCTAGTGGTCCTGGGTGGCATCCAAGGCGGGCACTGTGTGTCATCCCTGTTGGGCACCTTGCCCCTTACCTGGGGGTCTAGGGTGGGCTCTCTGGTGGTCAGGGTGGGCTTCCCTAGGGTATCCCTGGTTGTCCCTGGGTGGGCATTCCCTGGTGGTCCTGGGTGGTCGCGATCCTAGGGGGGGCTGCACTGATAAACAATCAGTGCAGACCACCCTGTCAGGAGAGCTGCTTTTCGGCTCTCCTCTACTTGCGTCTGCAGACATGAGTAGAGGAAAAGCCGATACACAGCTCTTCCTGTTTACACTGTGATTGGTCACGGCTGATTACGTGGTAAAGGGCTTCCGACGGAGGCTCTTTACCCAGATCGGTAATGCGGTGTGTCAGTCTGACCATCAATCGCCGTGATGAGCGCCATCACGGGTTATCCTGAAAGATGTCATATGATGTCCAGTCAGGATAACTGAAGCTCCGCCAGGCCATCATTTATCTATAGGCTGGGTGGGAAGTGGTTAAAGAGGGGTTCCAGCCTGGGGAAAAAAATAAGTCAACAGCGACAAATACTGCCCTTGCTGACTTTTAATATATGAACAATTACCTGTCCAGGGAGCCCGCGATGTCGGCACCCCAGCCGATCTTTGGATTGGCTGTTTGATGCTGCCGCCACCAACTTCACTAAGGGAAACTGGCAGTGAAGCCTTTAGGCTTCACAGACAGTTCCCTACTGCGCATGTGTGAAGCACGCTGCACTTTCTAATTAGCCTGGCAGCGGGGAAAGGAGGAGGGGGCCGAACTTCTGAGGGATGGGGCCATGGGGCCATCTCCCAAAAGTGGGGACAGGGACCTGTCAAAAACAGATTCCAGCTGCCCCCCTGAATTTGGCACCGGAAGGGACGGGGGCAAAATAAGCGGACGTGTTACACTTTTGGGTGGAACTCCATTTTAACTTTGTATCATGCGCAAATATTGAGATTGGCCTGTTTTATTCCATCCTCTATATTGTTTATGAATAAATTAAACAGATTTGGTTCCAGGACAGACCCGCCACTGTAGCCAGTTTTCAATTTAGGTACTCTCCCTTATGGTCCATGCCGACAGACCTCAGTTTCTAAAGTAAATGTTTATGGGGAACCGTATCAAATGGCTTTGCAAAATCCAGATAAACCACATCCACAGGCCTTCCTTTATCTAGATGACAGCTCACTTCTTCATAGAATGCTCATAGGGTCATCTGGCAAGAACGACTCTCCATGAATCCGTGCTGAGTACAATTAAATTATGATTTTTATTACTAAAATCTTGGATCGAGTCCCTTCTCATCCCCTCCATTAGCTTACATACTATCAATGTTGGTCTGTAGTTTCCACGGATATATCTCAGCCCTTTTTAAAATATTAGTACCACGTTGGCTTTTCTCCAATCCGCTGGTACCATTCGAGTTAGTAAACTATAGTCTAAAATTTAGGAACAATGGTCTAGCTATCACCTGGCTGAGTAAGGACTCCCGAGTGTAAGCCACCTGGTCCTGGTGACTTATTTATGTTAAGTTTTTCAAATCTGTTTCTGTTACTGGCTTCTGTTAGCCATGAGGGCGCATTTGTGACATGTTATGAACATTACAGTCTACTATATCCCCTGTTTCCTTTGTGAAAACTCAGAAGAATGGATTTTAAACCCTTGCCTTCTCTTTGTCTTTTGTAACCAAATTCCCCTCATCACTCTTTATGGAGCCAATATATTCTGGCCTCACTTTCTTACTGTTTATATATTAAAATTTTGGGGGTTTTTTTACTCTCCTCTGCTATGTGCCTTTTGTGGTCTATTTTAGCTGCCCTGATTGTGCTCTTCATTTTTTTTAAATTGCATTCTTTGTATTGTTGGAAAGCTGACAATGCCGCTCCAGGTGAGATAGTGATTGCTTCACCCCTCAGTTGCACGTCCAGTCCGTGAAATGTACAAACATCAAGGAAGGAGAAGGGAGGAATTGACAGCACTCCCTGGTGGTGAAGTACAAACTTGCTTTATTGAAAACAGACAGGCAAAATATAATCCTTAAAATCCATGTAGAGGAACATGCATTGTGGCAGCAGACAAACAGGATTGCCCCCCTCAGCCTTGTATTTTTTGAAGGCCTTTTCTTTTGCATCTATATGCATTTTTACGTTCGAGTTTAGCCACCCAGAATTTATTTTAGCTCTTTTAAACATATTTTAAATGTATTTCCCGTTGGAATGCACTGGCCAATGCCTTTATTTAGTATGCTCTTAACGCACTGCCATTTTTCCTCCGTGTTCTTTTTTTCTAGGATGTTATCCCATTTAATATCATCTAGCAAAGAGCGCAGTTTAGGGAAGTTGGCTCTTTTGAAGTTTAGTGTATTTGTATTACCTTTGTGCTTCTTATTCCTGTGATTTATACCAAATCTAATTGACTTCTCGCTGTTTCCTAAGTTGCCCTGTAATTCCACATCTGTGATCACGTCTGTATCGGTTGTAATCAGTAGGTCTACTAATGCATTATCTCTTGTTGGTGCATTTACCAACTGACCCATGTAATTATGCTGCAAGACATTTAGGAAATAGCAAGCCTTAGACGAATGTGCGATTCTTTCTGCCCAGTATATATCAAGATAATTAAAATCCCCCATTATAATAACATTTCCAAGCCTTGCCGGCATTCCAAGCTGTGATAGGGGGTCTGCCTCCCCCTCCTCCCTCAGGTTAGGGGGCCTCTAGCATACACCCACTATTTCCCATTGTTTTCCTCCCTTTGGAACTCTGCCCACAAGGATTCCACCTCCTCTCTAGCTCCATTAGTGGTGTCATTCCTGCCATCCGTTCACTTGCACATGATTCTTGATATACAGGCATACCCTCCCCCTTTCTTACCCTCCCTATCTCTACTATATAGGGAATTTCCCTGAATGGTTGCCAGCCAATCATGTGAGTTGCCAAATCAAGTTTCTGAAATTCCCACAAAATCAATATCCTCCTCATACATTATCAGCTCCAGTTTCTCATCTTATTAGCTAGACTTCTAGCATTAGTGTATAAGCATTGTAATTTTGTCCTATCAAAGATCAAGGACAACTAAAGGCAAAAGTTTTTTTTTTTTTTTTTTTTTTTTGGGCAGAGAGGAGATGGATTAGAACACCTATTACATTTTTCTTGCTGACTGTGTTCCTGTTTGGGAGATTGACCCTCCCTTTTTGTCCCGTTTACCATTATTTTTTAAAGTAAAAGAAAATCCCAAATTGTGGGTTGTCCCCAGAGAAGTAATAATGGGGAAATCCTCTAATAGTAACACTAGTTCTGGTGAGCTGGGGGTCCCCAAGGGATTCTGTTATTTGCAGGGACTTCCTGTTTTGTCTATGGGGCAGGAAATAAAGGGAAATCTACCCATTGGGACACAGATGGCACAAAAAACTAACAGGGGTTATAACCTTCCCTTACACTATCCAAAATAAAAAAAAATGGAAAATTGTATCAAATACTTACCGTAATTTTCCTTTCCTGATGCCAATCCATGGCAGCATACATATAGCTCTGCCCCTATATGTATGTATGCTGCCATGTTGTCATCAGGAAAAAGTTTTGCCTCTAGTTCTACTTTAAATTAGAGGTGGATAAATGTAATATAATACAATTTTTGACGTCAGCATGGTCCTGTGCTACCCATAGCAACTCAAATTAAACGCTCAGAAGGTTGAGCCTTACTCATGTCTTTGTTTTTCAATTTCTTTAGAGAGGGTTGCAGTGGTACTAGGGGGATTATTGAGCAAGACCTACCTGACTTAGGGGACAAATCCAATCAAATGCATATAAATGTATTTTACCACCTTATGTAGTTTGTGGCTTCTGTTTTCAAAATTATAGATATCGGTTTTGTTTCAACTTGGTACATATTCAGTTTCACCTGAAACATGAGATTCTCTCCTAGTTTCGCATGACAGCAGGGGGTTAAAATCATCAGCAGCAATGTTGTCAGGTATAACACACTTGTAAACCTAAAGGCGCCGTTTGTGAAATGTCATTTCCACTTTCAGTGTTGTCATCAAAGAGACAGTAGAATGTTGAAGAAACACTTTTATTCACAACTGTCATTTTTTTCCATTGTAACTGAGAAGATAATTTTACATGACTTCATTTTGGGAAGGGTGTGTTTCACTCCGCCAGCTCTTTATAGTGCCTCAAGTGTCTAAATTACAATCAAGCTGTTTTGCCCGGCACCATTTTTTGCCCAGACAGAAGTCTAGAGCCGCCATACATGGCTGAATCCATCAGAAGAAGCATGCCAAAGGCTAAGACCGCATGTGGCCCCCTAACTATGTGTCTGTTAACTGACAGCTCTTACTGACTTCAAAAGATTGCAATTGGGGGCGGAGGTCAGGTAGCAGACTTCCTACTACAACATACATATTCCTTACTGTAAAAATTGTCCCGTGTTCTTGTTAAAAAAATATAGGAATATATGCTGTAAACAAATAGTTATTTGACACGCAGGGCAAGGCAACAAGTTTATCCATATAGGCATTTGTAAGGCAAGATGGAATGTTCAGTGTCTTAAAAGCTGATTTACTTTTTTTTTCTTTTAAATGGTTAGGGTCCATGTACAGTGGCTTTAAAAATAAAGCTGCTTCTAGAGGAGTTTAGCGTTTTTCCTGTAGAAGCAACTAAGGTTATCTTGAGTGTCCATTCACATTAGATTGTTCAGAGGCATATTTTAAAGCGAAGTTCCACCCAAAATTTGGCACCTTTTGTCAGGGGGGAGGGGGAATGGGTACCTGTTTTTGACAGGTACCCTTCCCCTGCGCCATCCCTCCGAAGTTTGCCCCTCCCCCTCCTTCCTCTGCCGTCGGGTCAGTTAGAAGGCACAGCGTGCCATGCGCATGCGCAGTAGGGAACTAGCTGTGAAGCTGAATGGCTTCACTGCCGCTTTTCCTCACCATGAATGGCGGTGGCATCACAGAGGAGCCGATCCGAAAATCGGCTGGGGTGCCGCCATCGCGGGTTCCCTGAATAAGTAAGTGTCCTAATATTAAAAGTCAGCAGCCCCCAGGCAGAACACCGCTATAAGTTCAGCGTTTAGAGGCAGAAAAAACCCTTCTGTTTTGCTTTTTTGGGAGCGGTTTCCTGGCAGAAAAAACGTTAAATGCTCCTAAACTTTAGTACACATAAGCGTTGAAAATGAGTGGGTATTTTTTTTGGCCAAGAGCACTGGCATTTTTTTAGCCAGTGTGCATGGGAACCTTTTGGAATACAACAATACATCCAATGGAGACGATGGTAGAACCTCAGCAGAGGACCTGGATGTTCACCATAGGACAAAGGCTGACGCGTTTCCAGGGCGAACCCTCTTCATCAGAGGCTCTGATGAAGAGGGTTCGCCCTGGAAACGCGTCAGCCTTTGTCCTATGGTGAACATCCAGGTCCTCTGCTGAGGTTCTACCATCGTCTCCATTGGATATATTGTTGTATTCCAAAAGGTTTTAATATCAGCTCCGCTTGTGAGTATATAGATTTCTCCTTACGTTCACTGACAGACGCAGCTTCTTCATTTACTTCATGGGGGTTTTATGTTCGTCCAACTAGGAGTTAACTAGGCAGGGAAAAGATCAGCTGGCCCCTCGTCCAGTTGAGGAACGCTTGATCCGTAACTTTGACCTCTCGATACGACACTCCCCCAAACTACATCCTTCTCTCCTGCCGGGGGTTCCCTCCCCGGTCGACTAGAAAAGGGACGGATCAATTGAGGATCAACCTGCTTGTATTTTGGGGGTACTTCATTTACTTCTTCGACGCAGACAGTCACTTGCATTCCTCTTTAGATATATGAGTGTTCGCCTCGACTATAATTTTGGAAAACCTTATGTTGTTATATAGGTTACCTCTGCTACCATCTTGGAGTCGTCTCCTGGACCTACAAGTGGTATCCTGTTTCCGACTGCGCAAAGGTCCCGCTTGGGAGAAGTGATCTCGGAG
>BLSH010336031.1:802157-812211 GCA_018402905.1 Glandirana rugosa
AAAAACTAATGACTTGGCCTCCTTGTTCACCTGATCTGAACCCCATAGAGAACCTGTGGTCCATCATGAAATGTGAGATTTACAAGGAGGGAAAACAGTACACCTCTCTGAACAGTGTCTGGGAGGCTGTGGTTGCTGCTGCACGCAATGTTGATGGTGAACAGATCAAAACACTGACAGAATCCATGGATGGCAGGCTTTTGAGTGTCCTTGCAAAGAAAGGTGGCTATATTGGTCACTGATTTGTTTTTGTTTTGTTTTTGAATGTCAGAAATGTATATTTGTGAATTTTGAGATGTTATATTGGTTTCACTGCTGAAAATAAATAATTGAAATGGGTATATATTTGTTTTTTGTTAAGTTGCCTAATAATTTTGCACAGTAATAGTCACCTGCACACACAGATATCCTCCTAAAAAAGCTACAACTAAAAACAAACTAAAAACTACTTCCAAAAATATTCAGCTTTGATATTAATGAGTTTTTGGAATCATTGAGAACATGGTTGTTGTTCAATAATAAAATTATTCCTCAAAAATACAACTTGCCTAATAATTCTGCACTCCCTGTATATGCTTCAATGCTTCAGAGGAAGCAATGGGGTAGCTTTTAGGGTAAGTCTGCATTCAAATGATCATACATTATTGCGTGTTAAAAATGTGCTTGCGATCCCAACACGTGAAAGAAACATGCTGCTGTTAAATTTAATTGCACCCTTACGCATCAGCAAAATGCCTGCATTTTTGCACTCACATGCCACACATGGTACCGCAGCATCACTTGGTTCCTTACGGCAATATTTTAAAATATGGTTGGGGACTTCTTTCCCTGCATTTTTGTGGCTGCCTTACACACAAAAGGCAGCTTCATAGGTGTGAACCAAGCCTTATGTGTAGAGATTAGTAATTGATGTTTCCCCCTTGCTTCTACAAATTTGAAGAGAACCTGTGCTCAAAATATTAAAGCATCTATTCTGAAAATGGCAGTAAGAGAACACCTTCTAATATAAACGAACAGTAGGTGTTTCTAAGGAGTTAGACCAACCAAGACCCAATGCTTTCCGGTGCCTAGGATCCGCAGGTGCCACATACTGCTGCCCAAAAAGTAGATATCTGAATGTGACTGTACTTGTGGAAATGCTAGTGACTTCTGCATCAGGGTTTACCCGTGAATTCGGGGATTTACGCTATGCATGGGTAAATGCAGATTCCGAAGCTATCAGCATTTACAACAGTCTTATGACTTTTCTCTTCTAAAACAAAACTTTTGGCTGGAGTTCTAGTTAACATTTCTTATTAAATTATCTCACCTTTATTTCGGTAATATTTATATAGTTCTGCCCAAAATTATTGGGTTTTTTTGGGATCGCAAAGGATTTTAGATTGCATCATATTTTTTTACATTTTTATTTACCTTAACAGCCCCTTACTGAAATTAATGTTGCACTGATAATGTCTATCGTTGGACCTCAAGCTAAAGCATAGGGCCTTATTTAAACTAAAATATAATTATGAATCCGCTTTGTTTGCCTTGCCAAAAAGTTGTCTGTCTGCCGAGTTATGTTTGTTACAAAAAGAATATTTGTATCAGTTGTGAAGTATGCTGATACTTACTATCTGTAGTATGTGGCACACATAGGGGCACATTTATAAAGACTTCATAATTATAAAGCATAGTCTTTTTAAGTGACCAATAACAGGTTCTCTTGAAATGCTAGATTTAGCAATTTAAAAAAAATCCTTTTGGGCATGACTTCCACTAATCAAGCAAGCTTCTCTTGTTCTGTGAACTTTGCCATCTGTGATATAAAGTCTTTTCTGGCAGCCATTGTGGTAAGGCTGAGACCAACAACAGTCATTCCGGTGCAGTGAATTTGGGGTAAAATGAGAGGAAACACAATCTGGCTATTGCTATCTTAGTTTACATCCTTTCACTAGTGGTATACCATTCCTGATTTCTCAAATGTAATTAGTCTGTGGTATTGTGTAGTTGTATGTGCTGTCATCACTCTGTAGAGTTAAGCATGACAGCAACATGGAACATGCAACTTGCTTCCTGCAAATTTCTTTCCTGCTTGACACCGCGGTTCTCTGATAACCCCTGTGCCCTCCACTCAAATGAATGCAAAGGGGACCATACAAGTGGCAAGTGACTGCTCTTCAATTATATTGTCATCTTCTGTCAATTAGAGCATTTGTTACTGCTTAACAGTTGATAAGGGCAGCAACAACATAATGCAGTTCATGTTTGGATCTTTTTTGGCAAATTATACATTTGCCATCTGTGCTGTTTTTGTGTTGCATGTGCATTTGATTTGATGCCCAAGAAAATGGAGTTTGTTGTGCACTTGGTTCCAAGATGATTCTTTTTTAGAGGCCATTGTAGCCTCACCCACAAACACACACAAAAGCTTGATTAAGAAAGTTAATTAGATTCCAGAAGCAAAAAGAAAACTCTGCTGAATCTAGCTGCATTTTTTTATATAACAAAAAAAAAAACAGATCATTGCCAAAAAATGTGGCATAATTGCACAGGAGAGATTGTCCAATAATATCAAGCAGTGTTAAAATGGGGAGTGATGCTTGCATTTTTCATGAAAGAAAATCTAAGCCATTTTACACCCAGTCTGCAATAAGAAAAATTCCTTCATGCTGTGCTACCAGAGATGTAAAAATGGGCAATAAAAACTCTTTTTACTTTACCGTATTATCACTTAGGTAAAAAAAATAAAATTGGTAACATCAGCTTTGTAGATTTTGCTGCTTATAAAGATCACTTTTTTCCCACTGTGATTTTGCACCATCTTAAACTTGGCATAGTCTCTTATTTGAAAGGTGGCGACATTTGTTAATACAGATAAGACAGCACCTGTGACTTTTATAGTTGATTCACGTAACCAGAGCACTGCCAATATGTAGCAAAATTCCAAAACCAGGGGTTGCAGCATACATACAGTTTTTTTAAACCTCATTCACATTGACTGCGGCTTTGAAATCATGCAACTTCATCTGAACTTGGAAGACATCTGTGTGGCTTCATGCCTCGCAACCTTAATGACTTGGAGAGGATCTGCAAAGAGGAGTAGGACAAAATCCCTCCTGAGATGTGTGCAAACCTGGTGGACAACTACAAGAAACGTCTGACCTCTGTGATTGCCAACAAGGGTTTTGCCACCAAGTACTAAGTCATGTTTTGCGAAGGGGTCAGATACTGATTAACCAGTTCCTGTCTGCGCTATAGCCGAATGACGGCTACATTGCGGGCCTTAATTGCCGGGAGGCCGTCATATGACGTCCTCCCGTGCATGAGCTGCCTGCGCGCACCCTGTGGGGCACGCACGGTATGCTCTGTTATCACCGAGTATGAGACTCGGCTGATCACAGATCGGAGTAAGGGGCAATCCTGGCCCCTTACCACGTGATCAGCTGTCAGGCAATGACAGCTGATCACATATGTAAACAGAAGATCGCTGATCACCTGCTTCTGTCAGAGGGACATCAGTCCTTCACACAGAGAGCCGCAGCTGCCTCATCTGTGCCCACCAGTGCCACCTATCAGTGCCTACAGTGCCACCAACCTTTGCCCAACATTGCCACCTATCATTGCCCACCAGTGCTGCCCATCGGTGCCACCGATCAGTGCTGCCTATCAGTGTCACCAGTGCCCATCAGTGCCACCCATTAGTGCCAACCATCAGTGCCACCTATCAGTGGCCATCAGTGCGGCCCATCAGTGACCATCGGTGCAGCCTCATCAGCGCACATCAATGAAGGAGAAAAATTTCCTGTTTTCCAAATTTATAACAAAATATGAAACTTTTTTTTTTCAAAATTTTCGGTCTTTTTTGGCTTTTGTTTCTTTAGCAAAAAATAAAAGCCCCAGTGGTGATTAAATGCCACCAAAAGACAGCTCTATTTGTGTGAAAAAAATGATCAAAATTTTATTTGGGTAGTGTCACATGACTGTGCAATTGTCATTCAAAGTGCGACAGCGCTGTAAGCTGAAAATTGGCCTGGGCAGGAGAGGGGTTTAAGTGCCCATTAAGCAAGTGGTTAAAATGCAAATCAATTGATAACTTTTTTGAAATGCGTTTTTCCGGATATTTTTGTTATTTTGTCTCACTGTTAAAATAAACCTACCATTAAAATTATTGATTTTCTTTTTCAGTGGGCACACTTACAAAATCAACAGGGGATCAAATACTTTTTTCTCCTCACTTTATGTGTGTGTGTATATATATATATATATATATATATATATATTTGTGAATTATGTATGCCATATAAACGCAAATGTCCATTGTAGAAGGCCCAGTATAAATCAGTACAATTTACACAGACCTACTGGTGTTTCTAAAGTTAGCAGAGTTACTTGTTTCCGCTCCCAAGTACCATCAAACAATGCTTTTCTTTCTTTAAATCCAGAGGCAGAAGTCGATTTAAAGGAAGCCATTTACTTGTGTCACCTGATCTGGTCCAATATGTCAGTGTGTCATATAATTGAGTCATGTTTGAGAAACTGCCTGTAGTGCTTTTCTTGACAGTGAGCTATTGATGGCTGTCAGTCATGCTATCCAAATATGCAATATCCCATTAAAAAAAAAAAGGGTGTGTAATATGTCATATATTGGTTCATGTTGACATTTCCAAGCAGAATACACAACATTGAGTCACACTGGTACTACCAACAGTGGCATTGCATTTGCGTTTTATATATGGGGACGTTTGCTAGATTACTTTTAAACTAGAATATTTTATGGTACATTCTTGTTGTAGATCTTCTCTTGTTTTTAGCTAGAGCCTAGAACATGACTTTTTTCTCATCTTCATAACATAGGAAGGAGGTGTTCTGTAGTCCTAACACTCTTGCTTACAACACTGTTCAAGATAAGACTGTAGAGTGCACAGGAGAACCCATTATATTGAACTTATTAAACAGATTTACTCAAACATGTTCAATGGTATTTTTAACCTATCAGAATGGACCAAATAAGAGAAGTACATTGTTGGATTTATGTACACGTTAAAGACGCCGTCATATTTACTGTGGGACTTCCCACTGCACATGCGCAATCCAAGCTGTGCTTAGTGAATGGTCCTGCAGCCTTCTAGGGCTTGCGATGTGTCCCAGAAGGCTGCGGGTAAAGAAAGGGAGCCTAACTTCCATTCTGATCATCTAGGCTTTTGTGAGCCTTCAATTAATTTGTAATCACAGAAATGTCCAAATCAATCAATGCAGCTGTGGTAGGTTCACTTGAGCCATTCACTTTTATCATTAAAATCCAATGGAAATGGGTTTAAATTGCTTTAAAAGTACCCTATGTATGGCCAGCATAAACCGTATACCAGTGAATACCTTAATGAGTTGTAAAATAAATAGCAGGGCCCACTTGCACTGTATTTTACAGCTTTGAGCCTGGGTTCACACTGCCGTGCTCAGTCACCGCATGTAATTTGCACAGATTTTGCAGCATATTCCTGAGCGAACTACATGTGGCGTCTCTGGGGTGCAATTTGAGCCATGGATTTGTGTGGCTTAAATCGCACCGCATTCACACCAAACTGGTGCAGTACCCTTTTTTGTCTGCACCAGAATCGAATCACATGTTCACACCCATGTGATCCGATTTTGTAAATTGCAATGCATTTTGCAAACCGATTGTGGGGTGTCCTTAACATACACTCCGCAATTGGTTTGCATGGATGGAATGCGATTTAGATGCAGTGCTGAATCATGAGCGAATTTGCTGTCAGTTCGCACCGCATCTAGCCTGAACTGAGGCTGAAAGTGCCCCTGGCTAATTTTGTCCTGCTCTACCCCATAAAACAACTTCCATTTGATATTGTGCAATATTCTAAAATTATGGGCTACTTGCACAGATTAAAACCATTCTCAAAAACAAAGATGCGATAGAATGGAGCATATGGGTCTTTAGATACGATGGCTACAATAGTTTTCTTTTTTAAGGCTTTTTTCATTTATTTTCACCTCGTAACCCTACAAAAACACACATCCAGTCCCTCCCTGGCTGGGCTACTTTATATGCTTTTGTTTAGCTCCATTATAAGGGGGCTAATGGTGAGATTAGTAATTTACAGAGGAAGATAAGGTTGTTTGTGCATTAAGTTAAGTTTGCATGAAGTAATTCAACGGAAGTAACAAGGATGCGGTATTTCTGGGAAGATCAGTGATATTTTCTGTTTTTACTGAGAATGTTCCTAGCCTGAAAAATGAAAACTAATGCAACCTGGGACAAGTTGAAAGAAGCGATTACGCTTCGAAATGCGCCCCTGCATCAGTTAAAATAGTGTTGGAGTGCTCTGCCAATAAATTATAATTTGACTACAATAATAGCTGCAGTAACTACTATGTGTTCCCACACCATACCAAAATATAAACAACAATTAGTGCTTGCTCTGCTAGAACTCAAAATCTAATTCTAACTCATTAATAAATAAGCAATACCAATAATTGACTATATTAAAAAAAATTGTAAATAATAAATGATCTTCAGTATGTGAATCAATAATAATCCTCAACATAAATTCCACCCTTTTGACTAGAGTTGTACACTCATCTCTAGGACTCATGACTTTTGTATACTGCTTTGATTGTTTGTATCCTCCTCCAGATTGTTAAGTGAAGCTTGCATGCTAACCAATGAAAGTTATATCTTTCTATTCTTGTACTGAAAAATATGAAAACTTAATAAAAATTGTCAATTATATTTAAAAAAAAAAATAATCTTCAACATATAAATCATAATATATCAAATGAATATCCTAAATATGCCATGAAGTGTAAATTAATAATTAATGTTCATCTGTGGGAAAATAAATGCCAAATACCACTAGCCATACAATTAATATCAATACTTTCATCAAATATTCTATTTAAAAAAAGTCCCCAAACAGTCCAATTATAGTGCTTCTATGTATAACATGCTTTACACCAGTGTATTCCATATTCCACCATAAATAAACTAGCGCTCCTCCATCAGGTGAATGGCGCACTCATCTGTTTAGTGGACCTATATAAACATACAGGTCTACAATGCTCAGGTAAAACGGGTCCTCAGTGGAGTGTCCCGTTTCATATACAGTATCTCACAAAAGTGAGTACACCCCTCACATATTTGTAAATATTTTATTCTATCTTTTTATGTGACAACACTGAAGAAATGGCACTGCTACAATGTAAAGTAGTGAGTGTACAGCTTGTATAACAGTGTAAATTTGCTGTCCCCTTAAAATAACTCAACACACAGCCATTGTCATTGTCTAAACCGCTGGCAACAAAAGTGAGTATACCCGTAAGTGAAAATGTCCAAATTGGCCATTTTCCCTCCCCGGTATCATGTGACTCGTTAGTGTTACAAGGTCTCGGGTGTGAATGGGGAGCAGGTGTGTTAAATTTATCACTCTCACTCTCTCATACTGGTCACTTGAAGTTCAACATGGCATCTCACGGCAAACAACTCTGAGGACCTGAAAAAAAAGAATTGTTGCTCTACATAAAGATGGCCTAGGCTATAAGAAGATTGCCAAGACCCTGAAACTGAGCTGCAGCACGTTGGCCAAGACCATACAGTTGTTTAACAGGACAGGTTCCACTCAGAACAGGCCTCGCCATGGTCAACCAAAGAAGTTGAGTGCACGTGCTCGGCGTCCTATCCAGAGGTTGTCTTTGGGAAATAGACGTATGAGTGCTGCCAGCATTGCTGTAGAGGTTGAAGGGGGTTGGGGGGGTCAGCCTGTCAGTGCTCAGACCATATGTCACACACTGCACCAAATTGGTCTGCATGGTTGTCATCCCAGAAGGAAGCCTCTTCTAAAGATAATGCACAAGAAAGCCTGCAAACAGTTTGCTGAAGACAAGCAGACTAAGTACACGGATTACTGGAACCATGTCCTGTCGTCTAATGAGACCAAGATAAACTTATTTGGTTCAGATGGTGTCAAGCGTGTGTGGCGACAACCAGGTGAGGAGTACAAAGACAAGTGTGTCTTGCCTACAGTCAAGCATGGTAGTGGGAGTGTCATGGTCTGGGGCTGCATGAGTGCTGCTGGCACTGAGGAGCTACAGTTCATTGAGGGAACCATAAATGTCAACATGTACTGTGACATTCTGAAGCAGAGCATGATCCCCTCCCTTCAGAGACTGGGGCGCAGGCCAGTATTCCAACATAACTACCCCAAACCCACCTCCAAGAGGATGCCTTGCTAAAGAAGCTGAGGGTAAAAGTGATGGACTGACCAAGCATGTCTCCACACCTAAATCCTGTTGAGCATCTGTGGGGCATCTTCAAACGGAAGGTGGAGGAGCGCAAGGTCTTTAACGTCCACCAGCTCCGTTATGTCGTCATGGAGGAGTGGAAGAGGACTCCGGTGGCAACTTGTGAAGCTCTTGTGAACTCCATGCCCAAGAGGGTTAAGGCAGTGCTGGAAAATAATGGTGGCCACACAAGATATTGACACTTTGGGCCCAATTTGGACATTTTTACTTAGGGGTGTACTCACTTTTGTTGCCAGTGGTTTAGACATGAATGGCTGTGTGTTGAGTTATTTTGAAGGGACAGCAAATTTATGCTGTTATACAAGCTGTACACTCACTACTTTACATTGTAGCAAAGAGTCATTTCTTCAGTGTTGTCACATGAAAAGATATAATAAAATATTTACAAATATGTGAGGGGTGTACTCACTTTTGTTAGATACTGTATGTATATATATATTTTTCCTTTTATTGGTTGAACTAGATGGACTTGTTTCTTTTTTCAGCCAGAATAACTATGTACCCATCAATAGCCCAAGGATCGCTCTTCCACATGGATCAATTCTATCACAGGACGATTTCCTTTATGTGGAACGTCTCTAAAGAGCTCACCACAGAAAAGAGAGGAGACCCGCCAACAGTGTAGTATATCTCCTTTATTAGTACAATATAAAACCTCTACCTATCTACTGACCGTTGAATAAAATAAGACTCGTCCCTGCATCAGGGTGCCAGGTGCCAACAGCAAGGCAGTGAACTCACAGCTCTATGATCCAGCTCCCAACTGGGTGTTTCGTTGATTGTGCTTGTTCACGTTTCTAGGCTTCAGTCCCCAGCAGCACTCTTGTCTTCAGTGGGAGCTCTGCTCACCTGCACTGACAATGCTCTCCATTCCATTCCATCTTCTCCCTAGCCAGTGGCCAAGAAGGGGAGTTTTGGACTACTGGTCCAAGTCCATCCATCTTACCGTCTTTCATGCTCAAGCACCTAGCGCAGTTTTACGGACAGGTTCTCCTTTTGAATTCTCTATTCAGTTTTATTGTTTTGGGGATAGTTATCCTAATTATTGGTCTGTGTTCACTGTCTAAAGCAGCCCATAGATGATTTGATTCCCTTTCCTTCCATCATGGCGCAGTAGCCTCCCTGGCCGGCAGAACATGAATACTGTTAGCGGCTATAACCACCGGTATTAATCGCATGTAAAAAAAAATCCGACAGGCTGGGTGTACCCAAGGGTACAATCAGCTTGCCCATACAGTGCCTTGAAAAAGTATTCATACCTCCTTGAAATTTTCCAGATTTTGTCATGTTACAACCAAAAATGTAAATGTATTTTATTGTGATTTTATGTGATAGCCCAACACAAAGTGGCACATCATTGTGAAGTGGAAGGAAAATGATAAATGGTTTTCCAAATTTATTACTAAACTAAATATGTGAAACGTGTGGCGTGCATTTGTATTCAGTTAGTGTTATTTTATGTAAATGTAAAAACCAACATTGTACTGTTTTAGACCTTTTAAAGTTCCTCCATACTTATGAAAAAGTTCCGTGACATACCCGTTCGACTAACATGGGAACCCATGTGGGTCGGACAGCCTAAAAAAAAATGTACGCTAATTATGGCCACCAATATCGGCGATTGTCATAAGTACAAGACGGCCGGTCCCTCCGATGACGCGGTACTACCTTCCTTTCCCTTAGTTTAGTAGATACCCGACGAAATCTGTCACTTGTGTCTGGTTATTAATCCTATTGATAGGGGTTTTGTTATTTTGAC
>BLSH010336031.1:829675-857484 GCA_018402905.1 Glandirana rugosa
ATATATATATATATATATATATATATATATATATATATATATATATATACACAACACTGAAGAAATGACACTTTTCTACAATGTGAAGTAGTGAGTGTACAGCTTGTGTAACAGTGTAAATTTGCTGTCCCCTCAAAATAATTCAATACACAGCCATTAATGTCTAAAACGCTGGCAACAAAAGTGAGTACACCCCTAAGTGAAAATATCCAAATTGGGCCCAAAGTGTCAATATTTTGTGTGGCCACCATTATTTCCCTGCGCTGCTTTAATCCTCTTGGGAATGGAGTTCACCAGAGCTTTACAGGTTTCCACTGGAGTCCTCTTTCACTACTCCATGACAACATCACGGAGCTGGTGGATGTTAGAGACCTTGCGCTCCACCACCTTCCGTTTGAGGATGCCCCACAGATGCTCAATAGGGTTTAAGTCTGGAGACATGCTTGGCCAGTCCATCACCTTTTCCCTCAGCTTTTTTAGCAAGGCAGTGGTCATCTTGGAGATCTGTTTGGGGTCATTGTCATGTTGGAATGCTGCCCTACGGCCCAGTCTCCGAAGGGAAGGGATCATGCTCTGCTTCAATATGTCACAGTACATGTTGGCATTCATGGTTCCCTCAATGAACTGTATCTCCCCAGTGCCGGCAGCACTCATGCAGCCCTAGACCATGACACTCCGACCACCAAGCTTGACTGTAGGCAAAACACTTGCCTTTGTACTCCTCATCTGGTTGCCGCTACACACGCTTGATACCATCAGAACCAACAAAATTTATCTTGGTCTCATCAGATCACAGGACATGGTTCCAGTAATCCATGTCCTTAGTCTGCTTGTCTTCAGCAGACAGTTTGCAGGCTTTCTTGTGCATCATCTTTAGAAGAGGCTTTCTTCTGGGACGACAGCCAAGCAGACAAATTTGATGCAGTGTGCGGCGTATGGTCTGAGAACATACATGCTGACTCCCCACCCATTCAACCACTGGAGCAACGCTGGCAGCACTCATAAGTCTATTTCCCAAAGACAACCTCTGGATATGAAGCTGAGCATGTGCGCTCAACTTCTCTGGTCGAGCATGGCGAGGCCTGTTCTGAGTGGAACCTGTGTGTTAAACCGTTGTATGGTCTTGTCCACCATGCTGCAGCTCAGTTTCAGGGTCTTGGCAATCTTCATATAGCCTAGGCCATCTTTATGTAGAGCAACAATTCTTTTTTTCAGATCCTCAGAGAGTTCTTTGCCATGAGGGACCATGTTGAACTTCCAGTGACCAGTATGAGAGAGTGAGAGAGATAATACCAAATGTAACACACCTGCTTCCCATTCACACCCGAGACCTTGTAACACAGTCACCTGACACCGGGGAAGGAAAATGGCTAATTGGGCCCAATTTGGACATTTTCACTTAGGGGTGTACTCACTTTTGTTGCCAGTGGATTAGACATTAATGGCTGTGTGTTGAGTTATTTTGAGGGAACCGCAAATTTACACTATTATACAAGCTATACTCTCACTACTTTACATTGTAGCAAAGTGTAATTTAATGTGTAACACTAAGGAGTCACATGACACTGGGGAGAGAAAATGGCTAATTGAGCCCAATTTCAAAATTTTCACTTAGGGATGTCCTCACTTTTGTTGCCAGCGGCTTAGACATTAATGGCTGTGTGTTGAGTTATTTTGAGGGGACAGCAAATTTACACTGTTATACAAGCTGTACACTCACTACTTTACATTGGAGCAAAGTGTAATTTCTTCAGTGTTGTCACATGAAAAGAAATAATAAAATATTTACAATAATGTGAGGGGTGTACTCACTTTTGTGTGATGCTGTATATACTGCCTTGAAAAAGTATTCATACCCCTTGAAATTTTGTCATTTTAGAACCAAAAACGTAAATGTGTGTTATTGGCATTTTTTGTGATAGACCAACTCAAAGTGGCACATAATTGTGAAGTAGAAGGAAAATGATAAATGGTTTTCAAAATTTTTTTAAATATCTGAAAAGTGTGCCGTACATTTGTATTCAGCCCCTCTGAGTCAATACTTTGTAGAACCACTTTTTTGCTGCAATTACAGCTGCAAGTCTTTTTAGGGATGTCTCTACCAGCTTTGCACATCTAGAGAGTGAAATTTTTGCCCACTCTTCTTTACAAAATAGCTCAAGCTCTGTCAGGCTGGATGGAGAACGTCTGTGAACAGCAAATTTCAGGTCTTGCCACAAAATCTCAATTGGATTTAGGTCTGGACTATGACTGGGCCATTCTAACACATATATATATACTTTGATCTAAACCATTCAATTGTTGCTTTATTGTTAGGGTCGTTGTCCTGCTAGAAGGTGAACCACTGCCCCAGTCTTAATTCTTTTGCAGACTCTAACAGGTTTTCTTCTAAGATTGCCCTGTATTTGGCTCCATCCATCTTCCAACCAACTCTGACCAGCTTCCCTGCCCCTGCTGAAGATAAGCATCCTCACAATATGATGCCACCACCATGTTTCACGGTGGGGATGGTTTGTTCAGGGTGATAGAAACATAGAAAAGTGACGGCAGAAAAAGACTGAGTAGTCCATCGAGTCTGCCCCTTTTTATTTATTTATTTATTTATTTTTTATATATATATTTTTTACATTAACCTTGTTGTCTGACTATAGATTTATGTTTATCCCAAGCATGTTTGAAGCCATTTACTGTTGACTGTCTCACAACCTCTGTTGGTAGTTTATTCCAATCATCAACCACCCTTTCAGTAAAATAATACTTTCTAAGATTAGTTTTGAACTTCCCCCCCAGTTAGTTTGAGGTCATGTCCCCATGTTCTTGATTTTGGTTTCATATTGAAAAGACTGCCCTCCTGAACCTTATTCACCCCCTTGATGTATTTAAAGGTTTCAATCATGTCTCCCCTCTCCCTTCTTTCCTCCAGACTGTACATATTAAGTTCCTGAAGTCGCTCTTGATATGTTTTATCCCCCAGACCTTTCACCATTTTTGTTACCCGTCTCTGAACTCGTTCTATTTTATCAATATCTTTTTGTAAGTGTGGTCTCCAGGACTGGACACAGTATTCTAAGTGAGGTGTGTGTGATGTGCAGTCTTATTTTCCTGCCACACATAGCGTTTTGTTTTTAGGGCAGAAAGTTCAATTTTGGTCTCATCTGACCAGAGCACCTTCTTCCACATGTTTGCTGGTCCCCCATATGGCTTCTTGCAAACTGCAAATGAGACGACTTATGGCTTTCTTTCAACAATGGCTTTCTTTTTGCCACTCTTCCATAAAGGCCAGATTTGTGGAGTGCACGACTAATAGTTGTCCTGTGGACAGATTCTCCCGCCTGAGCTGGAGATCTCCTCAGCTCCTTCAGAGTTACCATGGGCCTCTTGGTTGCTTGGTAGGTTTGCAGTTGTGCCATACGCCATACTTTTTCCATTTTTGAATGATGGATTGAACAGTGCTTCGTGAGATGTTCAAAGATTGGAATATTTTATTATAACCTATCCCTGCTTTAAACGTCTCAACAACTTTATCCATGACCTGTCTGGTGTGTTCCTTGGCCTTCATGATGCTGTTTGTTCACTAAGGTTCTCTAACAAACCTCTGAGGGCTTCAAAGAATGACTCCATTAGATTTTAGTTAGGGGTATCAAAGTAAAGGGGGCTGAATAAAAATGCATGCTACGCTTTTTAGATATTTATTTGTAAAAGATTTTGAAAACCATTTTTCATTTTCCTTCCACTTCACAATTATGTGCCACTTTGTGTTGGTCTAACACATAAACTCCCAATAAAATTAATTTACGTTTTTGGTTGTAACATGACAAAATGTGGAAAATTTCAAGGGGTATGAATACTTTTTCAAGACATTGTGTAGATAAAAAAAAAAACACCTTTTTTATAAGCGAGCACATGATCTCTGTTCCCAGCTGTATATGGAGCTTAGAGATGTGGGGGTAGACACTCCATGTGGGGGGAGCGGCAGCAGCAGCTTGAATGAAGTCTTACTAATATGGCTGAAGCTGCTAATGTACACTCAGCTAAGGCTATGGAGGAGCATAATCTGATCTTTTTGGATGAGTTTGTGCCTGAGGAGACTAAAGCCTGATACACTTGGATTTTTTTTTTCCTTCAACCCAGTGGGCTAAACGAAAAAAAATGAGGAGCTTAAGAGTAGCTCACTGTACTAACTATGCAATGTTAGTACAGTGTTCTCCTCGCTGAGCTATTGTGCACTGATCAGATGCTGACCGGCTGCTGGTTTTCCAGCATGCCCGTTCGACAGAAGCCGGAAAGGCTGCTGTACACACTGGCCAAATATCAGCCGATTTCTGTTGAACCGGCCAATACCAGCCGATATTCAATCCATGTGTACCAGCCTTAAGTCTTCCAACATAACTCCTGGACCTAAAGATATAATTTTGTTTCTAATTGATGCTGTCTATAACTGTCTAGATATGGAGCAGCCTACATCTGAATTCTCTCAGGTTACCAGTCTGGACTCCCCTAAAATTCCCCAACCTTTCAAAACTTTCCTGGTATATTAGCTACTGCAGCAGGTGTTGTATGGTAACAGATTTATTTCCGACAAGCTTTTTTCTCCTCCCATGCTTGCTAAGTAATAATTTATTCAGAAGGCCTTAAATTAAATAGTGGGCCTTTTTCATTGTTGACCCTGCCATGTCTTGCCTTAACAAAACAGACTGTTCTTGTCTGGGACACTCTGGTTGACAAGGGCCTGGACGAGGATATGACAAAGGCACCACTATCAATCTGGCCTGTTGCCCTACCCTTCTACATTTATGGGCTTGTGGATATTATACATCTCATATCCAGGATAAGTCTTCTGTCAGCTCATATGAGAACTCTTTGACTTACACATTGGCCTGCAAAACAACAGTGCAACAAAGGCTTACTGAGAATGTCTCTTTGGTGCCTCCATGGATGAAAGAATAACCTTATGCCCCAGCTAAAGAAGTCTAAGCCTCAGGCTAGTCTCCGATGCTAGGAAAAGATTTTTTTTTTCTCTCAGCCTTTTAAATCCAAATCCAGGACTCCATTCCATCACAAACCTTAGACTCCCAAACTTTCTAAACCTACGAGCTTATCCTCCTGTGAGCTTGTCCTTCTCACAGAGAAGGGACACCCAGACTTTTCACAGTGTGTGGGTGGGGGGGGCATCCTTTCCATTGGGATGACCTTGACCAGAAGCACCTCAGATATGTGGGTACAGGAAGTGATGTTTAGTGGCAACTAGCTGGACTTTTCATTTCTGCCTTTGCAAGACTAACAGACCTTCACTCTGCTCTGGTACAGCTCCTCTCAGGGAGTCATTCCCGCGATTCCAGAAAATGGTTTGTAGGTTTTTACTCTAACTTGTCCTCCGTTCCCAGAGAAAAAAGGGCAAATGTCATATTCTGGATCTATAAGATATCAATTTCTTCATTAGATTGCACAAAGTCCACATGGAGTTACCAAAGTCAGTCATTGGTTTCCTCTATCCAAAAGGCTTTCTGGCCTCTGTGGACATCAACGGTACTTAGTTATATGTACTTCTCTTTCCAGAGCATCGATGATGCCTTCATTTTGTTGTGGGAATGTATCAGTACAAGTTTGCTGCCTTTCCCTTTGGTCTGTTCACTGCACCTTGAATATTCACGAAGGTGCTATCCCATTTGCCAGCCTTCTTTGCCTACAGGGCATTCCCGTAGTGAGATACCTGGAAGACCTCCTACTAAGGAAACAGCACTTCGGTTGGATCCTGACCCACTAGAAGTCAGCACTGGTAACTGACTCATTGCATGGAGTATTTCAGCCTCTTTCTAGAGACTGCTCAGTCCAGGGTTTTTCTTCCGCAAGACAAACTTCTTACTCTCCCATCCATGTTCAGACTCCCATGTTGCAGTCCAAGAGCTGTCCAACTTTCTGCTTATGCATGAGTATTCCGGGTTTGATGGCAGCCTTGCTTCAAGGTAGTTTCCGTATGCCCAACTCTGCTTCAGAATATTGCAATTTAGCATTCTGGCTGCATTGGACTAGAAGGTATATTATCTGGACTAACAGTTTCACCTGACAACCCGGACCAGGTTGTCTCTGGCCTAGTGGCTCACAGATGCAGCCCTAAAGTCAGGGAAATCCTTCCTTTTATCGGTCTGGAAGATTCCCATGACCGATGTCAGTTTGACTAGCTAATAAGGAGACTTTGACACCTTTGCGGTGTCCAGTGGTAGTTTTTCTCCCATTCAACATACTGAATTTACAATTGATTCAGTTATCCCTTCAGTGCTGGGCTGCTCGCATGCAAGGTCATCAGACTAGATTCAGTTGAACGATGCCACAGCAGTGGCATACATCACTCACCCGGAATGAACCACAGGTCTTGCAGCTGAAAGAATAGCTGACCAGATTCTGTTTTGGATGGAACTTCATATTTCAGCCTTGTCCACTACCTATATTTTAGTTGTGGAAATTTAATAGGTGAACGGTCCTCAGGTGACAATGTCTGAACACAGGAGAATGGTCTCTTGACTCATAGGTGTTACTGCCAACTGTTGAGATCTCTGTAAATGGATGATGTGGTTGTGGGGGCAAAGCCACGCACGGTCACGCTAAATTCAAAGAAAACATGTATGCACAGGGAGTAGAACCGTGTAAGTGGGGGATGGGGAATTTGACCATGTTTCATGTTATAGCCTAAATATGGGTGTAACATGAAACGTGACGAAAAAGGTAGAATATGCTTTTAAAACATTAGTTGTGAAACAATACCACATTCACACCCATGCAATCCGATTCCTGTCCGAGTTTGCATTTCGCACTGCGATATGCGAACCGATTTGGGGGTGTCATTAGCTTTCCATTGACACTCCCCGCAGTTCGCATATGGCAGTGTGAACTGCCTGCGAGTCGGGCGCGATGCTGTAACCCGCAGTGGATTCACAGGGTTCCCGCATTGTATCAGTGTGAACCGGCACTTAAAGCTGAACTCTGAGGAAAAAAAAAATGTACCTATGGAGTGAGCTCCCATCTCCACTGGAGGGGTTAACTGCTCATTTTGCCTAGATAATCACGAGGATATAATTATCTTTTTCTTTGCTCCCAGAGGCTTTCATTGCTTATTGCAAATAGTACTTGAAGCTTCTTCTCTTCACTGCCCGACTAGCTCTCAGATGTCATTCTTTACAATGCAGGATGTCCTGCATTGTACCGGAGGATGACAAGGGCCCGCCCACATTCTAGAGCAGAGGAGAATTCTGGTTGCTGAGCTATTGTGAAATAAGGTAAGTACACAGTATATCACCATATTCATCACGCCCTAGGCAAAACAAGCAGGTAACCCTTGCATTAGGGAGGGGGGGCTAACTGTGAAGTTAAATATTTTTTATTCCTGAAGTTCAGTTTTAATTTCTCATGCTATTTTTTTGCCAGTGTAGTTGTTAAATGAGAGTTGTTTTGATTTTATTAAGTGAAACAAGGTTAATTAAATTCATTCACTGCCCCACCTAATAAATCATAATGTGTCATGTCTGTTTTCTTGGGAGTCAGTCGAGGTGGAGTCAGTTATTTGGAATGCTGAATAGTTTACTGACACTGGTTCTGAAAAATTCCATTCTCATTGGTCACAGGAAAGGTAACTGCCCTAGATTTTTAAATGGAGACCTGCATTATCTGAAGGCTCTTTCACCCCTTTGCTCCTAGACAAGCTTTGAAAGTTAGTATATGACCCTCCCAAATAAATATCTATATATATATATATATATATATATATATACAGTATCTCACAAAACAGGTTTTTACATAAACATGCACTGTTCACAGCATCTGCTGTTACAATCCTGACCTTTAAAGAAAATACAGTATCTCACAAAAGTGAGTACACCCCTCACATTTTTGTAAATATTTTATTATATCTTTTCATGTGACAACACTGAAGAAATTACACTTTGCTGCAATGTAAAGTAGTGAGTGTACAGCTTGTATAACAGTGTAAATTTGCTGTCCGCTCAAAATAATTCAACACACAGCCTTTAATGTCTAAACCGCTGGCAACAAAAGTGAGTACACCCCTAAGTGAAAATTTCGAAATTGGGCTCAATTAGCCATTTTCTCTCCCCAGTGTCATGTGACTCCTTAGTGTTACAAGGTCTCAGGTTTGAATGGGGAGCAGGTGTGTTAAATTAGCGGTTATCGCTCTTACTCTCTCATACTGGTCACTGGAAGTTCAACATGGCACCTCATGGCAAAGGACTCTGAGGATCTGAAATTGCTCTACATAAAGATGGCCTAGGCTATAAGAAGATTGCCAAGACCCTGAAACTGAGCTGCAGCATGGTGGCCAAGACCATACAGCGGTTTAACAAGACAGGTTCCACTCAGAACAGGCCTCGCCATACTCGACCAAAGAAGTTGAGTGCACGTGCTCAGCGTCATATCCAGAGGTGCCCATGGGTCCCGCGGACTCAATGTCCGCCAACAACCCCCGATCGCCTAGTACAGAGGCAGAATGCGGATCTGCCTTTGTAAACAAAGCAGATCCCCGTTCTGACAGGGGACATGTGTGAGATCTTCAGTTCCCTGTGTTTGGGAACAGCGATCTCAGTCATGTCCCTGCCAGCAAGGCCCCCATACAGTTAGAACACGCTGAGGGAACAAAGTTAACCCCTTGATCGCCCCCTAGTGTTATCCCCTACCCTGCCAGTGTCATTTTTACATTTATCACTGCATTTTTAGAACACTGATCAATGTAATAATGTCACTGGTTCCCAAAAAGTGTAATTTGGGGTCAGATTTGTCCGCTGCAATGTCAGTCCTGCTAAAAATCGCAGATCGCCGCCATTACTAGTAAAAACAATTTTAAAAAAGTCCCTAAATCGACCCCGTAGTTTGTAGACACGATAACTTTTGCACAACCCAATCAATATACGGCTATTGCGATTTTTTTTTCTTTTTTTACCAAAAATATGTAGTAAAATGTCAGTCTAAACTGATGAATAATAAAAAGTAAAAAAAGTTGTTGTTTTTTCAAAATTGTCACTCTTTGTTTATAGCGCAAAAAATAAAAAAACACAGAGGTGATCAAATACCACCAAAAGAAAGCTCTATGTGTGGGAAAAAAGGACACAAATTTTGTTTGGGTACAGCGTCACATGACTGCGCAATTGTCAGTTAAAGCGACGCAGTGCCGTATCACAAAGAATGACCTGGTCATTAAGGGGGCGAATCCTTCCGGGGCTGAAGTGGTTAATGTAATTGTCAATAAAAGCCTTTGACACTTATGGAATACTTGCAGTTATACTTCAGTATACCCAAGTAACATTTGACAAAAAGATCTAAAAACATACGTGGAAGTACCAGGGTATATTTGCTTCTGACAGCCAAGAGGTTCTTAAAGGAATACATTTAAGCAGCCTGTTTTTTTTTTTTTTGTTTTTTTTTTTTTCTTTTTCCATGTTGTGCTAATATTTAACATATGGTATCATTCATGCATGCATTTTGCCAGAAACAACCCCAGCGATGCAGCAAATAGTTTTTTTTTGTTTGTTTTTTCACAGCACATTACAGCAAAATGGTGGTGGGGATTGTATTCTAGGTTTATGGTGGAAAACTAGGGAGAGTGTAAATAGTAAGAAAATTGGGGCAGTTGATTATTATTAGGCTTAGGATGGCAGCACCATGACTATAAGTGCAGCACACCAATGCATCACAGCCTACCAGTTGCAAGTTGCTAGAATGCCGCAAATTGGTGCAGTGCTGCAGATACAATTAGGTATATCCACACAGTAAATTCTATATAGGGGAAAAAAAGATTGTTTAAAATCATACACAATTCAACAGTCAGTTTCCCTGTAGTTTTAGGCCTCATTTACATTGCTGTTGGTAAACGGACATTTAGAGGCATTTGGGGCGTTTTTTTCAGCTGCCCCTGAACTTTCCTCTGTTATCTTATCAGTACATTTACCCAGCGTCGTTTAAGGTAGTTTCCAGGCAGTTGAGTTTTTAGAGGCTTTTTTTGGAACGCAAAAAAATGGGTTCATACGCCAGTTCAGAGGCATTTGAAACGGCTTGTAAACTCGCCTAAACGCGGTAACTCGCGTCTAGGAGCGTTTCCATTTTAAAAACAGGGGAGGTTGAAACAGCGTCCCATGTAAATGGAGCCTAAAGGAATGAATCCACCCAAAAGTGATATTTTAGTTATCAGTAAACTTGGTAAGTGAAGTCTGTGTTTGCCTTTAAACATATCTTGAATACTTCATACTAACTCTCCTCCTGACCATGTGGGAGTTTTGGGTGTTACTGTCAACCTTTTTCTTGTTCAAACTTCTTGTATTGCATTGGATAGTACAAAGGAGAAATAATAACATCGCAAAAAATACCCAGACACCCACTCAAATATGTTTTAAAGAAGAAACCTCACCAAAATTCTTTAACGTTTATTTATTTCTCACAGCGGACTGATTGCATGTTGCATTTGCTTCTATTCTGATCTGTCCTGTTGTTACTAAGCAGCATTCTCAGACAGTTTACCCACTGCTTTCCGACAAAGCTGCTATCAAGGAAACAACATTTTATGACTGACAATGCTGGTTTCTGGCAGCAGGAGTCGCTCAGGAAAACAACATTATCATCAAAACAGATTATTCAGCTATCTGCATTGCTGTGTGATCTATCTGCGACTGTTAGTAAACATGCACAGCCCCAGCAAATGGATCACACAGCTCTGCAGTGCTAAGTGATATTTTACTATAGTGAATGAACAAGCAGTACTGTTTGGGCTGTGTGGTAGAGCTGCAGGTGCACTGTATGTTTGCTAGCAACCGGTAACTCTATCACACAGCCCTGCATCACTGATTGTTTGAATGAAAATATAACACATCCAAAAACAAACCCTTAAAGTGGCTGTCAACTCGTGACAACCACTTTAACCTACAGGTAAGCCTATAATAAGGCTTATCTGTAGGTGCCCTGCATATCTCCCAAACCTGCACGGTTTAGGAGATATGCAGTGTACAGCTATGAAGTACAACAAAGGGGGGGGGGGGGTCAGGTCATCCCCTGGAGAAGAAATGGGACTTTAATGGTGTCGGTCAAAACCCCAACTCTGGAAAATTAGTCTAAGACACATATATTCATCTAAAACCACATTTTATTGATACATGATAAAATGTGCCCACACGGGCTAATAATAACACAACTTGATATGATCAACATAGGTGCCACCAAATTGCCTTAATGAATAGGTACCCAGGCACACTGTTAAATCTCGCCCATAGGGAAAACAAATATATTTGCTACTCGATGGAACCACAAGAATATAATATGGTCGGAGCACAGGATGCAACTGGTGCTGGGTCCTTCCCAACACTTTTCGCCTTGTAAGGCTTCCTCAGGGGAGGCAGAGGCACAATTTATTGGGGTATGTGATTCCTTATTGCGCTAAAACGGCAGAGACAACTTTGTCCACACAGAGGGGAAGAGAGAGGTGCTGAGGTCTCTAAAGCAATTCTTTATTGTATATGGTTGGTTAAAAACCAGCCAGTTAGTGTAAGTATATGGACGTAGTGGCCACAGAACCGGGGGAGAGAGAAGGACGACATCAAGGGATAAAATGGCATCCCAGAGAAAGAATGAAACCCCAGAAAGGGAGTAAAAATCTCTTATTGCTATATAATTTTGTGTCTCGCGTTCAGGGGAGAAAGCCTAGTCGGACCCCCCAATGGGGCTCTGTTTGATCGAGCAGCCAGAGGGGGAAGGGTAAACCTTACACTTCCAATGCACCCAAAAAGCAAAGCATGTGCTTTCTCCTATAACGTGGGCAGGCGTCATGGGGGGGGGGGGGTCCGACTAGGCTTTCTCCCCTGAACGTGAAACACCAAATTATATGGTAATAAGAGATTTTTATCCCCTTACTACCACATCTTTACACTGTAAATTGTGTTTTTGTTACCCCAACATTTTATATTCTTGATACACTATATTACCAAAAGTATTGTGTAACCTGCCTTTACACACACATGAACTTTAATGGCATCCCAGGCTTAGTCTGTAGGGTTCAGTATTTAGTTGGCCCACCCTTTGGGATGAATTCGAGCGGAGACTGCGAGCCGGGCCTTCTCGTCCACATCAGTGTCTGACCTCACAAATGCGCTGCTGGAAGAATGGTCACTCATTCCCATAGACACACTCCTAAACCTTGTGGACAGCCTTCCCAGAAGAGCTGAAGCTGTTATAGCTGCAAAGGGTGGGCCAACGCAATATTGAACCCTATAGATTAAGACCTCATACACACTATAAGGTCTCATACACATGGGTGTATGAAAAAAAATTAGCAAAACGTCGGGCCCGATGTCAAGGAAAAATCTGCGTTTTTTTTCTGCGTTTTGCATCGGCGTTAGCAGGAGTCGATAGACTTTTTTTTAAAAAAAACATTCCTCTGTTATTTTTTTAACATGAGAACGCCGGTGTCAAAAACGCCGGTATGGCGTTAGTGAGCGTTTTGCTGATTTATTGTCAAAACAGCCTCGGAACGCGCTGGTCCCACTTTCTATTTACAGCTCACTAACGCCGACGCCCTCTACTGCTCAAAAACGTTGGCGTTTTTAGGGGGCCATTGAATAACATGGAGAGCTGCAAAAAACGCCCAAAAACATGGCGTCAAAAAACGCCCGTGTGTATGAGGCCTTAGGTTTTCTGCAGATTTTTGTCTTCAGATTCACCAAAACCAGATAATATGAGCTCAAACCTTTAAGAGTTTCAATTTGTATGCAATAAGGCAGGCCCTTACACTACATGGTTTTGGTAAATCTGAAGGAAACAATCTGCAGAAATTCTAATAGTGTGTATGGGGACTAACACTGGGATGCCTGTAAAGTTCATGTGCCTATAAAGGCAGACGTCCCAATACTTTTGCTGATCTAGTGTATCTGTCTACTGTACTATGTACTCGTAGGAAGAAGTATCCTGTTCTCTTTGTATTGCTTCATTTGAGTGAAATCTCTGGTGTTCCTGCCAGCCCCTCTGCTTACTATTAAAAACTGACCACACTTAAGCCCTGTACACACGGGCAGAATGTCGGGAGACATTTGCTGGTTAAAAAATAAAACAGTCGAGGGGCGTGTCTGGGCGGGACCGAGAGCGGACGCGCTGAAGAGGAGCTCCGTCTGCTGTTAGCCTAATCCTGCTCCATCCTCACTTCTGTACGACGGAGACTTTCCCAGAACATCCCCATTCTGCTCCCCTGACTACCGAGCACGTCACAGGCTGCAGATTGGCTGGATCCCTGGCGCATCTGTGGCCGGGGCAGGGCCGGCACGATACTTCACCGACCACGGCCATCTTTGTACACCCTCGGGCCTTCTGGTAAGCGGCAGCATTCTTGCGGAGGTAAGCCCCCTTCCGCTGGGGCATCACCATCATACATTAGCATCGCTTTTGAATGAGGGGAAACCCTCCGGGGGACAGCCGAGCCCGATCTGCTAGCGGACCTGGACCACGGCCTCCCACAGTACCTGACGGCCATTGCCGCCATCTTAGCACACCCGCCGGACCTATAAGTAGATGACAGTCGCGCAGCAGCGATAGGTCCCCTTACATTGGGGCTCTATAAATGGCTGGTGACTACCCGGTCGAGCGGGGGGGGACCTCCATAAGGAAATTACAACCCGGTTGCCTGGCCTACTCTGACCTCTCCCTCACCAACTGCCATCATCTTAGGCGGCCCTAGGCCACCTAGGCTAGGTCCACAGACTAGCCCCAGCAATCTGCATCCCTCCTCCTGGGCCCCGGACCGCAACACCCAGGTCAGAACTGAGAGACATATAACACTACGGGGCTCCCAAGTTGCAGCATCATACAGCTGGCCTCCCACATCATTAGGCGACTAACACCATCTTGCAGCCTTCTCCGCCTGTCTTTCCTCGGCCTTGAGGCTGCCATTACAATACCCTCCAGCAACTTACAGCTGAGCCTGGCATTTTGAGCCCTTCTACCTAGCCTGCAGCCTGTTGAGGCCAATCCACTCATAATATATTGCTCAACATCTGCTTCTTTATCTGATGACAATACCTCTTTCATAAATATGCCCGCTTAAAATCCCGCCACGTCTGGACTGAGACAGCCGAATATCATTAATTGTACCCTCAACCTATCAGCTGACCTTTACTCTTGCATCACACTGGCCTCTGTTATCCCTCTAGGGGCTTGTAACCAGGTAAGAGATCAGGCATTAAATCTAAAATGATCCGAGAAGCTCTGACACAAGCTGCCCTCAAAATGGCGGCGCAGCCGCCCTCTCACCTCACACCTGCTGCCCTGCAGTTATCTGGCTCCCAAGACACCTTACCCCAACAAAGTGACCATCTTGCCACACTTATACTGCCCTCCCCACCAGCCCTGGGTTCGCCCAGCACCGTTGACCTCCTCAATCAATTTGAAATAATGCTGTAGAGGGCACTGCAACACACATCGGACATTATCACAGAGAAAGTCACGAAGGAAATACGTGAAGTGGGTCTCCCCACTACCATACTAGAAGAGAAAATGAAAGACCTCCACATGGTCTCTGCAAACCACGAGGAGGATATAGAGGCTTTCAAAGAGGAAAATGCTACACACCAAGCTTGGCTAGAGGACTTTGAAAATAGGGCTAGGAGATCGAATATACGTATTAGAGGAATACCCGAAACGGTTGAGGATCTCCACTCTAGCATTACGGCCCTCTTTCAGGAGCTTGCTCCCTCCATCCCAATAGAAAGGCTAGAGATGGACCGAATACATAGATCCCTGGCCCCGAGCAGAGACGAAGGCCCTCTGTGAGACATTATTACAAAAATGCACTTCTTTCGTACCAAAGAGCAACTTATGGAAGTGGCCGGCAACAAAGGGTCCCACATTCCAAGGCCATAGATATCAAGTCTTCCAGGACCTCTCGCAACAAACTCTTGCCAGACGGAAGGCACTAAACCCTCACCTGCAAATCCTACAACAACATAGAATCGCCTATCGCTGGAGCTTCCCCTTTGCGGTTAAGTTTACCTACAAAGGCTCCTCTTTTACTTGCAAATCGGAGGAAGACATAATTTCTGCTCTGCAAGACCTCCGCCTTCTTCCCCTGGATAATTCCCTAGACAACTTCAAGAGGCACGCATCCTCCAACTCACCAAGGAAGCAACAGGACGGTTACTGACTAAACTCCCCGGTAACTTCACACAAGAGGAGTCGCCTCACGCTCTCTGCACCTACAGTTCTGATGGAATGAAGATGGAGCCCATTTCCTCTGTTTACAACTGTATTTTGCTCCCCCAATTGTAGGCCACTTAACGGGTCTCAGTGCCACAGATGGACACTTCTTCAGGCAGGTAAAACCCTCCGGCCATTGGTTCCCAGAGGGATGCTTTGACCCTATAGCCTATGTGGAACCATTTTCCCCTCCCTCTTGCCAACCGCAAGTTAACGGACTTGATACACCCCGCTACCTTATGACCCTTCTGATACTCTCCTTTTGGGTCCCTACTACCCTCTGCTTGTGACTTTATGATATGCATGTTAGTTCTGCACATATTGTGGATCGAATGCCTTACTTATGTTGTACAAGTGAACCACGGTGATGACCCCGGCTCTCTCTCTCTCTCTCTCTAAAATGTCTTGTTTAGGCAGTTTCTCTGCTTATAACTACCCCATATGACACTCCAACTGTTACATTAACTGGGGTCAAGCATCATCACCGCGGTTTTGTATATGCTGTTACTATAGGTACATATGTTCTTATTTGGTTGACTACTGTCCTGTTTGCGGTTGTCCGGTTTCAGACGACAGCCCACTGCTCCTCATTAATTCCCTCGCAACCCGATACTTTCTTTCGAGTTGATCGTGGGTTAGAAAATCCTCCGGTAGACCATTTTCCTGCTCCTGATGTGAGCTCCATAGTTTGTTTACTCTTATTTTTGTTACCTTATTGACCGTACCATACAACCTGTGTACCATTTAATCTTCGCCCCTCTTACCCTCTTTCTCCCTCTCCTGTGCTGTCCCTATTTTTTCTTCCTAACCCTACTTATCTCCAGAGGGAAGCACTTCCACCTTCCATTATACCAGACTGTTACTGATCACACCTATAATCCTTCATGGCTCCCCTGAATATTGTAAAACATAATGTCCAGGGACTCAACTCCCCGGCTAAGTGCACCAAAGCTTTCCACACTTACGCCTCGGTCTCAGCTCATGTGGTTTGTCTCCAGGAGACACATTTCTCTACTCACTCCACCCCAAATTTTTTTGCCCGTCAATGCCCACAGGCGTATACAGCCTCAGCAGCAAAAAAACATAGAGGAGTACTGATTGCCTTCCACTCTACCACACCGTTTACCCTATGCTCAGAGATCAAAGATCCGGAGGGCAGGTATTTACTCTTGACAGGTCAGCTCCTAGATGATATTACAGTTGTTTCCTACTACGCCCCTAATTCCCACCGGCACCCGTTCCTCACCCACTTATTCCAACTTGTAGACACACATAAAAAGGGAACAGTAGTAGTCTGTGGGGACTCTAATCATGTAATCTACCCCCTTCTTGATAAATCACCCACACCCGTTTTGACTACCTGCCTTGACTTTCGACAGCTTCTAGACCGATATTCACTAGTGGACACTTGGAGGGAGCACAATCCCGCTAGACGCCAGTACACTCACTATTTCAATCCCCACAAAACCTTCCCCCGCATTGATCACATTTTGATAAACACAGCAACCTCGGCTCTAATGCTGGATTCCTGTATCCTACCCAGTGCTTGATCTGACCATAACACGGTTTGTACTACTCTTTCGTCACTAGTCCCTACATGGTCGCCCAAGACTTGGACCATTAATGATAGCCTCCTGGCAAACCCCACTCACAGATTGGAGCTGATCGGGGCTCTGAAGGAATACATATCTACTAATGTTACTCCACACTCTGACCCTCTCACTATCTGGGAAGCATATAAACCCTACATTAGGGGTGTATGCATTAGCCAAGTCTCCCATGCACGTAAGGAATACCATAAGAAACTAAAAGTACTGGACGATGCCTTCTGCAGAGCTACAGATCAGTTTCAAAGCTCCCCCTCCCCTGTTACTAGGGAACTTTTTGAAAAAGCTCGCCTGGAACTTGACATGTGCTTAACAGAATCCGCTGAAAAAGCTTTTCGTAAGTCAAAACACACCCTCTATATGAAGGCGAATAAACCTGACACATTACTAGCATTAGCCCTTCGTAGGGCTGACTATATCCCCAAGCCAATGAGACTGAAAACATCCCCCAACTCATATACAAGCAACCCTTTGAAGATCCTCAACATATTCCGCAGGAAACTTTCTGATCTTTATACAGAGCCCTCTAACCCTAACCAACCCCCAATTAGACTCTCTACTCTGACATCCATCGCCCGTCCCTTTCTCAAGACCACAGAACAGCTTTAGACCAACCAATCACAATAGAAGAAATAGTCGCGACTATTAAGACTTTGAAACCGCATAAACGCCCAGGCCCCAATGGCCTCTCAGCCACTTACTATAAAAAATTTCCAGATCTTCTGGCCCCACTTCTAGCCACGGCTTTCAACTCACTTCTTAAGGATCAGAACTTCCGACCCGAGTCCCTAACAGCCTCTATTTCCATGATACCTAAACCTAACACAGATGAGTCCTCCTTGGTCCAATTATTGACTAATTTCGATTCTTAACCTTGATATTAAAATTTTGGCCAAGATCCTCTCAACTCTGTTACAACCTATCATAGGCTCCTTAATACATAAGGATCAAATGGAATTTGTCCCCTCTAGACAAGCAGGCGATAATATCCACAGAGCCGCCCTTTTGGTCCACACCCCCACCTGCTTTCTATCCTTAGATATACGCAAAGCATTTGATTCACTAGCCTGGCCATATTTACAATTAATACTTCAAAAATGGGGTTTTGGTATGAATTTCCTCAAATGGATCTTATCTCTCTATCATGAACCCAAAGCCTATGTAACCTACTCGGGATTTCGCTCGGATCCCTTCTACATCCAAAGAGGGACTCGACAGGGTTGTCCCCTCTCTCCCCTCCTTTTTGCCCTGGCAATTGAACCTCTGGCAATTCTAATTCGGAGTAACCCTGATATACACGGTCTTGAACTAGGGAATCGCCAACATAAATTATGCTTGTTTGCCGACGATGTCCTACTGTTCCTGACAACCCCATTGACCTCCACTCCCAACCTCATGAAACTCCTCTCGGACTTTGCCTTAATATCTGGACTTCATGTCCACTCCCAAAAATCTATAGCCTTGAGCATATCTTTGCCCCCAGACCTGCACACCCAATTGAAAGATTCACTCCCCTTCTCCTGGGTCTCGACCCACCTCACCTATCTGGGCATCAAATTCACACCCAACCCAGCCGACCTATACTCTGCTAATTATCCCCATATGCTTTCTCACCTTACTAACCTTATGTCCAAGTGGGCGACTCTCCCCCTCTCATGGATGGGGAGAATAACGGTTGTTAAAATGTCTATCCTCCCGAAAATCCTGTACTTATTCAGAGTTCTCCCTTCCAAAGACCCACGGCATTTTCTCCGGATACTACAACGTAGGGCCTCCCACTTCATTTGGGGTTCAAACAGACCACATCTACCCCCACATACCCTCTACACCCCCCACATACGTGACGGCCTGGGCATCCCTAACTTTGCTAAATACTACCAAGCAGCCCAGCTGGCCGTACTCCCCAAATACCACGCGACAAAGGAAACTCCCCTCTGGGTGGCCCTGGAATCCGTGGACTGTGATCCGCTATCCACTGCTAATCACCTTTGGTTGTGCCCGTCTCACCGCCGTTCCCTCCTTAATCCAATCACCAAACACAGCTTATCTCTATGGGACAGGCTTAAAAAACATTTTGGTCTCCAATCGCCCCACAACCCTCTACTCTCCTTTTTACATAACCCTGCCTTCTACCCAGCGTGGACTTCTCCACACTCCTTTAACTGGTCTAGGGTTGGCCTCCCTCGGGCACATCACTTATTTAGATCCCGCTCCATCACTCCCTTCACTACCTTATGCGAGACCTATCACCTACCTCCCACTGAAGTCTTCACTTCAGGTACATTCAAATAAAACACTCCTATGCACAGTACACCCCCCCTCCCGGAAAATTCTGTTGTCCCCCCCTCACTATTTGAACAGGCTTGACATACTGACCCCCACAAGCGAGGCCTTCTAGCTGACCTATATGCATTGCTCTTATCTGCTACTACTTCTACACCCCCCACTTAGGTTGGGAAATGGGAGCAAGACTTACCCTCCCACAGTGATGACCTAAACTGGAATCAAATCTCGCAGTCCACCAAGTCCTCCTCACCTAATATTGTTGCCTTGGAAACTATAAAGTACTCACTAGGTGGTGGTACCTGGTCCCCTCCAGGATTTCCAAATTCCACCCAAGCTACCCTCCCACTTGTTTCCGTGGTTGCTCAGACCAAGGCAACCATATGCATATTTGGTGGGACTGTCTGATTGCTAAGGATCTATGGACCGAAGTCTTTCAATTATTATCTCTGATGTTCGACACGCCCTTACTACCTGATCCTGCATTGGCTCTCCTAAATAGTAAACCCCCTACCTTGTCTAAAAGACAGTTTAAGCTCCTACTCATGGTCACAACTGAGCCCAAACAGTCTATTGCCGAGGCTTGGAAATCCACCACACTATCCATGATCCCAGTTAAACACAGGCTCAACCAGGCGTTTATACATGTGAAAACCGAGGCCATCTATCTTGACAAACTTCCCATGTTTGAAAAGCTCTGGCGCCCTTGGGCCACTCATGGTCTTCCACCCAGGGCTGGTGCAAGGATTTTCGACACCCTAGGCGAAACCTCATTTTTTTGCCACCCCCTTTGGCTCTGCTCCTGACTCCACCCCCTTTGCCGTGCCCATGTATACGATGGAAGTGGAGATTTTGTGCAGTGTCTCTCTACCTATTTCTTTAGCCGTGGTCCACAGGCCCGCACCTGTGCCTCTGTACCTGGCCTAAAGTCAAATAATGGCGGCACCGCCTCGCTTCCTCATGCCAGCCGTGGTCCGCAGGTATATGGACAGCCTACGGTAGTATATGGACAGGCTGAGGTAGAAAATAAACAGGCTGGGGTAGTTTATAGACAGGCTGGGGTAGTATATGGACAGGCTGGGGTAGTATATAGATAGGCTGGGGTAGTATATGAACAGGCTGGGGTAGTATATGGACAGGCTGGGGTAGTATATGAACTGGCTGGGGTAGTATATGGACAGGCTGGGGTAGTATATGGACAGGCTGGGGGGTAGTATATGGACAGGCTGGAGGGTAGTATATGGACAGGCTGGGGGGTAGTATATGGACAGGCTGGGGTAGTATATGGACAGGCTGGGGTAGTATATGGACAGACTGGGGTAGTATATGGACAGGGGCTCGGCGCCCTGGACATCAGTGCGCCCTAGGCGGTCGCCTACTCCGCTTAGTGGTAGAGCCGGCCCTGCTTCCACCGAGCTTCAACCAATCACTAATCATGGATGAAGTGACCCCCACCTCGGCTGCACACCTGCAGGCTTCCCGAGTCGGCACCTCCCCTCTGGAGATTCCCTCCCCCCTTGCTTCCAACCCCTCCCTCCCCCTTTCTCTTCTTCTTTCTTCCCTCCTCTCCCTATCATAAAATCTATGATTCACAGGCCTTTGCGCCCCTACTTTGGCTGGGCCACTTAGCCGGATCCCAGTCACGGTAGTAAACCCTCCGATCTCTGCAGTTCCTACTTGAATTTTTCTCAGTATTGAGCTGATTTCACTGGTTTTGTCCTAAGTGTTTCAACACTATTGTTATACCGGTTTCTTCATAATGTGACATTGTATCTACAAGGTGAGCTGTCTACATTTATACTCCATTATATCACCCTGATTGTGAATCATCACCTCTGTAACACTTTTTTATTTGAATACAGTTCTGTATCTGCAACTTTTATTCTCTCAATAAAATATTTGAAACGAAAAAAAATAGAAATAAAACGGTCAACATTCTGCTTGCGTGTATGCATGCCAGTGGCAGAGAGTGCTGATCAGAATGTTCTGGCAGGGTGCCGCCCCCCTGTCAGAACATAACAGCTCAGCGGGGGAGATCGCTGGACTAACCTTGCCTGTCTCCAACCGGAGCTGTCAGTTTTTTTGGGATTACACGGAAAAAAGACTTTTAGTGTGTACCCCGCCTAAGCAGGAGAACACAGCGTGGTCAGTTCTATAGCTATCCTGGGAACTCAGCCTGCTCTCCTCCAATAATCAGGCTTGTCCTGACACGCCTCTGCTGCACAGCCTTTCACTGGGAAGTTCAGTGTGCTGCTGCTTCTCCCCCACCAGCTCTTATGCAGCTGAGAACACAGAAAACACAGGGAATGTGATCACTTTTTAAAAAAGGAAAAAAAGGTATTTACATTTTTTTTTTATAACTATACACAAATGTTTTGCCTTTCATTTCAATTTTAAACTGAATGGGTTGTTTTACAAGGTGATCATTTACTATCACTTTAACCTATTCTTATCTCAATAAATAAGCCGTTTAAAGGTTGTAATTGGTTGCTGCCGTTTTTACATTATCAGGTGGTGTGCTGATTTGGGTCCTGTTCCCTTCCTATAATTCGAGGCTGAGCCCAGTGACTAGAATAGTGGAATATTCTGTACAAGGTTTTACTGTAGTTCTGGATCCAGAAAACAGGAAAGCTTCTTGGGGCACTTTTTTAATATGTCAGCCCAGATTGAAATTAACCAAAATCACTGAATTTCTTATGGCCTTGTTTCATAGTACCACTTATTTTGTGGTAACAATTCTTTCATGCATTGCATGTGTGATTGCAGCTGTACTGAAGGAAAAGGAGGACACACTGGCAGAAAAAAATGCTGTTGCAAGAGACCTCTGGCATTTAATGCAGCATTCAGGGACATTGAAAAAATGCTCCAAACCTACATTCAGAGTGGAGTTTTCCAGTGTAATTTACGCTCTTATGCACGTAAACGCATTTAAACATGACTACTCAAATATATTCTAATAGCTATAATAAATGAATATTCTAGCCAGTAGAATGAGTTTACACTCATATGCAACCAAGCACAGCGCGCTCGTAAATGTGCAATAAAATGCACCACTAGAAGCATTTCTTCTGCCAAGTTCTGGCAGAAAAAAATGCAGCATATTTACATATGCTGGTGTGCATGAGACCTGAATTTCAACACACTCCTACCATTATGCACATTAACAAAGACTCATTTTGTTTATACAGATTACAAATTAGAGGGCTGGGATAGTCTCTCTGTGCATGCATGTGATTTTTGGTTCCTTTCTGGTTGTAAATCACTTCACATAAGTTATTGGATTGTAAATGTGTCATTATGTCTAGTCAGAGTTTAATAACACAACATCAGTCTCAAATCGGCACTGTCTTGTGGCCCTTTACATCTCTTCTTTCAAATTACATGGTGATAATTAGCCTATTAACTAAATCATTTGCTATACCTGTGAGCTTTTGTTTATGTAATTTACTCTTTTCAATCCAGTAATTAAGGCAGATCGGTCATTGGCATCCAGCTCAGGATAGAGGCCAGTTTACCATAAAACTGATGTTTGAAGAATACATACACCTAAAATTTCATATGCCTGATTTGTGCCTGCTAAACCATGTAATTGTATGAAAAAGTATCCTGTGCTCTTTGTATTGCTTCGTTTGTGTGAAATCCGTGGTGTTCCTGCCTGTTCCTCTGCTTTCTTATGAAAAACTGACCACACTAGGCTCCAGCTGTGCTGAGAACTCAGCCTGCTATACTCTAATGATCAGACTTGTGCTGACATGGCCCCTGCACAGCCATTCACTGGGAAGATCAGTGTGCTGCTGCCCAACCCCCCCCCCCCCCCCAGATCTCTGAGCTCCTATAGCAGCTGAGAGCTGAGAACAGAGATTATGTGACAACGTAAAAAAAAGGTGTTTATAATGTGTGTGTGTATATGTGTATAAGTGTGTGTGTACATATATACACACACACACACACACGTTTTCCCTTTCATTTCTAGTTTAAACTGAATGGCTTGTTTTACAAGATGAGGGTTCACATATACTTTAATTTCTAAATGCAGAATTATGGACAGATTCAATCACTCACTGGCTTTTTTTAAACGGCAAGGGTTTTGATGGTGAGGACTCTGTGCCTCGGTTACCATGTCTACCCAACTGCTGCAACTCTTATACAGGAGCCTCACTTTTAATTCCCCTTGTAGGATTATTCCTTTTCTTTTTTTTTTTGCATTAAACAGAATCGGCCACTTTGCTCATTCAGGGCAAAAAGGCAAACTCTGTTTAACCACTTGCCAACCAGCCACCATCATTGTAATGCGGCAGGTTGGCTTGGTCCCGCAAATTATCGTAGGTGTACGCCAGCTTTTGTGGGCACACATGTGCGCTCCCATTGGTCAGCGGGGGTGCCAATCAGCGGGTCACCCGCGATCGCTCCCCGCAGGGACAGAACGGGGATCTGCCTGTGTAAACAAGGCAGATCCTCATTCTGATGGGAGATCACACAGATCCCGTATTTCTGCTATGCAGGAAGACAGATCTGTGTTTTTCCCCGATCACACAGTTCCCCATACAGTTAGAAAACACAAACGGGACACATTTAACCCCTTGATCGCCCCTGATGTTAACCCTTCCCTGCCAATGTCATTAGTACAATAACAGTGCATATTTTAAGCACTGATTACTGTAGTAATGTCACTGGTCCCCCAAAAAGTGTCAAAAATGTCAGGTGTCTGATCTGTCTGCCGCAATGTAGCGGCCCCGCTAAAAAACACTGATCGCCTCCATTACTAGTAAAAAGAAAATTAAAATGCCATAAAACGATCTCTTATTTTGTAGTTGCGATAACTTTTGTGCAAACCAATCAATATACGCTTAATACAGGTTTTTTTTTACCAAAATATGCAGCAGAATACATATCAACCTAAACTGATGAATACATTTAAAAAAAAAATAAAAATTCCAAATGTTTTATAGCAGAAAGTAAAAAAATGTGGGTTTTTTTTTCAAAATTGTCAGTCTTTTTGTTTATAGCACAAAAAATAAAAACCATAGAGGTGATCAAATGCCACCAAATGAAAGCTCTTATTTGTGGGAAAAAGGACATCAATTTTGTTTTGGTACAGTGTTGCACAGCCGCGCAATTGTCAGTTAAAGTGACGCAGTGCCGTATCGCGAAAAATGGCCTGCCCAGGAAGTGCGTAAATCCTTCCGGAGCTGAAGTGGTTAATGCAAATGATAGGTTCTCTTGATATAGATAGTGGCTTGTTAACAGGTCTATCACGTTGCCCATTTATAACAAAGTGATAGGTTCCATTGACAGGCCTCCCATTCAAGCACTTCTCCCCATTACCCCTGACTAATAATTGGCTGTGCAGTGCTTCCATCTCTCCAATTATTTTTTTAGAGCCTCACGTCTAATCCCTTTAAAAGCTCCATGGCGGCACAGTGGTGTAGTGGATAGCATTTGGCCTAGCAGAAAAAGGGTCGCTGGTTCGAATTCCAACCACGACACTACCTGCCTGGAGTTTGCATGTTCTCCCTGTGTCTGCGTGGGTTTCCTCCGGGTACTCTGTTTTCCTCCCACACTCCAAAGACATGCTGGTTAATTGGATCTGGTCTACATTGGCCCTAGTATGTGTATGTATGAATGTGAGTTAGGTACCTTAGATTGTAAGCTCCTTGAGGGTAGGAACTGATGCGAATGTACAATGTATATGTAAATTGACGGCGCTATACAAGTACCTGAAATAAATAAGTAAATAAATCCTGAGCTTACACTGGGTTAATGACCTTCTCCCTCCCCTGTGTGACAGCGAGGGTAAAGCTAGATACACATGGACTAAAATTGTCAGAAAATGATCAGTTTGGCAGTTACCAGCCAACTTTCGTGTACAGCTCCTCGTCCAGCAGAACCTGGTCTCATGATTGGATATGTCGAACTAGCATCCAGTCAGTGATTGCAGCCAATGGATGTGTTAGCATGGCGATCTGTACGTTTTTTTGTTCGTTCAGCCTGCTGGTTGAACAAAAAAAAAAAACTTCCTATGTGTTATCCAGCATAAGAGGAGAAGGTCACATGCTCTCCCATACAAACAAACAGAGCACCGGAGGAGCACATCAAAGGTTGTATCTAAACCAACCATTTCGAGCATCACTCTATGGTGGTGATATAAAGCAATACATGAGTTGGAGCTCATTCCATATATGTTGTCATGAAACCACAGTAACTTTCATGTCTTGTCTGTTTGCTTACCAATCTATATATTTTCAGCTTAGGGACCATGCACCTCACACCTGTGTACCTTTTATAGGCTTTCCTCAGTGGGGCCCCATCCCTGGTCCTAATTAGGAACATTATATAACACCTGGCAGTGCTAGCCTCTGACGCCAATTAATGTTGTGTGTATTTGGCGTCATGTGTGGTTGTTCCTGTCGTATGCGCTGAGTCTATTTCTGTTCATGACCTTTGGCTTGTTGTGACTATCCCTGCCTGCCTGATACCCCGACCTTCAGCTTGTTCTCTATTTCTCCTGTCTGCTTGCTACCCTGACCTTGACGTGCTTTCATGTCTGTCCCTGTCTGCTTGTGGCTCTGACCCTTGGCTAGTGTAGCCAGCCGAGCGTGAGCTAGGGGACCTCAAGGGCTGCGACCTGGATTCAATTGCAGCCAAATCCATTCTCACCACCAGAGGCTCTGGCGAATACCTACTGGCTCTTAGACTGGGGAAACCGATGCAATAGCTCCTTGTGTTTCAGTGTCAGTGCCCCAGGGGCCCGTCTTCCCATACCAGCCAGAGCTCATTAGCAGCGGTCAGCTATAGGTCCAAGACATTAGTGGTGCGCTTTGCAACCTTAGCGGTGCGCTTCACACTTCAGCTGTGCGATTCGCACCCCAGCGGTGTGCATCTGTCACCTGACACCGGGTGTCCTGACAGTCAGCGATATGTCCACAACCTTAGCGGTGCGCTTCGCACTTCAGCGCTGCGCATCTGTCACCTGACCCCAGGTGTCCTGAAATATGTATTTTCCAACATGCAGATAGATCTCTGATCATGTTTTACAATTGTTACCTTTTCTGCAGAAGAAAAGCGAGCCAACCACTGGCAGAGAGGGAAGATAAAATAATAGGCCCTGATAGGTACAGGCGGATACGCCTCTTCTTGTTTGTGAGAGGTCAGCCCATTTATTTTGATCCCTCGTTCTATCATCATATTAGAATCTCTGGTCAAAGCTATTTGTTAACGAAAACATTATATTACAGCAGTAAGTCTCTCATGGGAACTGGATATAAAAGCTTATGTACTTGTAATTCTTCCTGCGGTGACTAACTGCTGACCTCAACCTGTGAGTGACGAACTTCTCTGTACTATTTACCCAGCTTCATCTATGTGAACAAAGTGCGATCTTGTTACGTTTTCTACAGTCACATGTACAGACAACCTGCTGAACCAGTTGTCCGACACTGAAGAGCCCAGATTGTTGCTCTGTTACCATAGGCTCTTATTGTTCCAAGCAGCAGTCAAGTGTGTGCTAATTAAACACAGGTAAAATGTGAGCTCGGCCTATACCAGCTAAGGCAGGTGTGAGTTTACAGGTAATACCGATGCTTCCTGTGTGCCTAATGCTGTGCAGCAATTACATGTCTTGTAGAATAATAGGTTTCCTATATTCCCAGATGCAAACGGGCTAAAGATAGCAAGGAAAAGAGTGGGAGTTTTAGCAGCCAATCAGACCCCAAGTTTTGTTTTCAATCAGCAGGGCTGTTTATAAAAATTATTATTATACAGGATTTATATAGTGGCAACAGTTTGCACATCGCTTTACAATATGAGGGCAGACTGTACAGTTACAGTACAATTCAATACAAGAGGAATCGGAGGGCCCTGCTAAAAATGAGCCAGTGTTTTGCTTTTGTGGCACTTTTGATCCATTACAATGAAGTAAGGTCCTTTAAAAATGCAGCTTTCACCATCACCATTCAGCTTCGACATCTTACTGCTGATCCTCTTCTGGGTTGGGTTGGGTTAAAAGCTCAGCGTCATAGTCCACATCAGTGTTGCCAACCTCCCGCAGCGTTTTTTACTGGCAAAACATGGGAAATTTACTGGCAGAGCTCGTTTTTTTACTGACAACCTGAAAAATAACAGAACTCCTATTAAAAACTAAGACAATTGATATTTAAACACAACATGGAAACACTGACAATACCCATATCAAGTAGTTTGCCCGGTTTACACTTAAAAAGTCAGCACAGCATGACAAATTATCAGACCCTGATATTTATAGACAGTTGTTAAAATCACAGATTTTTACAAACTGTCAGTAAATTTACTGGCAGTTAGCAACACTGGTCCACATCCGGCATGCTCAAAGAGTCATGCACACACCTCCAGAGGGTTCATCAGTAAGGCAGCCTGGACTTACAGGAGAATGCTGCAGAGAACTGCACACTTCACTACTAAGCGGTACTCAAGAGCAAATATTTATTACCGTATATACTCGAGTATAAGCCGAGTTTTTCAGCACATTTTTTGTGCTGAAAAAGATCCCCCTCGGCTTATACTCGAGTCAGTGTCTGTGGGTGATCAGTAGTTTCACATTAAACAGAGCCGTGCTGCTTCTAAGAGCCGTTCTGTGCTACGATTGACGGTCATTTAAATGACTGTCAAACATTTTTAGACACTAAAATTGTTGACAGATATTTATAGTCCCAGACTATT
>BLSH010336031.1:857494-875614 GCA_018402905.1 Glandirana rugosa
GTGTCCATAACATCGGTCCTGTTCCCTAAAATAGGTCCTGTGTCTGACATCGGTCTCGTGTATTCCCTACTAACATCCCTTATGTGCTCTGGCTACAGTCTGTGTCCTGGATAAAATCCCTTGTCCTGGCTACAATACCTGTGTTCTGGCTACAGTCTGTGTCCTATATAAAATCCCTGTGTTCTGGCTACAATACCTGTGTTCTGGCTACAGTCTGTGTCCTGTATAAAATCCCTGTGTCCTGGCTACAATACCTGTGTTCTGGCTACAGTCTGTGTCCTGTATAAAATCCCTGTGTCCTGGCTTCAATACCTGTGTTCTGGCTACAGTCTCTGTGTCCTGTATAAAATCCCTGTGTCCTGGCTACAATACCTGTGTCCTGGCTACAGTCCCTGAGTTCTGGCTACAATTCCTGTGTTCTGGCTCCCTGTCCCTGTGTTCTGGCTACAATTCCTGTGTTCTGGCTGCTGCATTTGCCACCCTAGGCTTATACTCGGGTCAATAACTTTTCCCAGTTTTTTGTGGTAAAATTAGGTGCCTCGGCTTATATTCGGGTCGGCTTATACTCGAGTATATACGGTATATTGCATCTTACTAATGCTTAGATGTGATGGGTGCATTTGTTTCTTTTTTTTAGGCTTTCTTTCTTTTATTTTTAAATAGTAGGAAAAAAAAACTTTACTGTAACCTGATTATAAAGTTAGTGGTTCTAAATCTGCTAATACATTTAACACCAACCTCCGCCCCAGACTGACAATTCTGCTGTCTGCTGTGCCTCCTCTTCTCATTCCTCCAAAGTGGTGTCTCACTAATACAGGAGGTGTGTTACTGGTCAGTATCACTTCATCACATTGGTTAGCTTTTTGGTTTTGGGTTTAATACCGCTTTCAGAACTGCTCACTGCTGATGCTGGATTAGAAGGGCCATGTGTGTCACATGACCAGCTGGAAGAAACCTGGATTTAAGCTATGTATGAAGGGAAATTTTAATATACAGGGCCCTCTGAATCCTCCTGTATTGAATGGTATTGTAATTGTACTGTCTGCCCTAATGTTGTAAAGCGCTGCGCACACTGTCGGCACTATATAAATCCTGTATAATAATAATATATAGAGCAAAGCACACAGAGTCTAGAAAATGTGACAATTAACTTAAAAAATCCACGTCTCCTAAATTTAACAATCCTGTCTCAAAAAAATGAGAACTAATAGTAATATTTAAAACAAATTTAAATAATAGAAATAATAATCAAATCTTCTTGAAATGTTGAAGCTTTTGGATCAGCATTGCAATTGGCAGCTAGCATTTTACGAAGAAGACATCCTACCTATTTTCTCAGTTCAGGTTTCCTTTGTTTTTCTTTTCATTTATATCTAACTGGAATAAATAAGGGACTTTTATATCTGCCTGCACTTGCACACTATTTCTCCTATTTACCATTATCATCAAAAGTAAAAGTTGAAGAAAACCCAAATTTTGGGTTGTCCCCAGAAAAATAATAGAGGGGAAATCTTCCAATGGGGACACTAGTTCTGATGACTTGGGGTGGCCCTGTTTGGCTATGGGACTGGAAGTGAAGTGAAATCTCAGCAATGGGACACAGATGATGGGAAAAAAATCTGACAGGGGTTATAGCCCTCCTTTTTTTTTTTTACTATAGTTCTACTTTAAATGCCATATAGATGTCCCCAGACACAACTTGATTACAGTGCAATATGCTAATACCAAGTTTCATACTTTGGACCACCAACTCCCTCTTTTCCACATTGATGAGGCCATCAATCACACTGAATGTCCAGTAAGAATAATGACCAGTAAGGAGGGGTGAGCCAAGGTGGACCACTTCTGTTAAATCACTGTTTTACAGAACACCCTAATTTTGGGGATGACATTGCAGTTGGGTGTTTGATTCTGTGTTGTGCAAATTCTCTCTCATGATTCTATCGGGCAGTGCTGAAACGTTGGAAAAAATTGGCTTTTTTTTTGCAAATCTGGATTTGTTATTTGCAGTTTACGTGTATTAGTGACCATAGGGATGTAGCCAGCAGGACACCAATACATTTTATGGTGAAAATTAGACATTGCACTACTCTGAGATGCAAAATAACAAGTGATTCTACTTATGAACTTTCAGAATGTGAACACCGTGGACTCTATACTTTCAAATGCAACACTGGGCATAAAGTTGATGTCCAGCGCTCAATGAAATGCTGAGTTGTTCAAGATGACAGTTGTATGTAGGTGAACTAGAAGTCCTGTGTATTGCTTTCTGGTTTCTTACTTTTATGTCATGTCTTTTTTCTTTATTAAAGCAGCGAATGCTGTCCAGACAAGAAGAGTTGAAAGAACGGGCCCGGCTATTACTAGAACAGGCCAGAAGAGATGCTGCTCTGAAAGCAGGAAATAAGCAGAGGAACAATGTTTCAGCCTCTACACGCACCAAGCAGCTAAGTGAAGTATGAATGACCTTCTTTGATATATTTCCCTACATCCTTGTTTTAGTTGGTGTTGCATTTAGAATCATATATACTGCCTTGGTACAGTAAGCAGGATATGCAGATTCTTTATTTGAAAGATTAAAGACTTCACGGCTGTATGAAGGCTTCTACAACCGTTCTCATACATGGAAGTGTGCTTGTGAAGTAGTTATCCCAGGTTCCTGTTAGGGATGAGCTCGGGCATGTTCAGACCCTAGTCCAAGCTCACCTGGGCAACCTGCCAAGAAGCTGGCACCTGTACTGGGCCAACCATCTGTGTCTGACATATTCCCCACCTTGCAGCCACATGTATACAAGGGGCATATATACATGTGGCTAAGGGATAAGGAATGTCTTGGCGGCTTATAATTGACTCAGTACAGTAGCAGGCTGGTGGGTTTTGCACTAGGATCTGAATACACCTGAGCTTATCTCTAGTTGAGCTGAGCTGAGCTGTTAGTTTAGAACCCGACAGCGAGGGACATTGCTTCAGCATAGTTAATTGCCACGCATTTGTTTCCCTTTTTCATAGATATAGTACATTTATTTCTTGTCATAAAGTCTGTGACATTAACAATGTTAATTTCACTGAAAGTTATTTAAAGATATGAGATGCTTACACATAACTACAATAATTTTCATTATCCTCCCTCCGCTTCACCTATATGGTCTAATCAGGCAAAGCTTTGACATTTACAGGTAGTATCGGAGCTTGCTGCTAAGCCCCAACCCCACACAACCTATTGGCCCATCACTATGATGGGCTTCCTTACTGGTGTGTGAACTGGGTGGGGAAAGGTAAGCTTCAACAGTGAGAGGATGTGCTGAAGCCTTTCCCAATCAGAAGGGTCTGGAAATATGGGTAAAGCGGAAAAGAATAAAAACTGCTGCAAGTATGTGAAGCTGATCTGTGTGCCTGCACTTCATACCTATCAACAGTTTTCTGTATTCCTACAGATTCGGTGACAGGAAAAGTCTCTGATATTTTTATATATGTACATGTGAATTAAGCTGGCTTAGCAAAAATTCTGTCTTTGTTGAGTCTTGTTAGTCAGTTTTTCAAAAAACAATTCCATGGAATCTTAAACTGATTATGTTGGCTCATCAAAACCGCCTTTTGAGCCTATCAGAGTTATCCCTCTGTTTATACTCCCCAACAAGGTGTCCTTCCCCGTTGCCATCACCTTTGCGAGTTTCCGAGTTAGTGGCTTTCTCTTTTTTTCCTTTTTTCGTGTCCTAAACAGGGACAAGGTTATCGTGATGTCTAGGACCTTTCTAAAGGTGGTGTCTTCCTTTAAACTTAACCAAGACATTGTTCTTCTATCGCTCTGTCTCTCCCCTTTATACCCCAAAGAGATTTTAATTTATTGTTTGAATTGAGTGCAACTTGTTCAAGTTTATCTGTCAGCCACGTCTTCTTTGAGGCTGACTTGACCATCTTTTTGTCATTCCTGATGGGAGACAGCCTGCCTCTCATTCGACCAATTCTGGGTTGCTTAGGCAGCTCATCATCCAAGTCTATGGGCTTAAAGACAAAGCTCTACCTTTTCCTATCAAGGAATACTCCACATAATCAGTAAGTGCCATTGGGCTTTTTAACTTTAGGCATCTGTTCCCAAATTGCAAGGCTGCCAAGTTGTTCCAGGTGAATGTCCAGACCTCAGCTAATGCAGACTTTAAGCATAATAGGCAGCTCTTCGAGCTGTAAGTAGGCCTTAGTTTACCCTGTTTCTGTGGGTTTGTTGCCAATTTATTTTCTGTTTTCCCACCAATCAGTTAAATCATTTTTAGGCATTCCATTTGTTTTAGAATTCTATCTTTGCTTTGTCCCTTAATGAATGGTTAAAGTGGTGGTAAACCCTTTTATATTTCCAGTGAAGTGAATAGCCTCAGGTGATACACAGAGAAGACTCCTAATAAGTTGTAGCTATTTATCTGCAGCAATCTCTTCTCCACTTCCATTTAAAGTCCAGAATTTACACAGCTTTTCTGAGCTTCAAGATGCCTGGGGAGGGGAGCTGATATCACACAGTGCACAGCTCAGAGAGCAGAGCTGAGTGTAATCTGAGACCTGAGTGGAGGGAAGGGCAACCTCCAATCTCACAGGGAAACATGCATAGCTCAGGCTGTCAATCACGGGCTGTGTGCTGGAGCTGCTCTCTCCCACCCCCCTTGATCCCTTGAAGTTGGTACAGACCATTATAAATGACTCATGCAGAAGAACCAGATTGCTAATAGAAATCACAGTCAGTGCTTCGAATTGAGACAAGTACGCACTAGAGAAGAATATGCTTTGCTCATTTTTCATGTAAAAGGGTTTACAACCACTTTAAAAAAAATACAGGTTTTTTGACTTACCAAAAATTCCTTTTCTTGATGTTCATTAAGGAGCACAGGTCCCACCCCGCTTATTTTAAACACTATTACTGCTTCTTTTGTACAGAACTGAAGCATAGTGGAAGGGGTTATCATGGCTAGTTACCAGCTTTGTTTTAGCGTCCAATCTTCTGTAGACAGCAGTATAACCTATATGTCTCATAATTGCTTTTACGCTGTGTCCCTAATGAACTCCAAAAAAAAAAAAAAAAAAAAAGGATTTTATGGGAAGTCAAATGTCCTGCTTTGGTATGCCTCACATATAGGCCATGTACTTTGTGTTTTGTAAAAATTGATCTATGATGTAATATGGAGGCGATTATAAAGGGTGCTATGAAAATAACTACAAGATTGTAACCCCATAATTTGTTTAATATTATGTTCTGCCTATTTTTATTCTCACCTGAAACAGACCCCCTTACCTGTGTATAATAAATGAAAGGCCAATAGTTACTTTTACTTGTCAGTCTCAGTCCCAGCACAATTACATGGGTCATGCTGAAGGAAATGCAACGTGACAGGCCAGGTGCGATCAAGCCTGCTTTGTTAGCTTTCTCTCAGTGCCCCACCGATAACCTCCCAGATGACCTTGTAAGATCATCATCCCCAGGGAATTCACGCTGATTTAGTTTTCATAATGGCATTTCCGAAGCTGATAGACCTGTGCGTTGCATCATTGCCGTTTCCCTGGCTATCATTTAGAGTGTGAGCTGATGCTGGCTAAATGGCTGGGTGAAATCTTACAGAGGATATAGCATCTCCTCTTTCTGGTTTCAGATTAGAGGTTCCTAATCTAGATTATTTGATCAAACATTACATTTGTCCAGTTGTATAGATCTTTTAATTTAAGGCTGAGTTGCGGAAAGATCTTTTTGTTGAAGAGATACACATTTTTCATTATGAATGTAAAGTGGATTGCATACTATGAAAACCACTAGATGATCTTCACCCAATCCGGATAAGGAAATGATCATATGTCTGGAGGCACTCCCTGACCTATTTAGACAGCCCCTGGCTGACCTTTCTTACAGGGATAAATTCATTAGCTGGGTTAGATTTTCCAGACTGATTGACGTTTTCCCTCAAGATAAGTTAGCGCTAGGGGTATCTTTTTGCGCTCCTCCCTCCCTTTTTCATAGGCACACAAATAGCATCCCAGCATTACCGTATATGAAAACGTCTTTTAGTAATATAATCTGCATGTAACTCCGAACCATAAACTCTTCTTTGCTCTCTACTCGTCTGTAAATATAACATTACATGTTTTGGGTTTTGATACCCATATTACCTCCTTTATCACTAGTGATGGTCAGATCACCCATTTCGCTAGCAATATTCTGAGCCTGTATGACCGCAACAGATCTAAATAATATTGCTTCCAAACCGGTTTCAAGAATTTTTATCTTTTATGCTATGCATCTAGAAGCAGTGTCCCGACCTTTTCTCAAACTTCTTCTTATAGTCATTGTTCAGAATTAGTTTGAAAAAACCTCTAAATCATAAGAAATATTAGCAATGCATGATTCATTTGGTTCAGGAATCACTTATATAACAGATATTTGGCTTTAGGGATCCTTTGAAGTGTTGGAAACTTGCCTTAAACTGAACTCTTCGTTCACAAAGAAAACCAGGTTAAAAGAGAGGTGAAGGAAGGCACAAATCCTCCAAAGAATGCATCCCAGCATTACCGTTTATGAAAACGTCTTTTAGTAATATAATCTGCATCTAACTCCGAACCATAAACTCTTATTTGCTCTTTACTCGTCTGTAAATATAACATTACGTGTTTTGGTTTTTGATACCCATATTACCTCCTTATCACTAGTGATGGTCACACCACCCATTTCTCTAGCAATATTCTGAGCCTGTATGACAGCAACAGATCTAAATAATGTTGCTTCCAAACCGGTTTCAATAATTTTTATCTGCATCTAGAAGCAGTGTCCCGATCTTTTCTCAAACTTCTTATAGTCGTTGTTCAGAATTAGTTTGAAAAAACTCTAAATCATAAGAAATATTAGCAATGCATGATTCATTTGGTTCAGGAATCACTTATATAACAGATATTTGGCTTTAGGGATCCTTTGAAGTGTTGGAAACTTGCCTTGAACTGAACTCTCCATTCACAAAGAAAACCAGGTTAAAAGAGAAGTGAAGGAAGGCACAAATCCTCCAAAGAATGCATCCCAGCATTACCGTTTATGAAAACGTCTTTTAGTAATATAATCTGCATGTAACTCCGAACCATGAACTCTTATTTGCTCTCTACTCGTCTGTAAATATAACATTACGTGTTTTGGTTTTTGATACCCATATTACCTCCTTATCACTAGTGATGGTCAGATCACCCATTTCTCTAGCAATATTCTGACCCTGTATGACAGCAACAGATCTAAATAATATTGCTTCCAAACCGGTTTCAAGAGTTTTTATCTTTTAGGCCATGCATCTAGAAGCAGTGTCCCAATCTTTTCTCAAACTTCTTATAGTCGTTGTTCAGAATTAGTTTGAAAAAACCTCTAAATCATAAGAAATATTAGCAATGCATGATTCATTTGATTCAGGAACCACTTATATAACAGATATTTGGGTTTAGGGATCCTTTGAAGTGTTGGAAACTTGCCTTGAACTGAACTCTTCGTTCACAAAGAAAACTAGGTTAAAAGAGAAGTGAAGGAAGGCACAAATCCTCCAAAGAATGCATGAGTAGTGGAATAGTGGTCTGTTCTTTGACACCGGCGCTATAATGTGCACATAAGCTGTGCCTGAGTAATCAAAGAGTTAGGCAGAGAATGGGTTAACATGGTGCATGTCTGGTGGCAGCCCTTGTATTAACTCTGTAATTAATTTAAGATTTAGCAACAATCCGAAATGTTTAATTCCACTTGTTGGTGTTTTCATTTCGCTAGCAGCAACGGTATTTATTTTAAGACTTAGCAGAGTAAGTATGTGATATATTGCTTTGCTTTTGACCAAGCCTCACAATGCTTTCAAAGACCGGACTAAATTGGTTGTCCTGTGCAAAGCAAAGTAAAGCTGCTTTTTTTTTCCCCCCTCCTCATCTTACTACGGCTTCTTGAGGCAATTAAACCTGTAACTTTATTTTCTACATTTCTAGAGGGAGGGAGAACAGGGATCTTCTCAAAGAAAGGGAACTTTACAGAATGCAACCTTGGTGCTTTGATGTTAATTGGAAAACATTGATTGAAAGGACAGCTCTGCCATGCTGATAATTGTGACAGATTTAGATATGATCACTAGATCTGTAGATAACAAAAGCAGCTTTTGGCCATCTAATTGGCAAAATGAGGAGGAGGGGGGAAAAGAGCATTGTCTTTTCAATCCCTTTTCTGCCCAGGACTTTCTTTGCTTGTGTTTGTTAGACATACTTTTGTCATGTTTAATTTTTACACTATGTTACCAAAAGTATTGGGACGCCTGCCTTTACACGCACAAGAACTTTAATTGCATCCAGTCTTAGTTTGTAGGGTTCAATATTGAGTTGGCCCATCCTTTGCAGCTATAACAGCTTCAACTCTTCTAAGAAGGCTGTCCACAAGGTTTAGGAGTGTCTATGGGAATGTTTGACCATTCTACCAGAAGTGCATTTATGAGGTCAGGCACTGATGTGGACGAGAAGGCCTGGCTCGCAGTCTCTGCTCCAATTCATCCCAAAGGGAGGTCAGGACTCTGTGCAGGCCAGTCACGTTCCTCCACCATAACTCGCTCATCCATGTCTTTATGGACCTTACTTTGTACATTGGTGTGCAGTCATGTTGGAACAGGAACGGGCCATCTCTAAACTGATGGGAGCATGAAATTGTCCAAAATGTCTTGGTATGCTGACGCCATAAGAGTTCCCTTTACTGGAACCAAGGGGCCAAGCCCAACCCCTGAAAAACAACCCCACACCATGATCCCCCCTCCACCAAATGATTTGGACTAGTGCACAAAGCAAGGTCCATAAAGACGTGGATGAGCAAGTTTGGGGTGGAGGAACTTGACTGGCCTACACAGAGTCCTGACCTCCCTTTGGAATGAATTAGAGCAGAGACTGCGAGCCAAGCCTTCTCGTTCACATCAGTGCCTGACCTCACAAATGTGCTTCTGGATGAATAGTCAAATATTCAGGTTTAGACACACTCCTAAACCTTGTGGACAGCCTTCCCAGAAGAGTTAAAGCTGTTATAGCTGCAAAGGGAGTGGCAACTCAATATTGAACCCTACGGACTAATGCCTCGTACACACGGTGCGACTGTTGTACGATTGCGCATTCAACAATCGGCTGTGGGCGGTTGTATCTAGTGTACTGACATTAGTCAAGTAATCGGCTAACAAAGCCGAACATAGTGACATGTTACTAGCGTATAACAAGGAAGTTCAGGTGAATGTGATTTGTGAATTAGGAACACAGATGTACACGGCCGAGCACTTCCTGGATTCAGAGCATGCGTGTTTGCACTTACAACTTTTGTCGGCCCTACTTCTGTACACACGAGTCAACAGTCGTACAATGGCTTGTTAGACAACAAAAGTATTCTAGTTTGTTCAGCCAACTTCTGTTGTACGACTGTCGAACGTCGACTGTTGCAATCGTGCCTACTAAGGCTAGGTTCACACTGCTGCAAACTGTACTGCGAATAGATTGCGTTGCGATAGATTAAATTCGCAAGTCATCTCCAATAACATAGTGTTCCACCAGTGCAGTTCACATTGATGCGTTGCGAATGTAATCCGTGAAGAAAAAGGGTCCTGTGCGAGTTTGATCCGTGTGCGATGCTGTGCGTTGCGAATTCAGCTCCATAGACTACAATAGAACACGGATTGAAAACGCAATCTCCCATTCACATCACTGCGATAGCTTCCCCATCTAACTCCAGCTACAGCTTTGCAGTAGATTTGCACCAACACATGTAGAAATCGCACTTGTGTCTGTACTGAAAAAACTCGCATCACAATCGTATTCAATTCGCAGAAAATTTGCACCGCAGCAGTGTGAACCTAGCCTAACGGTTGGATTATCGTACAACAAATTGTACGACTGTTGTACGACAGTTGCACCGTGTGTACAGGCCATTAGACTGGATCCCATTAAAGTTCATGTGCGTGTAAAGGCAGGCGTCCCAATACGTTTAGTAATATAGTGTTTGGCCTTGTTTACATACAGTATCTCACAAAAGTAAGTACACCCCTCACATTTTTGTAAATATTTTATTATATCTTTTCATGTGACAACACTGAAGAACCTTGCTACAATGTAAAGTAGTGAGTGTACAGCTTGTATAACAGTGTAAATTTGCTGCCCCCTCAAAATAACTCCACACACTGCCATTAATGTCTAAATCACTGGCAACGAAAGAGAGTACACCCCTAAGTGAAAATGTCCAAATTGGGCCCAAAGTGTCAATATTTTGTTTGGCCTCCATTATTTTCCTGCACTGCCTTAACCATCTTGGGCATGGAGTTCAGAGCTTCACAGATTGCCACTGGAGTCCTCTTCCACTTCTCCATGACGACATCACGGAGCTGGTGGATGTTGGAGACCTTGCGCTCCTCCACCTTCTATTTGAGGATGCCCTACAGATGCTCAGTAGGGTTTAGGCCTGGAGACATGCTTGGCCAGTCCATCACCTTTACCTTCAGCTTATTTAGCAAGGCAGTGGTCCTCTTGGAGGTGTGTTTGGGGTCGTTATCATGTTGGAATACTGCCCTGCGGCCCAGTCTCCGAAGGGAGGGGATCATGCTCTGCTTCAGTATGTCACTGTACATGTTGGCATTCATGGTTCCCTCAGTGAACTGTGGCTCCCCAGTGTTGGCAGCACTCATGCAGCCCCAGACCATGACACTTCCACCACCATGCTTGACTAGGCAAGACACTTGTCTTTGTACTTCTCACCTGCTTGCCGCCACACACGCTTGACACCATCTGAACCAAATAAGTTTATCTTGGTCTCATCAGACCACAGTACATGGTTCCAGTAATCCATGTCATTAGCCTGCTTGTCTTCAGCAAACTGTTTGTGGGCTTTCTTGTGCATCATATTTAGAAGAGGCCAATTTGATGCAGTGCGCGGTGTATGGTCTGAACATTGACAGGCTGACCCCCACCCCTTCAACTTCTGCAGCAATGCTGGAAGCACTGATACGTCTATTTCCCAAAGACAACCTCTGGATATGACACTGAGAACGTGCACTTCTTTGGTCGACCATGGCGAGGCCTGTTCTGAGTGGAACCTGTCCTGTTAAACTGCTGTATGGTGTTGGCCACCGTGCTGCAGCTCAGTTTCAGGGTCTTGGCAATCTTCTGATAGCCTTGGCCATCTATATGTAGAGCAACAATTCTTTTTTTCAGATCCTCAGAGGTCTTTGCCATAACGTTCCATGTTGAACTTCCAGTGATCAGTATGAGAGAGTGAGAGCAATAAAACCAAATTTAACACACCTGCTCTCCATTCACACCTAAGACCTTGTAACACTAACGAGTCACATGACACCAGGGAGGGAAAACGGCTACTTGGGCCCAATTTGGACATTTTCACTCAGGGGTATACTCACTTTTGTTGCCAGTGGTTTGTATGTTGAGTTATTTTGAGGGGAAAGCAAATTTACACTGTTATACACGCTGTACACTCACTACTTTACATTGTAGCAAAGTGCAATTTCTTCAGTGTTGTCACATGAAAAGATATAATAAAATATTTACAAAAATGTCAGGGGTGTACTCACTTTTGTGAGATACTGTATGGGTGATTTGGAATCACAAGCAGAATTGGCGCGGTTCCACCCTCAATTCTGAATCACGCAATGCGCAATGCACATTTGAGTGCCGTTCATCTTGAATGACACCCCAAATGTGGCACAAATTTGCCACAACTGTTGAGCGACAAGGGAGAAGTACAGAATTGCTCAGGGCAAAAATTTGATCCCTGAGCCTCTTTGGAGTGACAATTGCACATAGGGCAGCCCATTCAAGTGAACATATGTGACAAATAATCAACTCATTAAGTATCCAGTGAAAAACCATAAAGTGCATTCAAAGTCAAGCCAGCATGTGCGTTATACTTAAACTGTAAGTTCACCTTTACAGAAAATCTGTAAGGTGACCTTACACTAAATCCCCCCTTCTTCACTGGCATGGGGATTTGAAACTTTCACAGCTTAATCCCCTTTTCGTACCTCATAGTGTCTACGGACAAGAGGCATACTAATTGGTCAGCATCATCACATGAACGGCGCTGACCAATCAGAATGAGTCTAGCATGTCCTGTAAGTGCTGCGAAGAAAGGAGAGAAAGCCAGGAGGATTTCAAATCCCCAGAATGGTCAAGTGGAATTCCAGACCCTGAGAAAGCAAGATCGCCGGAATACAGTACAGCGGGTCTCGGGAGGGGATGGGGAGAGGGTCCAGTATAAGGTCACCTTCCAGAGTTCTCTTTAAATTACAGTGCACTCTTAAAGTATTTAGACCCTCTTCACTTTTTGTTGCAGCCTGATACAGTTGTTTAATTTCTTTTTTTTTCTCATCTACACTCTGTACCCCATAATGACAAAGTGAAAGCCGATTTTTAGAAATGTTTGCAAATGTATGAAGAAGGAAAACCTGAAATATCACATTGTCATAAGTATTCAGACCCTTTGCAACAGCACTTTATATTTAGCTCAGGTGTCTCCCATTTATCATGCTTGTTGCTGAGATGTTTCTACACCTTAATTGGAGTCCACCTCTGGTAAATTAAATTGATTGGGCATGATTTGGAAAGGCACACACCTCTCTATAAAAGGCCTCACAGCTGACAATGCATGCTGCGGGAGTAGGCAACCTTGGCACTCCAGCTGTGGTTAAACTACAAATCCCATCATGCCCCTGCCTCTAGGAGTCGTGCCTGTGACTGTCAGGGTCTTGCAATGTCTCATGGGACTTGTAGTTTCACCACAGCTGGAGGGCCGAGATTGCCTAACCCTGGCATACTGTATCAGAGCAAAAGCCATGAGGTCAGAGGAACTGCCTTCAGAGTCCAGAGACAGAATTGTTGGAAGGCAACAAAAAATTTCTGTTGCACTGAAGGTTCCCAAGAGCACAGTGGCCTCCATAATCCTGAAATTGAAGAAGTTTGGCACAACCAGGACTCTTCCAGAGTTGGTCACCCGGCCAAATTGAGCAATTGGAGAGAAGAGTCTTAGTAAGAGAGTTGACCAAGAACCCGATGGTTACTCTGACTGAGCTCCAGAGATCATGTGTGGAAATGGGACAGAAGGACAACCATCACTGCAGCCCTCCACCGGTCTGAGCTTTTATGGTTGATGGCTAAATGGAAGCTTCATATTAGGGCAAAACATATGAAAGCCCATTTGGAGTCTGCAAAAAAGCACCTGAAGGACTCTGACTGTGAGGCACAAGATGCTCTGGTCTGAGGAAACCAAGATTGAACGGTTTGGACTCAATTCTAAACTTTGGAGGAAACCAGGCACTGCTCATCAGCTGCCCAATACCATGCCAACAGTGCAGTATGGTGGTGGCAACATCATGTTGTCAGGTGTTTTTCAGCAGCAGGGACTGGGAGACCTGTCAGGGTTGAGGAAAAGCTGAATGGAGCAAAGTAGATGGATGTCCTCAATGAAAACTTGTTCCACAGCACCCAGGACCTCAGACTGGGCTGAAGGTTCACCTTTCTACATGACAATGATCGTAAGCACACAGCCAAGACAACATAGGAGTGGCTTTGGGACAACTCTGTGAATGTCCTAGAGTGGCCCATCCAGAGCCCTAATTTGAACCCTATTGAACATCTCTGGAGAGACCTAAAAATGGCTGTCCACTGATGGTCCCCATCTAACCTGACTGAGCTTGAGAGGATTTGCAAAGAAGAATGTCAGAAAATCCCCCAATCCAGGTGTGCAAATCGTGTCGCGTCATACCCAAAATGACTTGAGACTGTAATTGCTTCCAAGGATGCTTAAAAAAAGTACTGAGTAAAGGGTCTGAATACTTAAGTACGTGTTATATTTCAGGTTTTTCTTTTCAATAAATTCACAGGCATTTCTAAAATTCTGTTTTCCCTTTGTCATTATGGGGTACTGAGTGTAGATTAATGAGAAAAAGGCCGTAGCATGACATAATTGGAAAAAGTGAATGGGGGTCTGAATACTTTATGAATGCTCTTTATTTGACCACAAATAAATGTTTCTAAACAACCCAGTGCTTCCTCGTCCAAATCTCAACATGTGCTCCAGCAAACCATGCGTGGTGGACTACAAAACACCTCCTTCCCAGAACACAAAATCTGTGTTTTCTTGGTGCCCACACTCAAACTGTGCACTCACCTCTTAACTTTGCGCCTCCATGACCCTCTTAACTTAATAAGTGGGTCCACAGTTGCTTAAATTTATGCTATACTTCCAGGCAGCCTTCCAAGTCACCTCCTTCCATCTTTTGATCTTTACATCTTTTAATCCTCCAAATGCATTTTGTCCATCATGATTAAAGAATAGCATAAAAAGCCATAGTGCAGTAATTTTTATTGCAATACTAAAAATAAAAACACTTCCAAGTGTGCACTCACATTCTAAATACAAATGCCAGCATTCGATACAGTTATTATACCACATGATTCTAAAATGGCCACCAATTACCCAACTTCCTGTTTGTTTTTTACGTGTGGTCCACAGACAGGAAGTGATGTTTGCTGAAATGTTGTCATGATGATAGGTGGGGGCTATTACTATATGCTTGGCAGATTAAATGAGTTGATTATTTCTCACATATAGTTTTTATATGTTTTATTTTGATTTCAAGAGCACAGTACTTATGCATATAAGGGGAGTGCAGCACCTTCTTGTATTTATCATTTTTTCACACCTGGGTAAAACTTTGGCACAGTAGTTTATATGTCTGGAAGGAATTGGATTAAGCTACTACTGTAAATGTTCCTTGTGATGATGTCAACTCTAAGGCCTCATACACACGGGCGTATCTAAAAAAATAAACAAAACGTCGGGCCCGACGTCAAAGAAAAAAAGCAGATGTTTTTTGGCGTTATGCATTGGCGTTTTTGAGCGTTAGTGAGCGTCGGCGTCAATAGGCATTTTTTTTAAAAAAAATCATCCCTCTGCTATTTTTCAACCTAAAAACGTTGGCGCCGGAAAACGCCGGTACAATATTATGTGGCGTTTGTTGGCGTTTGTGGCGTCGGCGTCAAAAAACGTCAAACGTTACAGCCTCAGAACGCGCTGGCCATGGGTTCTACTTTCTGCTCACTAACGCCGACGCCATCTACAGCTCAAAAACGCCAACGTTTTTATGGGGCCATTGACTAACATGGAGAGCTGAAAAGACGCCAGAAAACACCGGCGTCAAAAAACGTCCGCGTGTATGAGGCCTTATAGTGGGAATCCAGAGATCACTTTTCATTCACTGAAGTTGTAGTACAACTTCTTTGAATGGAGGAGGGGGTCAGAAAGAGCGGGCATAGTGGGCACTCTTGATGAGTGCCTGTCACTTGTACAGTGCTGGCATTAACGCTCTCAGCACTGGAAGATTACAGCTTCAGGATTATGGGAAGGGAGCAGAGGACTTTGTATGGTCCACTATTACACCCTGCAAAAGCACTAGGGACACTTCCAATTAAATGTAAGGTATGTAGCTTGTACTGATTTTTTTCTTAAACATTTTTTTCCTAAACATAGGCTTTAAGATGCAAGCCAGATTTTGGCATCCTCTGCAACAGAAATGTCATTTTTGGAGAGAGATTCCCTAAGAGGTACAGACCCTCAACTCCTATCAGAACAGTACACCGGGTGATTTTAATGAACCAGATCCTCTCATTCAGATTCTGTTTGCACAGGACATGGTCAGACAGCTTTTTTCCTTAAAAACAGAAACTGATAGGAATCTGCAACAAAGTAGAGTTACTCTTTAATATATCTAAAATCAAATTCACATCAGTTTTTGTGAAATAGGAAACACTATGATACCTACAAATTGTCAATAGGTGACACATTTAAAACCTTAATAACACACCAAACCAAAATGATCACTCTACAATTATTATTCTACTTCCGATGTAAGTAAGCCATGTCTCCACCACCCCCCAAACCACACAGGAGTTTAACATCAGGAAGCTATGGCTACACTGCCCTCAGTTTCTCCTGTGAAAGTGAGAACAGCAGGGGGGGTAGGACAGGTAGTGGGGTGTTTTTTACCTAATGTGGAGACTGCGTTAAGGTAAAACATGTTTAGACTTTAGTACCACTTTACTTTAACTTCATTATTGTCACAAGGGGAATATCATGCCCCCTATGTGATAGTAACAAGTTAGAGAGTCAATTTTAGGGAGACTAAACAGAGCAACCCCTGTTGTCTCAATCCCATGCAGATTGGGGCTATAGCATTTCACACCTACAGATTACCTATCCACTGTCACCGGGATTCTGACAGCTCCTTAACCCAGAAGTGTTCAGCGCTTCTGGGTTAAGCTGGAGTAAAGGAGCATAGTAATTGCCAAGGCTGAAAAGGGGATTCCTTGACAGTGTTCACATATGAAAATGATCAGGTGACTGTAAAGCCTCCCAAATCATTTTACCTAAATTTAGTAAAGCTCTGCCTGGACCCCCAGAGACCCACTTGGCCATAGACACCTGTCTAAGTAACCTTGCAGGTGATCCTGCTTTAGTGCAAGGACCTGTCATAATACCTGAAAATGAAAAATTGGAATGTTAATCATTTCCTTAGCTGAAGAAAGCATTGGTCCTGCTTGCAGGGACATACTGCAACCGGAAGATCTCTGTGTGAGATAAGGAGATCCTTAGGCTTGCCACAAACACTCAGAATTTAGCAAAGAGCTGCTTGAAATCAGGAGCATTACTTGTAACTACCAGGTCATCTGTGGTACCCCAAAGGCCAGTTTGAATAGAAAGCAGTTAACCTACTTTTTTTCTTTTGGATTTTTGGATGATACTGGAGACACATGCAGTTTACAAACTCTATACAGATTGTCACCGTACATTGCAGTTCATGAGTGCCAACCACTTAAAGAATTTTTTTTATGGGTATGTTATTTTTCGCCTTATCGGCAAATTTGGAAATTATAAATATTGCAGATACCTGTATTGGCCTATTGAATTGTGACCTGTAATTCTAATGAGTTTGGTGTCCTATGTTAAAATATCAGATTTGTCAGAAAGTTTGGGGTATTCAAAACGTTTTGACTTTAAGGGTTCTAAGGTAAAACCAGTATTGCTACAATGCAGATCATTTTAGATTTCAAATTTGTCCCTGTGGAGCCCTTTGGATTATACAGTATCTCACAAAAGTGAGTACATCCCTCACATTTTTGTAAATATTTTATTATTTCTTTTCATGTGACAACACTGAAGAAATGACACTTTGCTACAATGTGAAGTAGTGAGTGTACAGCTTGTATTAAATTTTCTCTCCCCTCAAAATACCTCAACACACAGCCATTAATGTCTAAACCACTGGCAACAAAAGTGAGTACATCCCTAAGTGAAAATGTCCAAATTGGGCCCAAAGTGTCAATATTTTGTGTGGCCACTATTATTTTCCAGCACTGCCTTAATCCTCTTGGGCTTGGAGTTCACTAGAGCTTCACAGGTTGCTACTGGAGTCCTCTTCCACTCCTCCATGATGACATCATGGAGCTGGTGGATGTTAGAGACCTTGTGATCCATGCTTGGCCAGTCCATCACCTTTACCCTCTTCTTCTTTAGCCAGGCAGTGATCCTCTTGGAGGTGTGTTTGGGGTCGTTATCATGATGGAATACTGCCCTGCGGCCCAGTCTCCGAAGGGAGGGGATCATGCTCTGCTTCAGTATGTCACAGTACATGTTGGCATTCATGGTTCCCTCAATGAACTGTAGCTCCCCTCATGCAGCACCAGACCATGACATTAACACCACCATGTTGGACTGTAGGCAAGACACACTTTGTGTCTTTGTCCTCACCTGGTTTCCGCCACACATGCTTGACACCATCTGAACCAAATAAGTATATCTTGGTCTCATCAGACCACAGGACAGGGTTCCAGTAATCCATGTTATTTGTCTGTTGTCTTCAGCAAACTGTTTGTGGGCTTTATTGTGCATCATCTTTAGAAGAGGCTTCCTTCTGGGATGGCACCCATGCCGACCAATTTAATGCAAGTGTGTGGCTTATGGTCTGAGCACTGACAGGCTGACCTGGGGGGGGGGGGGGGGGGGGGGGGGGGGGGGGGGGGGGGGGGGGGGGGGGGGGGGGGGGGGGGGGGGGGGGG
>BLSH010336031.1:884538-901283 GCA_018402905.1 Glandirana rugosa
ATAAACATCTGTCTTTCCATGAAAAATGACCACGTAAAACGGGGGGAAAGGTATTCGGGAAAGGGGGATATTTACAGGACACATTTGTCGACCGTCGGACAAAATTACCTTTTATGGTTAGTAGAATCTAGATATGGGTCGGAAAACGGTTATTACTCTTTTGAAGTGGAAGACAGGGATCGTTAAGAATCCTTTAGAAAACGACAATAAGGATGTTTAGGTTAATGTCTAACAACTCATCGATCACCTCATTCGAATAACTCTTCACAGTGTAGTGATTCAGCACGCATACACAAAGTCAAACATTACACCAGACTCGGCGACATCTCCACAGTTGAATTTTACGTTCATTCATCGTCTTGTCCCGATCCTCTGTCATTCATTGCGCTACAATTTGGCTGCAGGGGAGTAGTGGCTGGGATTAGCCCTGTTCTGCTACTTACTTGCATTTTAAGTTGACACCTCTACAGCGGCTCAGACCACATTACAAACTGAAACACATACGCACGACTTAGTGATGTGACACTTCTCAATAAGCTTACTCCACTAGCTACTCAACAATCTGTAATTGGATTTGTAGGAATAACAGCAAAAGATTTCCTAAGAATTGCTAGGGACAGAAGGTGAAGTTTTCTCATTATTGGCAAAAGGCTGGGTATAGATCTAAGATGATTGGTATTTTCCATTAAAACAGGCTGCCAGCTGTTTACACAGGACATTTATAGGGGGAAAGGGCTTATGGAAAGGGGGGCAAAATGCACCAGTAAAAAGTACCTTTCTGTCTACAAATACATATATAGATAGATATGGTGTTTGTTTAAAGTAATTGTATCTGTTTCATGTTCCTCCTCCTTTACCATGTTCATTATACTGTATATTGGATTAAAAAATAATTTAAGAAGATGGGTTGTGACTTAAAATCGAAGCACTGGTCACAAAGTCTGTGTGTTGTAAACTTGAATGATACTCCTCCCATGTGTTGTTGTTTTCAATATTCATGGTTTGGAATTTTTAGATAGATGGTAGATGGTTTCTGAGTCCTTATAGAGTTTGCAGTTTCAGAGCGATCATCATTGCTTATTCCTTAACCCTACAATATCCAAGAGTGTAAACGACTCTTGAATGTGTTCCTTTGCTTGCAGTGATCACATGGTTTTGCGCAACATCACTAATGGGCTTGAGTCTTCTGCTCAGTACTGTCCTGTTTAATTAAACTAGGGTTTAAGTGCTCTGTATACTAATTTTCTTTTCCTTTGTTTCAAAGTAGCGGGGTGTAGAAGTAACCTGTTGCCACTTGGTGCACCCAGCATGTAGCTAATAAGTTTATAATGCAAGAATAACGTCTTTTTGTGCTAACTGTACAATGGATGGAAGGATTGTTTTGTTCACAGGGTTTGTAAGTAATAGGAAAAAAAGTAAAGATAACTCCAGTGGAGGATTTAAGAGTGCCTTTATATGGGACTACCCCCACGTGTAATACCAGGTTTCACCTGCAGGTGACAATAAATAAATCAGACAAAACTCAAATACAACCTACACCCATCCAGACGGGGCTTATTGATTCAGTGACCCTGGCAGCCCTCTGGCATATGGTTTTTGGAGCTTTGACTAAATAACAAGATCACTTTTGCCTGAGAATTTTGCTAAGCTATAACTAAATATTTGTTTTTTTGTTAACCTAATACATGTATTTGCAGTAAGTATTCTGTTAGGAGAGGTGTCTAACTGCATAGTAGTAATCAGCATTTTGATAAAAAAAAGTTATAAAACTTGGCCAATAACATTTTTTTAAAATGTTGCAAATGCCATAACATATTACAGTTCCTCTCCTCAGTCATACTTTTGTGGAGCCTTTGGAATACAGAGGAAAAATACATAATTATATATTTGGACTCAAATATTTATTATTTTTTGTGTAAAAATATGGTGTGGGCTATCATGTTGTAGGTTCTTCCAATCACGGCCCTCCAGCTTTTGTGTCTATTCTTTGTATGTGCTTAGAATTCCAGGGAGTTGACACTTCCATCAACCAACATGTAATATCCAACCCCCATAGTGTTTAGCTGTTTAGTGGACATGAAGGAGCCTCACTTATTCGGAGTGTTATATGCCTACATGTATAACTCTAGTAAAGTGGGCTCATGTTCAAACAGTTTTTTTTTTTTAAATATAGAAAATGAATCCCATAGCGACTGAGTGAGTATGAACAGTGGACAGCACAGTAGCTAAGCGGTTAGCACTTCTACCTAGCATTACTAGGGTTGTCGGTTTAAATCCCAGCCACAGCACTACCTGCCTGGAGTTTGCATGTTCTCATTGTGCCTGCATGGGTTTCAACCCACACTCCAAAGTCATGCTGGCAGGTTCAGGGGATCCTGTCTAAATTGTCCCTAGTATGTGTATGTATGACTGTGAGTTAGGAACCTTACATTATAAGCTCATAGAGGGCAGGGACTGATGTGAATATGCAATATATATGTAAAGCACTGCGTAAATTGACAGTGATATACAAGTATCTATAATAAGTAAAATGAACAGCATGCACTAACTGTTTTTAATTATATGGGTTTAATGACACTTTAATATCAGTCAGACAGTTTCCATTACGGTTTTCTGAGGCATTCATATCACTTCTCTCTAGTTAGGCTACCAGCCTGATGCACTTACCACAATTAAGCCAGCCATACATGGATCGAAATTTGGACGGTTCAGTAGGGGGCGACCTAATTTCAAACCATGTCTGTTCAGACTGGTTGTACAAAAGTTGATCTACAGATTTGGTTTCTGTACAACCAGGCAGTCGGATTTTCTCTGCTCGAACAGCACCGCAGAATATAGCCGGCAGCGCTTATCAGTATATTCTGACGGCAGGGAGGTCTCCCCACCATCAGAATACAATACCTCAGCATTAAGTGAGGATGGGGAAATCAAGTCTTTTTTTTTTTTGTTTTGTTTAACTCTCTGAATGGAAAAAAAAATTACTCCTCTATGGCCACCTTTATGCACACAAACCATTTTAGCCATTTATAGGGCCTTGAAAAACTATTCATACCCCTTAGTTTAGTTGGATGGCCATGTCTTGGTAGGTTTGCAGTTATGTCATACTTCCATTTTCAGATGATGGATTGAACAGTGCTGCGTGAGATGTTCAAATCTTATTTTTTTTATAACCTACACCCGAGGGTCCTAAAGGAACTTAGCCAAGTTATTGCCAGACCTTTGTACCTAATCTTTAAGAGCAGATTTCTGACTGATATGATACTAGCTGATTGGAGGAAAGCCAATGTAGCACCAATATATAAAAAAGGACTAAGATATATCCCCGGAAACTACAGACCAGTTAGCTTAACATCAATAATTTGCAAGCTCTTGGAGGGAATAATAAGGGATTATAAACAAGATTATTGTAACGAGAATGGTATCATTAGCAGTAATCAACATGGTTTCATGAAGAATCGTTCTTGCCAAACCAATCTATTAACCTTCTATGAGAAGGTGAGCTGCCATCTAGATAAAGGAAGGTCTGTAAACGTTGTATATCTGGATTTTGCAAAAGCATTTGATACAGTTCCCCATAAACGTCTACTGTACAAACTAAGGTCCCTCAACATGGATCAAAGGGTGAGTACCTGCATTGAAAACTGGTTACAGGGGCGAGTCCAGAGGGTGGTGATAAGTGGGGAGTACTCTGAATGGTCTGGTGTAGAAAGAGGGGTTCCCCAAGGTTCTGTCCTGGGACAAATCCTATTCAATTTATTCATAAACGATTTGGAGGACGGGGTGAACAGCTCAATCTCAATATTTGCGGATGATACCAAGCTAAGCAGGGCAATATATTCTCCACAGGATGCGGAAACCTTGCAAGAAGATCTGAACAAATGAATGGGGTGGGCAGATAAGTGGCAAATGAGATTTAACGTAGAAAAATGTAAGATAATGCATTTGGGTAGCAAGAACATGAACGCAAACTACGATTGGAAAGGGTTCAGAGAAGGGCAACAAACTAATTAAGCTATTGGAGGGTCTTCGTTATGAGGAAAGATTACAAGCACTGAACTTATTCTCTCTGGAGAAAAGACGCTTGAGAGGGGATATGATTTCAGTGTACAAATACTGTACTGTTGACCCCACTATAGGGACAAAACTATTCAGCGCAAGGGAGCACACAAAGACACACTGCCATTCACTAAAAATAGAAGAAAGGTGATTTAACCTTAAAATATGTAGAGGTTTCTTTACGGTAAGTGCAGTGAGAATGTGGAATTCTCTTCCATAAGCAGTAGTTTCTGCTGGGAGTATAGATCATTTCAAAAAGCTATTAGATGCACAGCTAAGGGACCACAACATTGAGGGATATACAATGTAATACTGACATAAAAACACACACATAGGTTGGACTTGATGGACTTTTTCAACCTCGCTAACTATGTAACTATGTAACCCTGCTTTAAACTTCTCCACAACTTTGTCCCTGACCTGTCTGCTGTGTTCCTTGGCCTTCATGATGCTGTTTGCTCACTAAGGTTCTCTAACAAACCTCTAAGGGCTTCACAGAACAGCTGTGTTTATACTGAGATTAAATTACACACAGGTGGACTATTTACTAATTAGGTGACTTCTGAAGGCAGTTGGTTTCACTAGATTTTAGTTAGGGGTATCAGAGTAAAGGGGACTGAATACAAATGCACACCAAACTTTTCAGATATTTATTATTTTTAAATTTTGAAAACCGTTTATCATTTTCCTTCCACTTCAAAATTATGTGCCCCTTTGTGTTGGTCTATCACATAAAATCCAAAATAAATTGGTATATTGGTAAATGGTTAGGCTGTGACTAAACTTCTACTTTAAGAATAGAATTGTTTCCTTTTGAACCACTTTACTTAGTGTCACTTTCATTTTAAGATCTTAGGTTCCAAACAGGTCTCTAAACAAGACACTTTGTGATTCTCAGTTTTCTTTGACCGTGCCCAGAATAGCTCCACAAAAGTGTTTTATGGCAATTTTGTGTAAAATTTCCCTTTCCAAACCTCTAACAACCTAGGCTATTTCACAAATTCACAACTAGCTATAGGCCTTTACAAAAAAGGTATTTATAGCAGACTCATAGAAGTTAAACTGTTTCTTTACATTGAATTATGAGCCTGTCATGGCAAATCTGTCTCCTTCTACATGACTAGGTGACATTGTGACCAGCTACATTTAGGCTGACACTCGCTCGCTGACTTGTAGCATGAGCACGACTTGCTGCCATTTGCCAAGCTGCCTGTAAGGAGCCTGAGAGGCGATAACTTCTCTCTATTCACTAAAGAGCAGTAAGGGACTTTGCGTATTTCCATGATGTTCCCCCATTCTTCAACCCAGTAGCTCAGAGATTGACTAGGGCGGGCTGCAGTCACTTTGAATATAATTATCACACATGTTCTATTTCACAGACATTGGGTTCTTCAAGAAGAATGTTTTTAAGACCTTGACAAGGCGCTGATACATCTATAATATATATACACAATTTATATGTGATTCAACTATATATGCAGCCATTGATGGAAACACTCCAGACACAGCCCCACCCAGGCTCCCTAAATCTACCATTTCAGCCACTGAGAGGGAGCTAGCTGCACATTGTTAAAGTGGTATTAAACCCAAAACCAAAAATGTAATATATTGCAGCTTACCGATTTTTAGATGAGGTAGCTGCATTTGTTTTCCTTTTTTTTTTTGTCTTCCCCGCCCCTATTTTCACCTGGTGACCTGGCCAGTGACACACCTTCTGTATTAGAGTGCCCACACTATGAATGAGGAGCACAGGAGGACCTTTGGACAGGAGCCTTGTAAATTTAAGTTTGCTAACAAATTGAAACCAAACTCCAGCTATTACTTAATAAGCAGTTACAGCAAACCATGTTTTTCCTTTTGGCATAAAGGTTTTACAAAAATAAAACTTGATCATTGTGTGCACCCCTGTCAGTGGTAAATGGTTTGTCCCATCCCTGTGACTGATACTTCTGGAGAGCTTGCTCTTTTGAAAAACAACAGACTTAAAGTGGTTGTAAAGTCAGAAGGTTTATTTTATCTTCATGCATTTTATGCATTAAGATATGTGCAGCAGCCCCTGTATAACTTACCTGAGCCCCCTCTCTATCCAGCAATGTCCACGACTGCCACGGCCGTCCAGGACTTCCCCCTGATTGGCTGAGACACAGCAGCGGTGCCATTGTCTCCCGCTGCTGTCAATTACAGTCACTTAGCCAATGAGGAGAGAGAGGGGGCAGGGCCAAACCCGCAGCTCTGTGTCTGAATGGATACATGGAGCTGCGGCTCGGCTCGGGTGCACCCATAGCAAGCTGCTTGCTGTGGGGACACTCAACAGGATGGAGGGGCCAGGAGATCCGGAGAGGGACCCGCAAACAGGAGGATCTTGGCTGCTCTGTGCAAAACCACTGCACAGAGCAGATAAGTATAACATGTTTGTTATTTTTATAGGAAAACAAAATGACTTTTCAATCACTTTAACCACTTAGCCTCTTTTTGAGAGACAGTGTTTACAAGTTAAAATCAGGGTTTTCTCTTACGTTCACTGACAGACGCAGCCCTTCATTAGACAAGTGCGGCTTATGCTCATCCTACTAGGAGTAGACTAGGCAAAAAAAAGCAAAAGGATAGGCTGGCCCCTCCCAGGGGGCCGTCCTCACTTCAGCATATAATCCCCCTGCTGTACATAGCATATCAGTTTTATTTGCCTAGTGCAAGGGGTTAGACCTGGCTCCCTTATGGGACCTGCGGTTCACCTTTTTTGCTACCGCTTTTTTATTTTTCTCAAGCTATTTGATGAAGACTATCAAGAAGCCGGCTGGGGCATAGAGGATATCTAAAAATCCTGAACTTTCCCCAGCACGGCCAACGGATGCGAGCTACCCTTAGCCTTTGCGGGGTCCGCCGCATTGTGCCCGTTCCGTGCGGGCGGCCAGTGAATGATCCCCACTTGCGCCCAGTGACCGGACTCGATTCCTGTCCAGAGGCCTTGGCCTGCAGCATCCCTCTCCACAGTGGGAGGAAGGTCTGCATCTGGGTGGCTACCCGCTACGCCCGTTGGACTGGTGAGCGACCCCTTCTCCCCCCTAGGGGCGCGGAGGGGGGCAACTGGGCACAATTTTTGCGGATAGCCGGCCGGTGGAGGGTCTTTTTTGGGGCTCAGGTCTCCCCTGGGTGTCCTCTCCCCCCTCCTATCACACCCCCCGCACCGCACCCTGCGCCATTTAAAATCGCCGCCATTTTACTGTAGCCGCGGCCATTTTGCTGTGGATTTTGGCCTCTAGTGTCGACCGACGGCCATTTTGCCATAGTTGCACCCTGTATAATCAGGCTTGGGCCTTCTTTTGTCCGCCCGGTGGCCATTTTGGGATATGCCTGGAAGGAGAAGAAACGTACTTTCTCTGCAGACACTTCCTCTTTCACTCTGGAGCGTGGATGGCACAGGCAGCACCTCTGACTGGCGGTCATGTGGAAAATTCCTACTGGGAGGCAGCGCTTGAGGCATCAAACAGCGAGTATAGCTGTGTTCTCCCTGGGGGGCTGGTAGCGGTGGGTGCAGTCCTCCTGGGCCTTCCCTGGGTGTTCTGTGGGGTAGCGGTGGTGGTCACATTGTGGGGGTGCCAGAGTTTTTTCTGTCTGTCAGGGTCCGGTGGCGCAATGGCGGCTGAACCTGCAGGTCCTTCCAAGCTGGAGCCGGTGGAACACTGGTATCCCTGGACCAGTTTAAAGCAGTATTTGGGGAAGGTGCCGGACCGGGCTAAGGGCGCCCCTAAAAGACCTTTCCCCCGCCTTCATCGGGGGAGGATTCTGAACCGGAAGTGGCCTCTGTGGTCACGGGGACCCCCGTAGAGCTTTCAGAGGACGAGCTGGTGCCCTCGGACGGCGAAGAGGATCAGGGGGCCTCAGTATCACGCAAAAAGGCACTGGTGGGCCGCCCTGATTGCCAATATTCGTGTGTCCTTGTGACTGGACCAAGATGGGGAGTCGCAGGAGTCCGCATACGGACCAGCTGGTATATAAGGACTGGCAGCGTCCGCAGAATTCCTTCGCCCTGCTAAACGTTTCGCTGTACGCTACCCTTTTTGAGGATAGCTTTTTGAAGAAGTGGGCATCCCCCGCAGTGGACCCTCTGGTGGCTCGCCTGAATAAGGCGACTACCATCCCCTTGGAGGGGTCTCCTTCTTTTAAGGATCCGGCCGATAGACGGACAGAGGCGCTGTCCAAGGCACTGTCCTTGTTGGCAGGGTCAGTCATGGGACCGGCTCTGGCGTCCGCTATGGCTGCGCAATCACTTACAGAGTGTGCGACTGAGTTGCACTGCGAGTTGAGCTGCGGGAACTCACCTGAGGCGTCACAACGAGCAGAGCACCTGATAGAGGGGCTTCGATGCCTGTGTGATGCAGCTTTGGACCTGCTTCCCATGCTCTCTAAAGTGTCTGTTTCGCAGTCACTGTCAGATGGTATGCTCCTGGTCGGGGGATCTCCCTTTTCAGGGCGGTTGACTTTTTGGGGCACAACTGAATGAAATCATTAAGGATTTCACTGGAGGGAAGAGTACCTTTCTTCCGGAGACCAAGCGGCGGGAGTTTCGCCGTAAGCAGGGTCCTGCTTCTTCGGGTCAGAAGAAGTTTTTTCGTGCGCCCCATGCAGCGGGCAAGGGCTCAAGGCCCGGCAAGTCTGCCTCGGGGTTCGGCAAACGATCCTGGCAGCGTAAGAACGAAAAAGGCCGAGGACAAGTCCTCCTCTGCATGATGGGTTGCCCCCGCCCGATTCTCGGGTGGGGGGGGGGGCGACTTCTGGGGTACGCAGACAGGTGGACTACCCGCATTTCCGACTGGTGGGTGCAGGAAGTGGTGTCCTCCGGGTACAGGATAGAGTTCAGCACTCTACCCCCAGACAGGTTCTTCCCATTGAACTTAAGACTCCCTCTGGAGAGTCGGGAGGCTCTCCTGGAGGCTGTTCGGAAGCTCTCCGAACAAGGGGTAATTGTGCCGGTACCTCCGCTGGAAGGGTTCCGCGGGTTTCTATTCAAATCTTTTTGTGGTACCCAAAAAGGGTGGAGTCAGGCCAGTTCTGGACTTAAGAGCGCTAACCCACTTTGTGAAGGCGCGGAAATTCAGAATGGAATCTGTCCATTCGGTCGTGGCCGCCCTGCACCAAGGGGACTTAATGGCGTCTCTGGATATTAGGCAACCTACATCCATGTTCCCATTTGTCTCGTGCACCAGTGTTTCCTGCGTTTTGCGGTGGGAGACCTACATTGCCAATTTGTGGCACTTCCCTTCGGTCTGACCTCGGCTCCTCGGGTGTTCACCAAGCTGGTGGCCCCGGTGCTGGCGCTATTGAGGCAGAGAGGCATTGCGGTGGTAGCATACCTCAACGGTTTACTCCTGAGAGCGGAGTCTGCTTCGGCTCTGGAGGAGAACCTGGCTCTCACCATGGCCTCGCTAAAAGACTTCAGCTGGCTGATCAACCTGCAGAAGTCGATATTGATCCCGTCCTGTCACCAGGAGTATCTGGGTCTGATTCTGGACACGGAGCAGGCGAGGGTGCTCCTACCTCCGGCCAAGTTACTGATATCACAAGCAGCGGTGTGAACCCCGACGTGGTCCGGATGGTAACAGATGTTCCCTGGCGTCTTCCACTATGCGAAGACCTACTGTCACTGGGACCCATTCTGCACCCTGCTTTATCCTCACTGGTTTTGACGGCTTGGCTATTCAGTTTCAGGTGTTGAGGGATAGCGGTGTCTCTGACTCCGTGGTCCCTACCATGCTTAAGGCGCGCAAGTGTACTTTGCGCAAGATTTATTGTCGGACCTGGAAGGCCTATATCGCCTGGTGTGAGGCGGAGGGTTAGAACCCTCGCTCTTACGTGGTGTCCAGGGTGCTGGCTTTTTTGCAGCGGGGCCTGGATAAAAAGTTGGCACTGTGTACTCTCAAGGGTCAGATTTCGGCTCTGGCGATTCTCTTTCAACGTCCTTTAGCGTCACATTCGTTGATCCGTACATTTGTACAGGGTGTACGACGTGTGGCTTCTCAGATACGGTCGCCCCTGGCGCCATGGGATTCAAATCTGGTGCTTTCTGTACTGCAGAGGCCACCATATGAGAAGATCAGGGATATTCCCTTACAATTGCTGTCGCAAAAAGTGGCTTTTTTAGTGGCTGTTACATCCTTTAGGCGGGTGTCTGATTTGACGGCGTTGTCCTGCAAGTCTCCTTACTTGGTCTGTCATTAGGACAAGGTGGTCTTACGACTTTTACCTTCGTTTCTACTGTAGGTGGTCTCTTCTTTTCACATGTATGAGGATATTGTTCTTCCCTCATTGTGCCCACACCCATCGCATTCCAAGGAATTTGATCTACACTCTTTGCATGTTGTGAGAGCTTTGCGGGTGTATTTGGCGGCTACAGCTTCCTTTTGGAAGTCTGCTGGGTTTGTGCTGACGGAAGGTCCGCGCAAAGGCTTGGCGGCCTCGTCAGATATTGTTCCCGCTGGATCAGACAGACCATGACTCATGCGAATACTGTTTGGGGCAAAGTATCCCTTTTTCCTGTCACGGCTCACTTCACCAGTGTAGTTAGCACTTCCTGGGCTTCAGACACCAGGCTCCGGTGTCACAGGTGTGCAAGGCGGCTACTTGGGCCTCGGTGCACGCGTTTACTACGTTTTACAAAGTTGATGTTTCAGCATCAGCGGGTGCTGCTTTTGGCCGCAAGTTTTGCAGACGGCGGTGTAGGCACGGCTGGCGCCTCCTGAGAGGATTCTGTTGGGTATAGTTGTTGTTTGCCCACCCCTCCTGACTGACACAGCTTTGGGACATCCCCACTTGTCTAATGAAGGGCTGCGTCTGTCAGTGAACGTAAGAGAAAAAGGGATTTTATTAAAACTTACCGTAAAATCCTTTTCTCTGAGTTCACTGACAGACGCAGCACCCACCCCTCTGTGTTGAGTTTGTATGGCTTGTTACAAACTGATATGCTATTTACAGCAGGGGGATTATATGCTGAAGTGAGGACGGCCCCCTGGGAGGGGCCAGCCTGTCCTTTTGCTTTTTTTTTGCCTAGTCTACTCCTAGCAAAAACCCCGCTTGTCTAATGAAGGGCTGCGTCTGTCAGTGAACTCAGAGAAAAGGATTTTACGGTAAGTTTTAATAAAATTCCTTTTTTTGCCATAAAATTACTTAGAACCCCCAAACATTATTTTTTTTCTAACACCCTAGAGAATAAAATGGAGGTCGTTGCAACACTTTGTCACACAGTATTTGCGCAGCTGTCTTACAAGCAAGATTTTTTTGGGGGAAAAAATTCACTTTTTTGAGTTAAAAAATATGACAACAGTAAAGTTAGCCCAATTTTTTTCCATATTGTGAAAGATAATGTTACGCTGAGTAAATTGATACCCAACATGTCATGCTTCAAAATTGCGCCCGCTCGTGGAATGGCATTTAAAAATCTCCATCGGCGAAGTTTAGAAATTACTACAGGTTACCAGTTTTGAGTTAGAGGAGGTCTAGAGCTAAAATGATTGCTCTTGCTCTAATGATCGCAGCGATATATCACATGTGTGGTTTAAACACCGTTTTCATATGCGGGCGGGACTTACCTATGCGTTCACTTCTGCGCACAAGCTCAGCGGGACGGGGCGCTTTAAATTTTGATCACTTTTATTCCTTTTATTCCTATTACAAAAAATGTAAACATTCCTTGTAGTAGAAAAAAAAGCATGCCAGGACCTCTTAAATATGAGCTCTAGGGTCAAAAAGACCTCAGATTTCATATTTACACTAAAATGCAATGAAAAAATAAAATCACATTGGAAAAAAAATGTCCCCTTTAAGAGCTATGGGCAGAAGTGACGTTTGACGTCGCTTCCGCCCTGCAATGCTATGGAGTCGAGTGGGCGGCATCTTCCACTCACTCGGCTCACAGGCATTGCTTTGGCCGGATCGGATCGTCTCCGCTGCTACCGGTGGGTAGGGGGTGGGGGCCCTATCCCACCCCCTATAAAAGTGATCTTGCAGCAAATCTGCCGCAGAGACCACTTTTATTTAAAACAGAAATGGCCACTGAAAAATATGATACCGGGGTTACGGTAGCTATCTGCTATAACAATGGTATTCCACTTCAAAGGACCACCGTATAATGACTGCGGGCGGTCTGGAAGTGGTTAAGCTGCCCATACTTGGATCAAATGTCGACTGGCTTGGTAGGAACCAGCTAAATTTAGACCCATGTATGGGCAGGCTGGTGGTCTATCGATCAACTTGTGTACCACCAGCCGGTTGGAACGTTTTCTCTCTTGATTAGCGCTGTCAGCTATAGCCCGCCGGTTGAACGGAAGAACATTACTCATAGCCAGCCTTACTGGCCAGATCACCAGGTGAAAATAAAAGAAAGTCTGATGCTGGATTATTTTGTATTTCTGTATTCTGCTATAGAATGCTCTGCTACTTTGAAATGTTATGAGAGATTTTGTACTTACTTTGAGGAACATTCAGGGCCGGCTCTACCACTAGGCAGAGTAGGCGGCCGCCTAGGGTGCACTGCCGCCCACGGCGCCCAGCCACTGTTGATCCGTCACTGCTCTGCATTGATCACTCATGTCACTGGAAAGCCATGGCTTGCAGCACACCAGGGCGGTAAAATGAGGTGGGTCCAGAGGCACAGGTGCGGGCCTGTGGACCACGGCTAAACAAATAGGTAGAGAGGCGCTGCAAAAATCTCCACCTCCGCCACCTCCATTGTATACATGGGCAGGGCAAAGGGAGTGGGGTCAGGGGTGGAGCACAAAGGGGGGGCGGCAAAATGAGGTTTCGCCTAGGGTGTCAAAAATCCTTGCACCAGCCCTAGGAACATTGTTTTATTGGATGTTCCATTCTTTTATATAAATAAAGAATTTGAAAATAAAAGCGAGTCCAAAAAAGAAAGCTAACACAGCCATCACATCTAAGAATTGGTAACAATATAAATGTTTGCTATTGAATTTAATATCGCTTCAAAGCATTTGCTAGATTCCATGGTACCTTCTGCTGGCATTTCCGTGAATGTTAGATACCTGGTCCCCATCTGAAATATGTGTTTCCTCCCACAGACCTCCCATAGATTAGTGGGACAAAGTCCGTAAAACAGTGTTCGTTTAAAGACATTGTATTTTAGTTTATTATCTTTGTGTATGTTTATGTATATTTTCAGAAGCATGCTATACACACGCATAAGTGTGTGTATACATACTATATACCCCGGGTCGACAACCCTTCTAGCGCGATCTACCCATTGATTCTGGCCTGGGGATGGGTAGATCACGTTTCTGCAGTGCCGACCGCGGCAGAGTGAGCTGGAGCAGGGACAGAGACTGCGCGGGAGAGCAGGGTGAGAAGTCCGGAGCAGGAGAGGATACAGAGCAGCAGAGAAGAATGAGAAGCTCGAGGCAGGGAAGTAGACAGCACAGCAGAGCAGGCTGAGAAGTCTGGAGCAGGGGAGGAGAGAGCTGGGTGGAACAAGGGAGGAGACTTGCTCATGCACGGAGCTCCCGGTCTCACTGAAGCAGGTGGTTTGTGTTCAAAGGAGGTGCTGCACTACAAACAATTTTTTTTTGTGTTTGTTACACAGTGGTAAAGAAGAAGAGAGCCAAACCCCCCCCCGCTCCGGACTTCTCACTCTGAGTTGCTCTAGCTGCATATGCTATCCTGTGCAGTCCTTTACCCGGGGGGAAGAGCAAGGGACGAGGCAGTTTTCTGACATTTAGACATGCATCTTAAGTTTACAAAAAAAAAAAAAAAATTGGAAAAACTGCGCTCAGACCCACTTCATCATATGAAAAGCAGCTAGCACAAATTTGCTGGTCACAAATGTAAATACAAAAACATATATAAAAGTGCATTGCTTCTCTTTAACAAAAGGTGTCTAAGTCTCACTTGCCTCTGGAGCCCGATTTGCATTCAGATCGTACTTCAGAGGCTACTGACAGGCAATGAGGAAGGGATGTACCATCTTCTTACCGCCTGTTTTAGCACCATTTATGCCCACAATCATGCCACACTGCATGAAGTTGTGGGGTTTTTGCAGTGCGTCCCCATCTACTTGAATGTGTAGCATTAGGCAGGCTTGCTGCCTGTGACTTGCTACGTGTTGGGTGAACTTTGTTGTGGGCATGAAGTGAAGAATCGTAGCCCTGGCATGTAAGCATACCCATCTGCTGCCTTTTGCTGTTTGGGGGAGGCAGTTGGCAGATGACAAAAATGTGTCTCAACCACACATTTTTGCCATCCCAAAACTGCAATCTAAATAAAGCCTTTGGTGGTACTTTGAAAAGTAGTGTGTGCGTTAGGATATTAGGGCTAGTTAACACAGTTAAATCTGTTTGGGGCAGTAAAACACTTTGGTTGATTTAGCAGGAATTCTAGCTCCATACTTATTATCTTGGTCTTGTTAGTAAATGTATTTTCTAGAAAAAAATAATAAGGCGCACATCGGTGATCTTTGAGCTCTTCCACGTTGTTCAGGTAGATCTCCACCTCTCAAAAGTTGCCTACCCTGCTATGTACAGTGGGGAAAATAATTATTTGATCCCATGCATATTTTGCAAGTTTGCTGACTTACCAAGAAATGAAGGGCCTATAATTGCTATCATAGGTGTATTTTTAATCCTAGAGACAGAATATCAACCAATCCAGAAAAGACGCGATACAAATGTTATATAAACTGAGTTGCAGTTCAGTGAGTAAAATAAGTATTTGATTTCCTACCAACCAACAATAATTCTGGCTCCCACAGACTGGCTACAGTAGGTGCTCATGTAGTACACAGATTAGTCCTGTCAATTTAAGAAGGTGCTCCTAACAACAACTCGTTATGTGAATAAAAGACAGCTGTCCACAGAATCTCTTTCTTCCATTCAAACCTCACTATCATGGGCAAGACTAAAGAGATGTCAGATAAGTCAGGGACAAGATTGTAGACCTGCACAAGGCTGGAATGGGCTACAAGACCTTGGTGAGGAGATGACAACTGTTGGAGTGATTATTCGCAAATGGAAGAAATACAAAATAACTATCAATTGCCTTTGGTCTGGAGCTCTATGCAAGATTTTGCCTCATGGGGTAAGGATGATCATGAGAAAAGTGAGAGATCAGCCCAGAACTACACGGGAGGAGCATGTGAATGATCTCAAGGCAGTTGGGACCACAGTCCTCAAACAAACTATTGGTAACACAATACGCCACCATGGATTGAAATCCTGCAGCACCCGCAAGGTCCCCCTCAAGAAGACACATGTACAGGCCCGTCTGAAGTTTGCCATTTAACATGTAAATCATTCAGAGAAGGATTGGGAGAAAGTGGTGTGGTCAGATGAGACCAAAATTGAATTCTTTGGCATTACATCAACTTGCCGTGTTTGGAGGAAGAAAAATGCTGACTGTGACCCTAAGATCACCATACCTACAGTCAAGCACGGAGGTGAAAACATTATGCTTTGTGGCTGTTTCTCTGCTAAAGGTACAGGCCAACTTTGACACATTGACGGGCCAATGGGCGGGGCCATGTATTGTGAAATTTTGGATGGGAACCTTCTTCCCTAAGCCAGAACACTGAAGATGGGTCTTCCAGCATGACAGTGACCTAAAACATACCGCCAAGGCAACAAAAGAGTGGCTCAAGAAGAACATTAAGGTCATGGAGTGGCCTAGCCAGTCTCCAGATCTTAATCCTATAAAAAAATGTATGGAGGGAGCTTTATAACATTTGTTTTTTGTGTTTTATTCTGGATCTTTGGTTAATATTCTGTCTCTATCATTTAAAATACATCTGTGATAAAAATTATAGACCCTTCATTTCTCTATAAATGGCAAACTTATAAAGTCTGGAGGGGGTCAATTAATTATTTTGACCACTGTGTGTGTATGTGTATGTATATGTGTGTGTGTGTGTGTGTGTATATATACATATATATATATATATATATATATATATATATATATATATATATATATATATATATAATATATTAAAGGGACACATTTTAATCAGAGTATAGCATCAAGTCAACTCTTAGTATATTAATCTGGTCAGTTCAGTAGCAGAGGGGGTTGTTAATCAGTTTCAGCTGCTTTGGTGTTCATGAAATTAACAACAGGTGTATTAGATGGGCAACAATGAGACAACCTCCAGAACAAGAATGGTTTTACAGGTGGAATCCACTAACTTTTTTTCCCTATTTCTCTTTTCTGACTGTTTTTCACTAGTTTTGCATTTGGCAAGGGTCAGTGTCACTACTGGTAGCATTAGGCGATACCTGGACCCTATAGAGGTTGCACACGCAGTCCAACTCCTTCGGGATGGCATGTCAATACGAGCCATTGCCAGAAGGTTTGCTGTGTCTCCCAACAGAGCATGGAAGAGATTCCAGGAGACAGGCAGTTACTCTAGGAGAGCTGGACAGGGCTGTAGAATGTCGTGCCACGGCCCGTCACTCGTGTCCCGGGTGATCTTCTACAGTCCGGGAATCCGGGGGGAGTACTTCAGACAAAGACTAACAAACCAGTCTCTGTCAGTGTGGTCACCGGACGACCTCCAGTAAAACATCCTAAGAACGTCACGAATAGGACAAGGAGGGACGTGTTTCCTCGTCTATGGCCAGGACGATTACCCAATTCCTGTAAGATGTCGGGACAGGTCGAGAGGATCTCATTGACGGACAGAGGACCTTAGA
>BLSH010336031.1:931562-950459 GCA_018402905.1 Glandirana rugosa
CCTCATGTTCATGTTTGTAGAGCAACCTACACACTCAGGTCCACGAACTCAGATTCGCAAAAGGTTACCTCCAAAGAAATATGTATATGTAACAGTTATTGACATGTCTTACTTTGTATCTAGTAAAGATAAAACTCAAATAAAATATGATTTAAAAAAAAAAAAAAATCAGTGATCAAGCTGTAAAAAAAAACCCTTCTTGAGCTTTGTAGCTAAAGACGTCACGGAGCAATTAATTGTGTTGTACTGCAGAAGCACTGATGTTTTTCAAGTCATTCCAGCCATAGATCTGCAGGCTTTCCATTCAGTTGCTTACAGTTCCAGAAAGATGTAGATTATACACAGGTATTCCAGGTTTGAAAGAATCAAAATGTCTTTGTGCTCTCTACATATTTTTGGAATCTTTCTCTCTGCAACTTTGCTCACTCTGCTCCCCCTCCCAGCAATGATTCAACAGCTATTCAGCCTTCTAATTTGTAATGTACAGTAAACACAGAGAAAATGTTCTCAGAAGAGAGAGATCAGGGCAAGCTGAGCTGCTGAGACTTGAATGACTTCAGTGCTGCTGCTATGAAGTGTGAGGATGAATCGCTCCACAGTGTTTGCAACCAGAGGTCAGTGACTTATCTTTTTAAAGCGTATTACTTGTTAAGAATAGCTTAATATTGGAATGTTCAAAGCCACAGGTTCATGTCACTGAAAACACCACATTTGGGCTGTCTAAAGTGGCATCAGGATGCTACTACAATCACTCAGAGCTCCTGGAACCTTCAAACCCAGGGTTCTCTAATACTCAAATACTGACTTCTGCGGTAAAGTTGACACTTTTGTTCTTCATAATTGGTCGTTTAAGCTACTGGGCACTTTGGTGGATCAGTTATAAGTTATGAGAAGAATGTGACCAAGTAGCTATTTTTGAGTAGGAAGTACTTCTTTGCTAATAAACATGCCCTGAGTTTTGGTGTCTTAAAGTGCCGCAGAAATGGATGAGTTGTGTAGGCACTTCTAGGTGCTGGCACTAGTATGCCGGTGTCACTTCATACTACAGTCAGTACAGCCGTGGCCAAAAGTTTTGAGAATGCCACAAATATTAATGTTCACAAAGTCTGCTTCTGCAGTGTTAGATCTTTTTGTCAGATGTTACTATGATATTCTGAAGTATAACAGCAAGCATTTCATAAGTGTCAAAGACTTTTATTGACAATTACATTAAGTGTGTGCAAAGAGTCAACATTTGCAGTACTGACTCTTCTTTTTCAAGACCTCTGCAATTCGCCCTGGCATGCTGTTAATCAACTTCTGGGCCACATGCTGACTGATGGCAGCCCATTCTTGCATAATCAGTGTTTGGAGTTTGTCAGAATTTGTGGGGTTTTTTTCTGTTCAACCCCCTCTTGAGGATTGACCACAAGTTCTCGATGGGATTAAGGTCTGGGGAGTTTCCTGGCCATGGACCCAAAATTTCAATGTTTTTTCCCAAGGCCACTTCGTTAACATTTTTGCCTTATGGCATGGTGGACCTAATCAAGGCAATTGAAAAACGAACCTAAGGCACATCCGGCTGGCAGCGGGCACCGGGTCATCAGTTGTGGAGGTAGACTGGAGCAGGTCGGCCGGTGAGGAGGCAGACCAGAGCAAATTGGTATAGTCCAGAGGGGCAACAGCATGGGAATCAGCATAGTCCAGCTGGGCAACAGCTCAGGAATCGGCATTGTCCAGAGGGACAACAGCTCAGGAATCAGCTTAATCCAGCTGGGTGGCAGGCGGCAGATCACCCATGGCCGGCTTGACAACAGGTGACCGCATGGACCCCATAGGCAGGCAGCAACATGGAGGAGGCATGGACACCATCGGCATGCGGCAACATGGAGGAGGCATGGACACCATCGGCAGGCGGCAACATGGAGGAGGCATGGACACCATCGGCAGGCGGCAACATGGAGGAAGCATGGACACCATCGGCAGGCGGCAACATGGAGGAGGCATGGACACTATCGGCAGGCAGCAACATGGAGGAGGACTGGATATCATCAGCAGCAGTCATCAGCATGGAGGAGGACTGGATATCAGCAGGCGGCAACATGGAGGAGGACTGGATCTCATCAGTAGCAGTCATCAGCATGGAGGTCTGTATATCATCAGCAGGCGGCAACATGGAGGAGGACTGGATCTCATCAGTATCAGTCATCAGCATGGAGGAGGACTGGATATCATCAGCAGGTGGCAACATGGAGGAGGACTGGATCTCATCAGCAGCAGTCATCAGCATGAAGGAGGACTGGATATCATCAGCAGGCGGCAACATGGAGGAGGACTGGATCTCATCAGCAGGCCAAAAGTTCTGTTTCTTTTTGGGCTTAGATACTGGAGTCCTACAGGTAACTGCATTGTGCTGACTATAGTGTACTGCTGATGGAAAAAGAGTAACAGTATTGAGAAGAGTAGAATGAAGAGTAGCAGAAGTACAGAAAGAGGCCTGATATGTTGCTATGGGTAATGGTACTGCAGAGGGAGCCTCCAATAGATTGCATACAGAGGAAGTGTGGTTACTGGTGGCAAGGTACTGATCTACAGGAGGTAAGAAACACTCAGTAGCAGCTGGGGTTATGATCTCTGACCAAGCTTGTAGCAGAGGGTGAACTAAAGTAAGTTTGTCTCTCCCTTGCTCACATTGCTCAATTAAGGAGTGCACAGCAGCAATACAGTCCAATAGTACTTGATGTGAATAGGCTGAATACTGCTGATAAAAGGAACCTGTACAATGTTTCAGCAACCAACCCAAAAATCCAGCCTGATACAAAGTAAATGGAGGAGTGAACACATTGTGACCCTGAGAAGTAAACTGAAATAGTAGCTTAGAACAGACTTGAATCAAGGGTTGTACTTTGCTAAGGGAGAATCTGCCCTCCACGGCTAAGGCATGTGCTGTCAAAATGCTTCCCATCAGCTCCTCCTCAGTGAGATCCTCCCAAAGCGGATGACAAAAATCTTGGTCTTCTGCGGCAAGCTGCACACGACAAATCACCTTTACTCAAAGCAACTGGCTCTCAGTTCCCAAATGTAGCTGATCTGGTCGTTAGTGGGCGTCACTATTATGTCAGGATTCAGCAGCTTGGCAGACCAGACACGTAGCTACACCAGGAAACTGAGACCAAACAAGTATATAACTTAAAAAGGTGAGATTTATTAACAGTGCAAAGTAATAAACAAACACAGCAAACAGTGAGCATAAACAAACCCCAGCAAACAAAACCCAATACCTGACGGAAACACTAACACCTACACTGAAGACTAAAGCTAATACTGGACAAGGGTATAGGGTATACACAGAATCAGGGAGGATACAAGGCAAATGACAAGAGCAGGGCAGAGCAGAGCAGGCTGATGCAGGATCTCAGGCAGCAGAGAGGCGAACTGAATAGTGACGCGCCGAGGGAAGAGGGAAGTGGCCTTAAATACTGTAGCCACTTCCCAGCTGAACCCGGGTGTGGCTGACTCCCACAGCCTGCTGACTCTTGGGAGGCCCCTGCTGGTGGACACTGGAACTGCTCAGCCTCTGACTGCTACAGGACACCCGCTGGTGGACACCAGAATTGCAGCCCATGGACCCCTGAGCTCCAGCGCCACCCGCTAGAGGGACTATCCCTGACATGATCTCTATATGCCAACTTGAGAGCTAAAGTGAAGGTTAACGGCTGCTTATCGGACACCTTCTCCATACCCGATGGGAACAGACAGGGCTCTTTCCCCCCTCCTTTACATTCTTACATTGGAGCCTCTTCTTCGTTGTATTCGGGCCAGTTCGGATATAAAGGTAAGAAAGATACATAATAAGGAATTTAAAATTGCTGCCTTCGCAAGTGACGTTTTGCTCTTCCTTTCTTCATCGTTCACATCCCTGCCTAATCTTATGCCAGTCCTGGAACAGTTCAAGCTTATTTCAAATCTGAAAATTAACTATTCAAAATCCTTTGCAGTAAATGTTTCCTTACCAACAGAAATAGTAAAGCAATGCCAGACCAATTTTCCCTTTAAATGGAAAGCAGGTGCCATTACCTATTTAGGCATACAACTCCCGTGTTAACTAGCAGTACTATATGATACAAACTTCCTGTCAGAACTGAAAAATATACAAGATCTTAAACGATGGGATGTGCCTACCATCTCCTAGTTTGGGAGAGTCTCTGTCTTAAAGATTGCGCTCCTTCCACGCCTATTGTACAAAATACAGACTCTTCCGATTCACTTACTGCCTTTTTTTCTTTGCGACCTGGTTTTGGAGTCTGACTATGCAGTGGGCAACCTCTGTTACGGCCCTGGTTCAAGAACCCCTGATAGAGTAGACAGGAGTTTCCAGAGCACAGGGGTGCACGAGGGCTGGTAGGGATGCAGATGATGTTGTGAGGATCCTCCAGGAGCCCATGCAAGACAGAAGATTGGTGATGCAGGCTGGGTCGATAACAAGCGGGTAAGTGCGTTACAGAAGGAGCAGGCAAGCGAGTAGTTGGGTACAGGCAGGGTCGTTAACAGGCGGGCAGCTGAAGTACAAGAGGGTTAGGCAGAAGAGTGGTCGAAGGCAGGCTGAAGGTTAGTGCAGACAGAGTTCAAACCGTGTCAGGAAAGCCAGGTCACAGATACAGGAAGTCTTTAGGAAACAAGCCACGGGAGCACACTAGGAAACACTGTAGAACAAGACAGCATCCGCTGTGCGCACAGGCGGCGCACGTGAACGCGCACAGGCGCGCGCAATGCGCACAGGAGGCTCTACGACCACTTTTTCCAACAGGTATGCCCGATTACTCCTGTTAAAGGTGATCCAACCTTCCCTCCAGGCATGGCAAAGGCCTACCTGGCAGCAGAGTGGCCATATGCGGAAATGCAGGCAAGACATTCTTTTCGTAGAGGCAGGTTCATGTGTCAGAGAGAGCTTGTGGACTTGTCCAATACGAATGCATTCCCTTTTCGGTCTTACATACAATTGAAGCACTACTTGGACAACCCGGCTACCAGAGAAAGCTATGCCAAGGCCCCTACAGTTTTTGAATCTCTGTGTTGTAGCTTGGTTCCACAGAATATACGCCTCAATGTTTGGAAAACCATATACTACTTTGCGCTCTGAGCACACATTCTGGGAGCAGGTCCTAAATACAGACATTGATAATGCCAGCTGGGACTGTATTCACCTATGCATACACAAAGGATCACTGAATGTAAGGTATATCAACTTAGAACGCAATGGTACAGAACACCTGATTTGCTTCATAAATTTATGCCGTCAGTTTCAGACTGTTTCTGGAGACGTGAAAAGGAGAAAGGTACTTTTCTTCATGTATGGTGGTCCTGCCTGTTGATCCAACCATACTGGCGCAAGGTTCACGACATGATCGCGAAGATCACTGCACTCCCGGTAGAATTTTCACCAGCACAATACCTACTTCATTTTTCTGAAATACCCAAAAAAGACACATATTAAGTTGGTAGCCGTGCATATGATTAACGCTGCTAGGCTTTGCGTACCGGTACACTTTAGGTCTGTAACCCCACCTTCAATGAAAGAATGGGCCCGTCGCATAAATCACATAGGTGCAATGGAGGAGCTGATCTATACTGCGCAGGATAAGATATCCAGCTTTTCAGATACATGGGAACCCTGGATCAGTTTTTGGAAATCTCAGTCTTACCAAATTTTAATACAGGAAAGTACTTTGATGGTCTCCTTGAAGCTGGGACTTATTTCTTAACACAACCAAAGGGCACTTAGGGCCCAGTTTGCAGCCTATTGCTGTCAGACTTTGATGGGGAGGGTTGTTGGTGGTGTCCCTAGCCCCTCTTGTTTCTTCTCTTATAAATGTCTTCCTCCTCCCCCACCCTTTTTTTTTTGTGGTGTTTTTTCCCCCACTAATTAAACTTTAGCTGATGGGGATCATGGGGTTGGGGACAGGCAGGTCCCCTGTTCCCAAGTCAATCATAACCTGCTGAACGATTTACTCTTCCTCATTAAACAAAGCTACTATATTTAGACCCCGGAAATGTTTCTCAATAAGTACGATGCTATCAACGATTTAGTTGTTACGACCTCACTAGGAGGCCTCTATATTTTCACATAAATACTTAAGGGAAGTACTGCTTTTTCATCACGTGATGCTCTGTACCCTTCAAGAACGGCTTTCGAGATGTGGTGTATTGAGAAGTGCTTTTATTATGTTTGTAATTCTTACTAAATACTTCAATAAAAATGTTTATGGAGAAAAAAAAACCCAGTGCCCATCTCATGAAGTGTAGGGATTCTTGGGTTTTACAAAGGACCTGAGGAGACTGGTGCTCCTATATCGTACATTTAATAAAAAATGCAAACTTGTCTATCTGCTGATGACTTCTGAAAACTTAGTGTTACTAAATCCAGGTCACTGCATTCACTATATCTGGTCTCTCACAGTGTATATAGAACATGGAAATGCAATCATTTTAGTACATATAAACTGCTAAATACCTTGTCTCATCAGCAATATATAGCAGTCTTGTGATTTCTATCAGTTCCTGGTGAAGCTTGTAGGAGGAGTTTTCATACTGCATTGAGCTGTCCTATGAGGTTGCTGGGCTCCTGAAAAAGATCAGCTGCACACAGACATGGATGTTGTGATGAGTAAGCACACACAGATGTGTGTAACGCGTCCACTCTTTTAGGCTTTTTGCACTTGCGCTGTGTCATGTCGCTTTGGATTATTCCTTGATGCTTCAATAAAGGACTTTCCTCCATGTCGGTGTGTAGCTGATCTTTTTCCTGACTTCTACTGCGGCTGGCAGACCAGAGCTAGCATCTGTGCAGGAGGAACTGGGAGGTTCATTCACTCATTATTCACGTGGAGCGGCTGCTCCTTGCTCCTGACCCTCTGTCTGGGCATTTAACCCCTTGATTACCCCTGCCAGTTTCATTAGTACAATAACAGTGCATATTTTTAGCTTTGATTGCTGTAATAATGTCACTGGTTCCCAAAAAAAAAGTGTCAAAAATGTCAGGTGTCTGATCTGTCCACCGCAATGTTGGATTCCTTCTAAAAATCGCTGATCGCCACCATTACTAGTAAATAAATAAATAAAAATGTCATAAATCTATTCCCTATTTTGTAGATGCTATAACTTTTGCGCAAACCAATCAATATACGCTCATTGCATTTTTTTTTAACCAAAAATATGTAGAACAATACATATTGGCCTAAACTGAGAAATTAGGGTTTTTTTTTTACATTTTTTTGGATATTTATTATAGAAAAAAGTAAAAAATATAGTTTTGTTTTTTTTTCAAAATTGTCTCTTTTTTTTTGTTTACAGTGCAAAAAATAAAAACCACAGAAGTGATAAAATACCACTGAAAGAAAACTCTATTTGTGGGGAAAAAAAGGACATAAATGTTTGCGCAATTGTCAGTTAAAATCAAAGCAGTGCCATATCGCAAAAAAGGGCCTGGTCATTAAGGGGGAAGTCCTTCCAGTCCTTAAGTGGTTAATTGTTTATTTTTTATCAATTTACAAAATGAGTGAACAGAAGAATAATTTAAATGAGATCAATATTTGGTTTGACTACCCTTTAGCTTCAAACCAGCATCAATCCTTACACTTGCACATTTTGTACGCTTGGATAAAGTCTGGGATTTTGTAGGATTAGAGTCAGGTATATGATGAACTAATTATACCAATCATGTGTGAATGATCATCAGTTTCATATGTAGGTTGAAACAATCATTAGCTGAAACAGAAACAGCTGTGTAGGAGGCTTTAAACTGAGTGAGGAACAGCTAAACTCTGCTACTTGAGGTTGTCACAGGCCATACACCATGGTAAGACTGCACAGCACCAAGACACAGGGTAGTTATACTGCATCAGGAAGGTCTCTCCCAGAATTTCAAAGCAGACTGTGGTTTCAAGATGTGCTGTTCAAGCTCTTTTGAAGAAGCACAAAGAAACTGGCAATGTGAGGACTGTAGATGCAGTGGTAAGCCAAGGAAACTTAATGCAACAGATGAAAGACACATTATGGTTACTTCCATTCGACATCGGAAGATGTCCAGTGTTGCCATCAGCACAGAACTGCCGGAAATCAGTGGGACCCAGGTACACTTATCTACTGTCTGGAAAAGTCTGGCTAGAAGTGGTCTAGGCAGAATTGCGGCCAAAAAGCCATACCTCTGAAATGGAAACAAGTCTAAGCGACTCAACTATGCATGAAAACATAGGAACTGGGGTAAAGAAAAATGGCAGCGGGTGCTTTGGGCTGATTAGTCAAAAGTTGAAATATTTGGCTGTAGCAAAAGGCCGTTTATTCGCCGAAGGGCCTTCAGAGTGGTACAATGAGTGTCTGCAGGTAACAGTGACGCATGGTGGAGGTTCCTTGCAAGTTTGGGGCTGCATTTCTGCAAATGGGTTGGAGATTTGGTCAGGATCAATGGTGTCCTCAGTGCTGAGAAATACATGCATATATTTATCCATCATGCCATACCATCAGGTAGGCATGTGATTGGCCCCAAGTGTATTCTGCAGAAGGACAACGGCCCCAAACATACAGTCAATGTAATTTAGAACTCTCTTAACTACTTCCCGACCAGCGCCGTAAATAAGCGGCGGTCGGGTCTGAGCGGCTGTACCGGGACATAGCCTGCACCTGCAGGCTATATCCCGGTATCATTTTTTAGAGCAAGCGGTCGGCTATCCAGGGGTAACGACCGATCCGGCTCGGGAGCCGCTCGGTCGTTACCCCAGGAGGCGGGAGGGGACGCCCCCCCTCCCGCCGCCTTCCGACGCTCTTCTCCGGCCTCCCGTCCCACCGGGAGACCGGAGCGACGATCCGGCGCGTCCGCCGGCTGGAAGGAGACCTGATCAAAGCCGTAATCGGCTCCGATCGGGTCTCCTTCGGCAAATTCCGGAAGCGACGTCACAACGTCACTTCCGGTTTACTCGGCGGCTAACGGCGCCAAATTTAAAAAAACGACAGTATTCAGAATCGCCGTTTTTGGTGATCTGAATACTGTGAAGTGCAAAGGAGGGATGGGGGGCCCCCCAGCCCTCCAAAAAGAGTACCTGTCACCATATATTACTATCACAAGGGATGTTTACATTCCTTGTGATATCAATAAAAGTGATCAGATTTTTTTTTTTTTAAAGGAACAGTAGTAAAAATAAATAAATAAATAAAATAAAAAAAAGATTTAAATCGCCACCGTTCCCGCGAGCTCGCGCAGCAAAGAAAACGCATACGTAAGTCGCGCCCGCATATGAAAACGGTGTTCAAACTACACATGTGAGGTATCGCCGCGATCGCCAGAGTGTGAGCAATAATTCTAGCAAAAGACCTCCTCTGTAACTCTAACCTGGTAACCGTTAAAAATTTTTAAAGCGTCGCCTATGGAACTTTTTAAATACCGGACTTTGTCGCCATTCCGCGAGTGCGCGCAATTTTCAAACGTGTCATGTATGGTATCTATTTACTCGGCGTAACATCCTCTTTCACAATATGGAAAAAAAATTGGGCTAACTTTACTGTTGTCTTATTTTTTAACTCAAAAAAGTAAAATTGTTCCAAAAAAATCGCGCTTGAAAGACCGCTGCGCAAATACCGTGTGACAAAAAGTATTGCAACGATCGCCATTTTATTCTCTAAGGTGTTTGAAAAAAATATATATATAATGTTTGGGGGTTCTAAGTAATTCTCTAGCAAAAAAAAATGTTTTTAGCTTGTGACCACCAAATGTAAAAAAGTGGCCCGGTAGGTAAGTGGTTAAGCATAAAGAACAAAGAGTCCCGAACTGATTGATTGTCCCCCAAAGAACCCTGACCTGAACATCATCAAGTCTGTCTGGGATTATATGAAGAGGCAGAAGGATTTGGGGCAGCCTACATCCACAGAAGATCTGTAGTTAGTTCTCCACGATGTTTGGAACAACCTACCTGCCAAGTTCCTATAAAAACTGTGTGCAAATATACCTAGAAGAATTGATGCTGTTTTGAAGGCAAAGAGTGGTCACACCAATTATTAATTTCATTTGGACTTTCTTCTGTTCCTTTACTTTCCATTTTGTTAATTGATAAAATTAAGCTATTAACATTCTTAATTTACAGCATTTCACACCTGCCTAAAACTTTTGCACAATAGTGTATATTTATATCAACTGTACAGTTGCTAGAAAAAGTATGTGAACCCTTTGGAATGATATGGATTTCTGCACAAATTGGTCATAAAATGTGATCTGATCTTCATCTAAGTCACAACAATAGACAATCACAGTCTGCTTAAACTAATAACACACAAAGAATTAAATGTTACCATGTTTTTATTGAACACACCATGTAAACATTCACAGTGCAGGTGGAAAAAGTATGTGAACCCTTGGATTTAATAACTGGTTGAACCTCCTTTAGCAGCAATAACTTCAACCAAACGTTTCCTGTAGTTGCAGATCAGACGTGCACAACAGTCAAGAGTAATTCTTGACCATTCCTCTTTACAGAACTGTTTTAGTTCAGCAATATTCTTGGGATGTCTGGTGTGAATCGCTTTCTTGAGGTCATGCCACAGCATCTCAATCGGGTTGAGGTCAGGACTCTGACTGGGCCACTCCAGAAGGCGTATTTTCTTCTGTTTAAGCCATTCTGTTGTTGATTTACTTCTATGGTTTGGGTCGTTGTCCTGTTGCAACACCCATCTTCTGTTGAGCTTCAGCTGCTGGACAGATGGCCTTAAGTTCTCCTGCAAAATGTCTTGATAAACTTGGGAATTCATTTTTCCTTCGATGATAGCAATGCGTCCAGGCCCTGACGCAGCAAAGCAGCCCCAAACCATGATGCCCCCACCACCATACTTCACAGTTGGGATGAGGTTTTGATGTTGGTGTGCTGTGCCTCTTTTTCTCCACACATAGTGTTGTGTGTTTCTTAAAACAACTCAACTTTGGTTTCAGCTGTCCACAGAATATTTTGCCAGTACTGCTGTGGAGCATCCAGGTGCTCTTGTGCAAATTGTAAACGTGCAGCAATGTTTTTTTTGGACAGCAGTGGCTTCCTCTGTGGTATCTTCCCATGAAATCCATTCTTGTTTAGTGTTTTACGTATCGTAGATTCACTAACGGGGATGTTGGCATATGCCAGAGACCTTTGTAAGTCTTTAGCTGACACTCTAGGATTCTTCTTCACCTCATTGAGCAGTCTGCGCTGTGCTCTTGCAGTCATCTTTACAAAACGGCTACTCCTAGGGAGAGTAGCAGCAGTCCTGAACTTTCTCCATTTATAGACAATTTGTCTAACCATGGACTGAAGAACAGCAAGGCTTTTGGAGATACTTTTATAACCCTTTCCAGCTTTATGCAAGTCAACAATTCTTAATCGTAGGTCTTCTGAGAGCTCTTTTGTGCAAGGCATCATTCACATCAGGCAATGCTTCTTGTGAAAAGCAAACCCAGAACTGGTGTGTGTTTTTTATAGGGCAGGGCAGCTGTAACCAACACCTCCAATCTCATCTCATTGATTGTACTCCAATTGGCTGACACCTCACTCCAATTAGCTCTTGGAGATGTCATTAGTCTATGGGTTCACATACTTTTTCCACTTGCACTGTGAATGTTTACATGGTGTGTTCAATAAAAACATGGTAACATTTAATTATTTGTGTGTTATTAGTTTAAGCAGACTGTGATTGTCTATTGTGATTTAGATGAAGAGCAGATCACATTTTATGACCAATTTGTGCAGAAATCCATATCATTCCAAAGGATTCACATACTTTTTCTTCCAACTGTATATTAAGCAGTTTGTCTGGAGTTCAGATTTAAGAAGGAAAATAGTTGTGTGAGAAGCTTCAGGTAATAGCTGGCATTCTTTGGCTGTACAGTAGTTCTGGTTAAGCCCCATACACACAGGCCAAATGCCGGACGACATCGGCCGGTTCAATAAAAAACGGCCAACATTCGGCCTGTGTGTATGGCAGCCCGTCCGACAGAAGCCGGTCACTTCCATGCTGGAAAACCTACAGCCGACTGGCTCCTGTTCAGCACTCTCAGCCAGTGGCTTTGAGCGCTGACTGGAGTGTTCTGGTGGGGGCCGTCCCCCTATCAGAACCCAACAGCTCAGCTGTACTAACATCGGATTGTCCGTTTTTTTTTTTTTGTTTTTTTTTATTCAACCTGCTGGGTTGCAAGAAAAACAAACTGATATTGTGTACTAAGCTACTCCCTTTAAAGCTGCATTTTAAAGCTGTCTTGGCTGCCCTAGGCCTATGAGGTAGATAATTGTTAATGGTTTCCTTCACAGCTTCATCCTGACAGATCACTTTTGAGGTTGACATTAGTTGTCCTTTGGACATTACCTAAATGTGAACAGCTGTCTGGCTGTGGTTCCCCAGTGACTGCAGCTTCAAGATGAAATTCTGATTTCCAAAATTATGTAATATTATGTATTTTAGGTTTATATGTTTTTATTTCTTTTTATGATTGAAGAGATAAGTGCAGTATCAAGGATCACAATACTTACACAAATACAGACCATCATGGGACAATATAATTTTATATTGCTGGGTAGTCCACTAGGTAGTAAATCCAGAGTTAGGATGACCACCCTAGAACCTGCATTCTTAACCGATTTAAAAGGGTAAGTCCAGCTACCAGCTGCAGCAGCAGCCATAGGCTTGTTTCTGGGTTTTTTTTCAGCAGGGTCTGGGTGGCTGCAGACCCGCTTACTTTTACAGGACTTAGAGGGTGCCACACCCCACCCCCATGTGCCAATTGGGAAGACATTGAGGAACATATGTTCCCCAAGGTCCTCTGAACACTCCCAGGTTCAGCACTGTCAAAATCACGTTGCAAAGCGGGGTGAATAGCAGATTGAACATAATGTAGGCTTGCTCGGCTGAAACATAGGGAAGGAGAAACATTAGGGATCTAATAAATCTCTGATGCCTTCAAAAAAAGTGTACCTGCCACTTGCCCAATGCTATGACGTGGGGCTTTGTAAGCCCCCTTGTTACTGCAAAAAGTTAAGTGAAAACGAAAAATAATGTAAACCCTCAGTGGTTGTGCAACACATCTTGGATATCCCTGCCAGAGTGAGAAAAAATAAACTAGTTCTTAATTTATTGGTAACTCTGAGCTGATGAGCTGTAAAGTTATTTAAAATGTTGACTATTGATAATTTGAGGATACCATAATTTTTTGCCGTATTATGGGCACACAATGTTTTAAAGGGGTTGTAAAGTCTCCAGGTTTTTCACCCTAATGCACTCTATACATTAAGGTGAAAAACCTACTGTGCTGCAGCTGCCCCCAGAGCCCCCCCTTTTTTCTTACCTGAGCCCATTCGTTCCAGCGATGTGCACTCCAGCCGCTGTCTTGTCCTGGATAGATTGATAGCAGTAGGAGCCATTGGCTCCCGCTGCTGTCAATTAAATCCAATGACACGGGGAAAGGGCCGAGTCTTGCTGCCTGTGTCAATGGACGCAACAGTGGGACTTGGGAGTGTGCTGGCACTGGTGTCCCATGGCTCTCCGTGGCGGCACCTGATGAAGAGGAGGAGCGCCGCTGGGGCGACCCAGAAAAGCAGGATCGGGCCGCTCTGTGCAAAACCCTTGCATAGAGCAGGTAAGTATAACATGTTTATTATTTTAAAGAAAAACAAACTTTAACAATCACTTTAAGGCTTAACATATTAAGTATCTATTTACTCAACACAACCTCATGTTTTATTTTGTATAAAAGTGGTGGTTTATATTGTGTTTGTGTGCATTAAAATGTATTTTAGTGTATTTTTTCACTGGAAATATAGATTTGACAGTTGTGCAATTAAAAATTGATTAAAATTCAATCAAAAATATTTGTAATTTTACAGGGTTTCTGCTTTCAGAAAATATATACATTTAGGTGGTGGGGGGTTAAGCATTTCCTAGCCAAAAATGCAAGTTTTAACATAATGTGTGAAAAATTAAAAAAGAGTTAAAAGCCAGTCAGCAGTGACCGATTCCATATATATAACACATCAAAAAATTAAAAAGAATCTGGTTGCCATGAGCAGCACTCGGTAAACAGGTAAAACTCTCTGTAGGGGCATCTTGAGGGAGGTTTAAAGTGGTTGTAAACCCTCACATATACCCAATGAATTAGCCTTAGATCAGGAGTCTACAAACTTTTTAAACAAAGGGCCAGTTTACTGTCCTTCAGACTTTATGGGGGCTGGACTGGCCGGTGTGAGTAGAAAATGTCCCAGCATCAGTAGGAGTAAACAGTGCCCCATCATTAGTTTTAACAGGGGGAATAGTACCCCATTTTTAGTTTTAGCAGGAAGAATAATGCCCCATGGTTGGGATCAATGGAAGGGATAGTGCCTCTTTGACGGTGTCAGTGAGAGGAATAGTGCCCCATCATTAGTCTTAGCAGGAGGAGTAGTGCCCCATCAATGGTGTCAGTGGGAGGATCAGAACCCCGTTAATGGTATCAGTGGGAGAAATGTTACCTCATACTTTGTGTCAGTTGGAGGAATAATGTCCCAAGGGCCGGATAGAGGCAAGCAAAGGGCTACATCTGGCCCCCCTGGGTCGCAGTTTGGAGACCACTGCCTTAGATGATGAACAGAGTTTAAACAAATCCTCCTACATGTGTTGTACCTGTTTATCTGCAGTCTTCCCTTCTCTACATCTGTTCAAAGTCCAGAATTTTTAAAGCTTGTCTGAGCTGTCAGAAAAAAAGGGGACAGGGAGCTGATGTTATACTCTGCAGAGCTCAGTGAGGAGAGCTCTGAGAACTAATTGGAGGGAAAAGACACATTCCCCTTCACATAGCTCACACAAACAGAACTGAGGCTGTCATTAACTGGAGCTCCCTCCCCGTCACAATTTTTCTCTTGATGTCAGGAAAACTTGTCAGAAGTGATTCATGCTGATAGCAGAGGAATGAAGCAGCAGACAGAAATGACACTTAAAGTTGTTAAGTGGTCAGTTTACATGCCTCCATCATCCGCAGCTCTGCTCTCCCCCGTCCTCTCCCCTCCCTGCTCACGCGACTCCTCAGCTCTCTCCTCTCCCCGGCTTACAGCTATAGCTGGAGGGACCGATAACTCCCGCTGATGTCAGCCAGGAAGGGGAGAGAGCCGAGTGGTCATTCGAGTGCCAGACGCTCTGACATAAGGTAGAAGTCAGCATCTTTTTTATATAGCAAAGACACTGGGATACATAATGTTATTTATCAGAGGGGATGGAGCATGATCATCATATATATGCAATATAATATATGATTGCAGCAGGAGGGGAGAGCTGAGGAGTGGATGGAGCTGACAAACAGGGAAGGGATGGGGGAAAGCAGAGCTGCAGATGATGGTGTCAGGGCTCAGCAGCATGATACACTGTGGTCAGTTTACAGAGGGGAGGGCAGAACCAGGCAGCATCAGCCAAGTTTTTTAGGTTATACGGGGGGCCAAATTACACAGCACAAGCTGTGAACAGGATCCCCTTTTTTTTAGCGTAACAAACACCTAAAGCCTGGAACACACTACAGTTTTTTTTCATGCAACCCGCTAACCGCTCCTGTCGGAGCCGCTGTACTAACCATCTGACATTAGAACAGCAATCTCCCCGCTGAGCTTTTGTGTTGTGACAGGGGGCAGCCCCTGCCAGAACACTCAGATTAGTGCTCTCCACCATTGGCTGAGAGCGCTGATCGTAATCGGTTGGCTGCTGGTTTTTCAGCATGCTTTTGTTGGACAGACCAACATACACACGGGCCGAATGTTGGCGTTTTTTTTTTTTTTAACTGGCCAATGTCTCCCGATATTTGGTCTGTGTGTATCTAGCTTTATCTTTTTTAATTGAGACAGCTACACACTACAGAGGGATATGCTTTGTTCAAATTTAATATCAGAAGTTTACAACCACTTTAATGCATGTTTATGTTGCATTTCGCACAGCATGAGCTTCTCGCTACAGTGCAGACTGAAACAGTACTCTCCCGTGACACTTTGCCACATATATTGCGCACCCTGTGTACCATAGGACCAGACACTCGCTATCGCACACATCAGATTGGGAATGAAAATTGCATTTCTGTCAATTACTAAGCTGCCAAAACTGTTCAATATTTCCCAGCAGCAAGATGAAGAGCGGCGCCGGCAGCTAAGAGAGCGAGCACGTCAACTCATAGCAGAAGCTCGATCTGGAGTGAAGATGTCAGAACTTCCCAGCTACAACGAGGTGTCTGCAGAAAAGTTGAAAGAAAAGGCAAAGACGTCTGGAGGTGAGTTAAAGGACTGGCATGCTTTTTAGGTACAGCCTCATCTGCCTGGGTAATCTTAGTAAGAATAATACAATGAGCCATTGTATACCCTAGCTATATCTCTATCACCATGTGCGTTTATAATACTGTATACCTGTATGTTCTATCTATTATTCTCTGTTATTTTGACTCTCCTCTATTTTTTTTCTGTAGTTTTTTTTTTTCTCCATACCCTCTGTCCTCCTACTCTCATAACTCCCTGATTTTTGGATTAAACTTTATCAAAACTGGCAAGGACATGGCTAGCTACGGTCGAAGTGAGTTGTTGAGTGGGATGTGTGATGCTTAAAGTACAAATCCAGCCAAAACTTGTGTTGGATTAAGTAGGGATGGATTAGGACCCCTTTCATATGTTTAATTCTATCCAGGTCTCTACCTACTCTCCCAGTGACAGCTGTTTAACCATACAAGAACTGAAAATCTCAAATACCACACAGACAGAAATTAAAATGTTTTTTTTTTTTTTAGTTCAGCAATGAAGGGTAGAACTCATATATTTTGTGTTGCTGTCTTGTAGATTTTTCCTCACTTTCTGTCTGGTAAAACCTTTGTCACACTGACAGTACAGTAAGTGAAGGAAATGTCTCTAATGCCGGCCATACAAGGTACAAATTTATTTCCTGCAACTGCGGGTTGCAGTAAAGAAATTTGCATGATTCCCCATCAACACAGACAGTGTTGATCGGGGAATCAGCAATTGTCCTCTCCTGGCAGAAGGGCAGGAGAAGACAATGAGAAGCAGCCGCTAGCGATAAGCGCAAGAGAATTCAGCAGGCTGGTTGTACCCAAGTCGATCGATTGGTACAGTCAGCCTGCCCATTAACGGTTCGAATCTTGGCCGGTTCATGCTGGACGGCCGAGATTCAAACCATATATGGCTGGCCTAACAGAGACCTGGATAGTATCGAAAGTCCGACAGTGGTCCTAAGAGTGTCCTACTCCAAAACACAATTCAAAACTAAAAACAAAAAGTTTTAGCAGTGACATACCTACAATGTGTGTATAATATATATATATATATATATATATCATATTACTGTATATAAAGAAAATATATGTACAATGTAAAAAAAACACATTTCAAGTGTATTGAGCAATGTTGGATTGTCTGATGGAGCATGTCATGATGTCCTGTTTGTTTCACTGGGTTGCTGCACTTGGGTGAACCAGCTATAAGGTTGGAAGTTGCCGTAAATGTGTTTGTGCATATCGAAAGGATCTTGTGATTGGTTGAAATAAATGTTATTAAAGGAATGTTGCAAGGGCAGGCTGTCACCTCTAATAAGTTCACCTTCAATCGGAATGTGGCATCATGCCAAGTATGAGTCCATCAAGGTGATGTCAGAGGAGATGACTGTGTTAAACTAAAGTCTTAATAGTTAATTTGGTTAAAGGGAACTTAATTTACATTTAAAGTGAATTCATTTACAGTATTTATATAGCAATGATAAATTACAAGTCGCTTTCCATTGTATGTAGAACCATTCTTATTAGTCCCTTTTACCTCGAGGGGCTCACAATCTAAAAATTCCCACCTCATAGCTGATAAATATACGTAGAATTAAAGTTAGGAGCATAAATGCTAATTATTTTGATTTATCTCTTTTGGTAACGTCAAGCTGGACTACGGGGAGAATACAAAACTGCCCTTGCAAGTGGGACTCCCCTTTCATTGCATGGCTTATGTGCTCTTTTAGCTTAGTTTAAAAGCAGTTTTACTTTTCCTGTGCTCCCCTGGCAGTGGGCACTCTATTCTTCCCTCTGATACCCACCACATTCTCACTTACAATGCAGGACTGCTAGTCCTTTGTTGTATATGATAATGTCAGAGTGCCTGCTACCAATGGAGTGCCAAAGTGAACCAACTTAGGGGAACCAGTCACATAGAGAGGAGGAAACCTGTGTGCATGTGGCATAAGGTAAGTAAAACTGCAGTTTAATGGTACCCTAGTCAAAAATGAGCATTTTATCCATGCAGTGCAGAAGGAGCACAGTTGCAAGAGTAGTCTTGAATTTGCCCCAAAGTTCAGCTTTAATTAAAGCTAATGTCCCAGTAGATGTCTTCTCAGTGTCCCTATGCTGGATAGATGAACACTGAAGGTAACAGAATTTCAGAGTGTAGTATTCAAAACTTTCCAACCCATCCAGCCATTACATTTTTTAAATCAATTGTGCAATGTTAAGAGATCTAAATATTTAATTAGAATATTAAAACAATTTGTTAAATAATCTCATAGGTGTGTGTGGCCAGTATAATGACTTATTACGATGTCCAAAAGGAGTGATAAATAAATGAATGCTTTTCCTTTTCAAAACTTATGATGTGAGACTTTAAGACAATGGAAGTCACAAGTAGATAGGTCGTATCCCTGTGACTCTTCTGTAGATGACCCTGTAATCGAAATTAATTTCGACTTGAAACCCCGTTTAAGTTCTGATGAGAACGTTGACACGAGGAAGACGTGACGTACCTATTTTACGAGTAAAAACTGATCCCATGGTAATTTGACGTCAAAATGAATGGAATACGGTGTACGTGTGTCCAAAGGAGGAGAGATACACTGACCAAGGGGATTCAACCAAGTGAAACCGTGAGGTAACCA
>BLSH010336031.1:959887-975652 GCA_018402905.1 Glandirana rugosa
TGGTTTGTCGAAGATTGGAGTCGAACAAGTTACTTCGAACCGTTATTTTGAGCCTTCGACTAACTAAAGAGACGTCTTCACACTGACTAAAACGTGAGAGGTCAAAATCATTTATTTGGGGTGTCACTGTAAATACTGGATGGATGAACAGGATCAGTCAATGATACATCATTTTAATGTTTCATGAGTTCATTGAAATATTGTATACAGTTAAGCTCTTGCACTACATAGTTAATTGTAGATCTAAAGAAGATTGGACAATACGTGTCAAAATTTCCACTACCTTCTACAGAGCAACTCCTAGAAGTCAGATAATCACACTAGCTGTCTTGGGTTACATGACTGCATATTCAGATAAGTAAAAAAAATATTGGTCTTGAATTGTTCCTGTATTGAGAAAATACAGAAGCCATTTATCTCCTTCTTGTGGTTAGGCTGCCTACCTAGCTTTAGTACTTGAGTACTTTGTAATTTTACTACATAGTAACTGACTAGGACAAGTAGGTAGGTCATAAATGTCACTGTGGGGTTTATTTACTAAAACTGGAGAGTGCAAAATCAGTCACACTTCTGCAGAGAAATCAATCAGCTTCCGAGTTTTATTGCCAAGCTTCATTGAACAAGCTGAGGTTAGAAGCCGTTTGGTTTCTCTGCAGAAGTGATACTGATGTTGAACGCTCCAGCTTTAGTAAATAGTGACTTGCCTGGGACCCTAGAAATTGGATCAGTGTTACATCCAGCAAATAGCACTTCAGAGGGAGGTTCGCATTAGCTTTCCTTTAAAGTGGCAAATGAGATGAAATAATGATACAATGAGAGGACTCCTAAGGCTGCCATTGCTGACCTCTTTCTGAAAATGTTAGTTGCCTGGCTGTTTATAGCCTCAAAAGTTTCTCAGTCACTGACCCAGAACAAGGATTCAGACCAGTGCACATGGGAGTCTACATTTCTCATCCATGCACTGCGGATTTGGAGGAAAACAATGACCTCCCTACCTGACGGGCCTCTTGCTGCTGGATCATTTGTGGTACTAAGGTGGTCATTTGGATTGACAGGTTTGAGCACAGGAATAATTGTAGTCATCCTTAATGACAAGAATAGAACAAGAATAGAAAGCAGTTTGTTGTAGTTCTTATGAAAATTTGATCTCTGTTGATGGACGAAATACAGAAGCCTTTTGAAGTGTTTTTCAGGAAACCGAGTTAAACTTTTTCGAATGAGGTTTATCCTTGACTGGATTAGTGACCTTGTCACTTCTTGAACCCTCTACCTCTTCAGCAGGCCTAGAGCTGTTCAGTTGCAGCTGCCATGGAGAACTTTATTAAAAACTAATAAGGATACTTATTGACTTTAATTCCTTACTGATACTAGGGGATCTCCATGTTAACCTTGTTTTGTGAGGCTTGAAATATGAATGCATAAAGACGCTCTCCACTCCAATACCCTAGCCATTTTATTTTTTAGAAACACTTCAATCCTTTTTGTGAAAAAAAAAAAAATTATGTGGTGTTTCCATGCATCTGTCAGGAAATATGGAGAAATTTGAAAGTTTTCCCTTTGTGTAGTCACTCCTCCGCATGCTACAGCTGAGCCCCAAACATGGATAGATACAGTGCAAGTATTTAACGCCTTCCCACTGAAAGCATAATATGGAAGCAAAGGCACAGATAATTTCCAAGGGTTGGGTATGGAAAGTTGGATAAAACTTTGTTGGTCAGGTTTAAAAGTTTATTAAAGGAGAAGTTCACCTTTGGGAATATGTTACATATTCCACCCTTATTTAGGGTGGAACATGTAACACGTTCCAGCAGCTGCAGCCTCCCGCCCGCATGGCCACATCATTCATATACTGTAAATGCACGAACTACAACTACCATCATCCATTGCAGCTTGCAGTTCTCAATGGACTGCAAGGTCGCTGATGAGCGGCCTTGCAGTTCATTCACAATCCCTGCAGCTTGTAAACCGTCAGCCCTTATAGAGGTACGGGCTGAAAGTTGCAGGGCTTGTCTACGGGAGTCTGGCATTGCACCGCTGATGAGTGCAATGCTTTCCAGGCTCCTTAGGGAAAAAATAATATTTTTTTCCTAAAAGGTGTACTTGTCCTTTAATACTTTTTATTTTATTGTAGTTTAAATAACACAAAAAAATTTCCTTTTTATATTAGATCAGAAAATGTCACACAATACATATGCAATTTGTGCCCATCTAATCATAACTCCTACACTATACGGTCAGATGTTTGTGGACACCCCTCCACCCTATTGGGTTTAGGTGTTTCCATTCAAGGGTACAATTAATGCTGTAACATACAAAGACATTTTAGAAACATTTTCTGTTCCAACCCTTTGTCAACAATTTGGGGAAGGCCCTTTTCTGTTCTAGTATATCTGTGCCCCTATGCAAAGGCCAGGTCCCTAAAGACTGGGTTGGACAAGCTTGGTGTGGAGGAACTCAGGGGACCTCTATATAGCTCTGATCTTAACACTACTGGACACCTATGAGATAAATTGTATTGCTGATTACCAGGAAGGTCTACTCATCCAACATCAGTCTTTGATCTCACAAATGCTCTTTTGCCTCAATAAACACACATTACCACAGACATACTCCAGAATCTTCTGGTAAAGGCTGGTACACACTATCCATTTTTTTTTTTATCATTCACCCCAGCAGACTGAACAAAAAAAAATGAAGAGCTTGGAAGGACATCCTGTACTAACAACCTGATGTCCCCGCCAGAACACACCGATCAATGGCCAATAGCTGAGAGCGCCGGATAGATGCTGATCGGCTTTTTTCGGTTATGCCCCTTTGACAGGCGGTGGACAGGCTGCCATACATAAAGTGCACCCGATATTCAACCCATGTGTAAAGCTCTTCAGTTTTGGATGTCCACCAAGCTTATGAAGTGGTTTGATGGTAAGGAGTCCACAAACTTTTGGCTAAGCAGTGTAGTTCTAACATATTCTAAAACAGTCTGTTGACCATTAGATTCTACCCTATATTCCAATGACTATAACCACTCAGACACTCTCTCTCACTACAGTCATTGTAAATCCACTTTGGCAGTTGTGATTGATTTTTTTTTGACCATGTGGGGCTAAAATCAAAATGCCAGGTTAACAGCTGAGTCCTGGTTCACACTGACACAATTTGACATGTCAAATTGCATGCCAAATCTGCAGGAATAACACTTGCGGTGCCGCACCTAAAAAGTAGTTCTTGTACTACTTTTTGCAATTTCAGGTGTGATTCCCATAGGCATCTGTGCAGAAACCCGCACAGATGCCTGTGAAATCGGGACTGACCTGCTGGAATGAAATGATGCCAGTTCAGCTGAACTCGCACCATTTCATTCCCGCACTCAGTGTGAACCTGGGCTAAAACACAGTTCAATCACACATGCAAAGAAATATGAATTCTGTTGAGCCAGTCTTGTGTGACTTCACTATTTTCTAGTTTGGCTTGTGTGGAAGAAATCACAAGCGTAGCTAACGAGAATTCCATATCTTTTTGCTTTGTAAACATGTTACATGTACATGTCACATGTGCATTTAGGCTGCATTCACACCTGGGCGTCGCGTTTTCAGGCAGAAATACACGCGTTTTTTACCGCGATTTTGCCGCGATTTTTGCCGCGTTTTTACCGCGATTTTGTACAGGTCAAAAAGTCACCAATGTAAAAAATAGAAAAACGCCCAAATCAAGCTACAAAAATACTTCCAGAACTAGTTTGAGCTTCAGGCGTTTTCAGGCTTTTGGCTTCAGGCGTTTTTGAGTGGAGATGTGAACCATCTCCATAGAAAATCATTGATTTTTTTCCCCTCCAGCGTTTTGTAGCTTCAGGCTTCAAGCTACAAAACGCTCAGGTGTGAATGGGGCCTTAGATGCTTACCTGGCATTCCACCTTAAATTATTGCATGCAAATATAAATAATAAGCAGTAATCTGCATATTGCCCTACAGATTAAACTGGAATTCTGTGAAGAAACCGAACTCATCTTAAAATACTCAATCCCCAATTCTAATACCTATTCTGAGTAATGTAAGAAAGATGTATACACTTAGCTAAATTCAGGGCATTCCGGTCATGTAATGTCCCCTGCCTCAGCCAGCAGCAGAGCAGGGGAGAGAAGAGAGAGCACTCAACAATGGCTAGTAAAGCCCGGAGTGGTGATGTCACCCATAGGCTCCGATGACCCATCTCCCCTACATCCACCACTGGCTGACACAGGGAAGCCAGATCATGTGACCGAACCAGAGCAACCTGAAAATAGGTTAATAAATATATATATATGTGGAAGAGTGAGGATGTAGTAAGGAGCTGCGGATTAGGCCTTGCCCGGGAGGGGCGCCCCCAGTCTGGGGGGAGGGTGCAGCCAGGAGTGGGAGTCAGCTCCTGGAGTGACACAGGAGAGCAGCTGAGTTCTACATGGAAGGAGACTCTTTAAAGCATCCACCATATAGTCGGTGAGTGGTTGCCCCTGGGAGTGGGATGAGGAGGCTGGGAAGAAAGAGAGAGCAGTCTGTGGAGGCCGGTAGGAGCCATCCAAGGGGAAGGAGAGCCATTAGACCAAAGAACAGACCGGATGAGTCTGGAGGATGGATGGGCTGGGAGTTGTAGTTCATCCAAAGGCCCGGCTAGCACCAATGTATTTTGCTACACAAAAAAGGGTGGTTCTGAGGCCTTGCCTGCGACTGCAGAAGGCCTCACCATGTGCTAGTTGTGGTGAAGAGGAAGTGTCGTGGAGTTCTGATAAATTTCCCTTCGAACCAAGTGTACAGGAGAAGTGTAACGGTCCGCAAGTAGTGTGCTGGTGAGAGAAAAGGAGAAGTGTAATGGTCAGCAAATAGTGTGCTGGAGGTGAAGAAGTGTATATACCGGAGGTGTATATAGCAGGTCTTATGTTCCATTACTGGGCATCCCACAGTCATCCCTAATCCCTATCCAAGTTCAAACCCCTAAATAAAACAATAAAAACAAAGTACAAGCCTGTTCTGTGACTTTGGATGTGTGGAATTCGTGTGATTGAGGGCAGCAGGTGGGTGGACCACAACTATCAGCCACTCTTAAGGGAGCACATGGCTACATATATATATTTTTTTTACACAGGTTAGTCAGAATAGGTGTTAGGAGGGGGAGGAAATGTTTTTAAGATGAAAGTGGATGTAAATCCACCACCCACCCAGTATAAACTAATGACACAGTATTAATGTATATACATACAAGCCTCCTGTATCTATCCCTACCTTGCAAGTGCCCTTCCTGTAAGCACCAGCAGCTCTGTAAAACCCTGAAATCAGAGGGTGTCTGTGTTTGGTGGGTGGAGTTGTGATGTCACAAGCCTCCCTACCCACTTCTATACTGAGACATTAAGGAGGGAGGGAGGGGGGAGTGTAAAACTTTCTCTGCTGTGTGAAGGAGATAAGCAAATTGCTTGTCACTCACAGATCAAGGGGCGGATCGACTGTGTATTTCCCTGTTAGTCAGACTTTCTCTTCCTGAAAAAAAGATAAGCTCATTACTCACAGTTGGATTAACTCTTTGTGGCAAGACTAGGCACAGATGACATAACATGCTATACTCTACCAGGCAGAATTATTAATTACATTTTTTTTTCGGGTTTACAGCCACTTTGTTAGGTTGATCCTGGAATATAAATATGTTTTTGGGGAAGTTGCTGTGGCTTTAGATGGCAGGGTCAGTGAAATCCCTCTCAAGCAAGTATCTGAAGAGGTACATTTTAAAGCATTGCCTTTTCCTATAAATATGTATTACTGAAACTAATCTCTCCTTAAAATTATTGTTCAGGGCAGGTGAGCAAAAGGGGAAAATCTTTGGGTCCTTGGCCTTGCAACCCAAGAGAGTATTGCTTGAAATAGGCAGACAGTATAGAACAACACGCATGATTAACTCCCTGGAAGTGAAGCACTGGAGGTACTTCTATTTTGCACAGATTTTCAGTTATTGTAGAAAACCACTGCAATCGTAAACGGATCAAGGCAGTAAGCAGCAGGATATAATCATCCTCTGTCCAGGTTAAATCTCAAATGTAGCTTTGTTTTCTAACAGTTTGACAAGGTCATGTTGCCTTTAAAAATAGTGGAACTATGAGCAAAATCAAGAATGACATATACGATGCAGTCTGGCAGTAACATTAACACAGCAGTCTTTGTTTTCTCCTCCTGTAACACAGTTGTATTACCTGTTGATCCTGCCAGGAAGTCTGCCCAGCAAAAGTGGCAATTAGAGAGTTGAGACAAACAATTTAACACTGATAGGGTTGCTTGCAATGTTCAGCTCAATTATGCAAACCTTTTATCCCCCCAAAAAATCTGTTTTTGTAGCAACTTTAAAAAAGGCATTAGATGGAGTTAGGCTTTGATTTGTTAGCCGCCTAAAGCTTGGTACACAGAGTTTTTTTTTTTTTTCCATTCAATCCAATGGGTTAAACAAAAAATCCTTTCACTCCGGTCAGAGCTGCTGTACTAACAATCTGACGTCAGTACAGTGATCTTCCCCACTGAGCCCCTCCCCTCCCAAACACACACACACACCCCCCCGCCAGAACTCTCTGGTAGTCGGTCGGCTGCTGGTATTCCAGCATGTATGGCTTCTGTCAGTCACGGGCCGAATGTAGGCCGGTTTTTATTTTTTATTGAACCAGCCGATGTTGCCCGGCATTCGGCCTGTGTGTATTGGGCTTAAGTGAAATCCATCTAAATCCACAGGGTGACAATGCTGCTGTCTAAGGGTGGCTACATTCCTTCTTCTTTCATAAATAGATTGAAGGACTGAGCATAGCCACCCTAAGACAGGAACTGTGTTACTGACAGGATCGCCAAGTGAAAATCATATTACGTTTATTACAGCTTAAGCACGCCGACGGCAGTTACAGCTCAAAAACATCAGCGTGTGTATGAAGCCATTGAAGAACATGGTGTGGCATTCTTAAGCTGTAAAAACCGCTAAAAAACGTGACGTTAATAACGCCCGTGTGTATGAGGCCTAAATGTCTATTTCTTCTCTGAATGAGAGCAGCAGTCTACCTCCAGCTGCCCGATAACAACTCCTCGTTCCAATTATCAATGCTCTCAGGAGGAACAGCAGTTTTCATCCTCAATATGCTGCCAGGACAGAGAGACAGGCTCTGGAGCACCAATAAACAGTAAACATTACAGCTGGGTTCACACTATTGCAAATTGGATGAATTAATTTTGGGCTACTTGGTTTCATTAAAGGGAAATTGCACTTGGAGAAGACTTTAGCTGTTTGTCTTCTATGAAGGTGTATGTCAGTGTTTCCTTTGGAAAACTTGCAGAGCATTGTTAATACTATGAAAGAAAAAACTTACTTTACAAATAAGGCAGTGGGAGATGACAGATTTCCCTACCATCACCCCTAGATCCTGGATCTGCCATGACATATTAAAGCCCAATAGTAGTTTAATATTTAACAATTAAATAAAGTCAGGGTTCTGAATAAGTTGAAGTTCCAGATTGGGTTAATACCGCAGCACGCTCCGGCTCACAGCAGGGGTCCAGTGCATCCCCGTTCACCATTTCAGGTCTGATTTCAGCCTGAATTATGAGTTCAGACCTGAAACGGACCAGAAGACGCACAGGACCCCTGTGTAAATTCGCTCCGGAGCCGCTGCGGAGATGAGTAGACCGGCTCCATAGAGAGCCGTTCACATTTTCTTTCATAGTATTAACAATGCTCTGCAAGTTTTCCAAAGGAAACACTGACATACACCTTCATAGAAGACAAATAGCTAAAGTCTTCTCCAAGCACAATTTCACTTTAATGAAACCAAGTAGCCCAAAATTAATTTTGTTTATCTGACTTCGAGATTAACATCTAGTGTCATTCAGGAAGTATGTTTGTTTACAGGCCTGCATAGCCAGGAACAGGCGCCTCAACCTTGCAGAGGTTTGACAAGCCGACATTTATTATTTACCTCACCATCCAGGTAGAGATCACACCATTCAGGCCCCTTGAGCAATTAACGAGTTTACTGACACTTCTAAGAACGAAATTTGATATTTCACAGATTAAATATGTCTAACGCACTGATGCAACAAGGAACACATGCTCCAGAGAGCGGCTGAACTCATGTTCTTGCATACCGGAATGCGTATGTACGTGTACGTACATGAGAGGCAATGTTTTAATTAACACAGGGGTGAAAAAGTTCAGTCTCGCCTGGTGCGGAACGTACAAAGTACCATTTAGGTATTGACACTAAGCCAAGAACAGGCTAATGTGTGAAGCTCTCCTAGTGAAAGAAATACATAGAGAGGCCTGTATGAGCTTGCACATGTCTACTTCAATATACATCTCAATTTAAGGCTCTCGTGTTACTTTTTAAGATTTTTTTTTCCTTTTGCAGCTAGTAAGTTTGTAAGATGACATATTGCTGAACAATCGCCAAGTCTGAATATTATCCCCCTCACTTTCTTTTTCTTTCACAATTTGCATACACAGCTGGACAAAACGCCAACTCTGTGGACGTTAAGTTGAAGAGGATTCTAGAGTCCCAGCCACAGGTGGCAAACTCCCTGTCTAATGCTGCTCAAAAAACATCACCCGAAGCCTCCAACAGAGACTTTAAGGTGAGTAAACCTGCTTGATGTGCACTGTTCAAATGGTCTGTTACATAGAGGAAGGTTCGTGAAAACTGGAGCAAAAGTGGGACTGTCGACCCCATCAGCTAATGAGAATTGCTGATAGGGTCGACAGGGTCTTGCTGAATTTTCCTAATGAAGATAGGAAACCTGGTCAATTGCTAAGGTCAATATCTCCAGCTTCAGGAGGCTATACACTGGGGAAAAAAATTGTAACAATCATTTTTTATTGCGTGTAGCAAAACTTCATTTCTTGGTTTTAAAGACTTGCATGGCTAAATTTTCTGCACTTTTTTTTAGTTTTAATTTTTAATTATTTTTTTAATCGTAAAATTTAAAAAAAAATCGTACTGCTTTATTTTTGCTATAATTGTTGTAGGGGGATTGTTTAATATTTATGTCAGGGAGCCGTGTAAATCCTGAAAACCGCATCAGCTGCAGTATAATATGCATTTTTCTACATTTGATTTTGTTGGCTCCATTCAAATTATGTTTCATTATTGTGGGACTGCTACTTAAATCTTGACCAAAGGATTCACACGCTGACATTCTACCACACGCAGTGTCACAACAAGACCCAAGCTCTTATCAGAAGGGGGAGGTCTCTGCTTCTCAGTGCAGTTAAGGTCCTTTAACTGTTCTGGCGCTCTTTTCTTTTTCTCTTATGTAAATGTACCATCTGGCATCTTTCATGTTGATAAACCCATTTGAATTTACAAGCCATATTAAGATGGAGAGAGCTTTTAGAGGGCTAGACTATGCAAAGACCAAAGTGAACTAATGGAAGTGGCAGGTTTAATAGTCTTAGATTATAAGTGACTGGTTATGCCATTGTTGGCCAAACAAATGGAGAAGGACAACACATGCCAAAGATGATGCGCAGTTTATCTGAAAGACCTTTTTGTAGCATTGCATTATGTATTTGGTTTCTGCATATTTATTTATGTCTGCTGTTTTAAAAGTAATATATACATAAACGAAGAACGCATTGTTCACATCACCAATAAATCGGTAAGCACTTTGCCAATCTGACGAGAGATTTTTGTTTCGTTAGATTTTCTGTTGGTAAGAATTTAGAGCTAAAAATCTTGCAGATGTTTATTAGAGTTATGCAAAACTGGAAATGTAAATTCACAGCACAGCAGACAGTACCTGACACTTGACACCAATTAGACATGTAATAAGAAACTGTGTAAAAGAGAAACATTAAAGATAAAATTGAACGTATGCATAGGACACAACCTGCATACGCACAGATTCTATTTTTGCATAGCTCTGTTGCACCACGGAGAAGTCAGAATAGAAATATAAAGTGTGCCATTACCAATTTGTTTTCAGGTGCAATTCATCTTGTCATCCTTATCCTTGCTTTGCTATATAGTCAATAACCTGAGACTAATAGTTGGGTCAAGAGGCTAAGTTTCTTTGTGCTGTCTTTCTGTATGAGAGACAGCAAGGAGCCTGCAATGGGTATGCTCATGAATTGCTCTCTTGCATCTTCGGCAAGGGTTCTCAGATCACCAGACTGCTATCAAAATGAATGGCAGCTATAGAAAAAAACGGTAAAATACTGAGTGTTCCTTTTTCTTGAAGAGTTACATCTAACCAGTTGCTTTGTTTTACTTCATGTAATTACTCCATGTGTTGCTTTGTTCTAAAAAAAAAAAAATGTGCATATGATATTTTGTTTCTGGTTCTTCCTTGTCCATATTGTACCAGTAATGGTACAAACAGCCAGGTTTATATTAGTAAGGATCACTAACCATTTTCTAATCTGTTCATACATGTTTTTTTATATAATTTTGATATCAATAAATACTATGCAACAGAAAAGACTGGTGTTATTACATTGTTGTTTAAACCAACAATCTACAGTACTTAAAAATCTCCATAGGCGACGCTTGTGTAGGTTACCTGTTTAGAGTTACAGAGGAGGTCTTGCGCTAGAATTATTGCTCTCACTCTAACGATCGCAGCTATATCTCACATGTGTGGTTTGAACACCGTTTACATATGCAGGCACAACTTGCATGTGAGTTTGCTTATGCGTGCGAGCTTGGAGGGATGGGGCGCTTGAAATTTTTTTTTTTCCTTATTTATTTTACTTTTTTATTTTTTTACACTGTCCCTTTAATTTTTTTATCACTCTTTTTTCTATTACAAGGAATGTAAACATCCCTTGTAATAAGCATAACAGTTCCTCTTTATTGAGAGATCTGGGGTCAAAAAGACCCCAGATCTCTCATTTACCTTTTAAAAGCAAAATAAAAAAAAAAGAAATGTTGACTTTAAAAGGGTTGTAAAGGCAAAAGTTTTTTATCTTAATGCATTCTATGATAAGAACCTTTTGTGTGTAGCAGCCTCCCCAGCACCCCCTAATACTTACCTGAGCCCCATCTCTCTCCAGCGATGTCCACAAATTTCTAAGCCACCCAGAACAATCCTCCTGATTGGCTGAGACACAGCAGCGGTGCCATTGGCTCCCGTGGCTGTCAATCAGGGGAGAGAGGGGCAGGGCCGGGTCGGGGCTCCATTTCTGAATGGATATACGGAGCTCTGACTCGGCTCGGGTGCCTCCATAGAAAGCTGCTGGCTGTGGGGGCACCCGATAGGAGGGAGGGGCCAGGAGCCAAGAAGAGGAGGATCCGGGCTGCTCTGTGTAAAACCAACTGCACAGAGGAGGTACCTTTTTTTAAAAAATGAAACTTTACAATCACTTTAAAATGGTAAAAAAAAAATCCCTTTAAGCCCGAGAGGCGGAAGTGATGTCAGACGTTGCTTCAGTCCTCCAAGGGCATAGAGCCAAGTGAGGGCCATGGCCATCTTACCCTCACTTGACTTAATGCCCAGCCACGGATCGGTCCGGATCACTTCTGAGTTCACCGCCGGCTCTGGTAAACCTGGAAGACACCGGGAAGCACAAGAGGTGAGGGGGCACCTCTCCCGCTGTCTATAAAAGTGAATCTGCGACGAATCCGCCGTTGGAACCACTTTTATCGGAAAGCCAGCCGCCTACTGTCAATGATACCAGGGTTATAGCAGCTAGCTGCTGCCATAACCCCGGTAATTAATGTCAAAATAATGACGTATATTTGCAGTTAGGCAGTCGGCAAGTGAGAACCATTCAGCTGCAGTTTGTAAATATTGAACACAGATCCTAATGGAAACGATGACTGTCACTTCAAAAAAGCTGCTAGCAGGCTTCAGAACTACCTGAAGCTTGTTGAAAGCCTGCTGAAGCCAGATAGCAGCTTGTTTAAAGTGATAGTTACCACTCCCATTAAGATCTGTGTATTACATTTCCAAGCGGAAGCTTTAAAGGCCTAGAGAAAGCTACTCAAAGCTTTGCAAACGTTTCATAAAAGCTGGCTGTTCACGCTGCTCTTATACAAGCTGAAGCCCCTATGAAACCAGCCTAAAACTGGAGCAGACAGAATCTGGAGCAATCGTGCATAGCACATAGCAGCTTCTTGCTTCAGCTAAAAATAGCACCTGGAAAAACTCCCCCCAATCCACCCCAGTGTGAAAGCCTGAGTGCTTTCACAGTGGGACGGTGCGCTTGCAGGACAGGAAAAAATCCTGCGAGTCGCATCTTTGGGGCGATTCGGGAGCGGTGAATGGGCAGCACTTCTGAAGTGGCTGAACACCGCTTCGGAAGCGCGCGTGCGGACACTTTTAACCCCTTCTTAGGGGTCAAAAGCGCCCTGCTGCCGTCCGAATAGTAGCACCAAAGCGCTGCTATAACAGCGGTAAAGCGCCGCTAAAATTAGCGGTGCTTTACCACTAACGCCCTGCCCACCCCAGTGTGAAAGTAGCTTTAAGCTTTGAAAATGAAAGCTTGAGGCTGATTGGTTGCTGTGCACAATTGCCGTATAATCATCTGCTCTAGTCTTCGTAAACTCCCCTCTGAAAGTAAGGCTGAACATGAGAAATCAGTTGATTTCCCCATCCTTGCTTAACAGCTTAACACGAGGAATCTCTCCTGCTAGCACCTGCAACTTTCAAAATATCTTCACAGTAGAATAACAGGGCTAGAAGAGGGAGATTCCCCCCCCCCCCATCTTTCCCCCGTCCCCTCCTCACTGGCAGTGATTAACATTGGGAGCCAGTGGCTCCTGCTGCTGTCTCTGAGCCAAAGAGGAAGGAGAGAGCCACTCTGCAGAGTGCTGGATCAAGATCAGCTCAGATAAGTATGAGGGGGTGCTGGGGGGAGAGGAGCTGCACACAGAAGGTTTTTTCACCTTAGTGCAAAGAATACAAAACAGCTTTATTTGGAACCACTTCTGGACCGCCCGCTGTCGTTATACGTTGGTACTTTGATGCTAAATATCGCTGCCATAACCCCAATATTTTTAAAAACGGTGGGCAGTCCACTTTATTATAAAAGTGGCCTCTGCGGCGGATTCACCGTGAGATAACTTTTATCGGCGGTGGGAGAGTTGCGCCCCCCCCCCCCCACTGCGTCCATAACGGATCTGTCGGTTGCTGCGGAGATGATCCAATCCTCTTCCCTGAGAGGCAGGAAGTCGAGTGAGGGAATGATGGCCCGCACTCGACTCCATACCATTTTTTTTTAAATTGCTTTTAGTGGTAAATGTGAGATCTGAGGTCTTTTTGACCCCAGATCTCACATTTAAGAGGCCCTGTCCTGCTTATTTCTATTACTAGGTATGTTTACATTCCTTGTAATAGGAATAAAAGCGATCAAAATGTTTTGTTTTTTTTAAAGACAGTGTTAAACTAAAAAATAATAAAGTAAAATAAATAAGAAAAAAAAAAAATAAGCACCCCGTCCCACCGAGCTCGCATGCAGATCGAACACATGCGCAAGTCGTGCCCACATATTTAAATGGTGTTCAAACCACCCATGTGAGGTATCGCGAGAGCAATAATTCTAGCGCTAGACCTCCTCTGTAACTGGTAACCTGTAGAAATTTTTAAATGTCGCCTATGGAGATTTTTGAGTGTCAAAGTTTGTCACCATTCCACGAGCGGGCGCAATTTTGAAGCATGACATGTTGGGTATCAATTTACTCAGCATAACATTATCTTTCATAATATAGAAAAAAATTGGGCTAACTTTACTGTTTTCTTATTTTTTTAACCACCTCAATACCGGGCCTGTCTTTTGAACTTGGTGTTAACAAGTTAAAACCAGGTTTATTTGCTATACTTAAATTACTTAAAACCCCCAAACATTATATATATATTTTTTCTAACACCTTAGAGAATAAAATGGCAGTCCTTGCAAAACTTTGTCACACCGTATTTGCGCAGCGGTCTTACAAGCGTGACTTTTTTTGAAAAAATTCACTTTTTTGAGTGAAAAAAGACAACAGTAAAGTTAGCCCAATTTTTTTCCATATTGTGAAAGATAATATTACGCCGAGTAAATTGATACCCAACATGTCATGCTTTAAAATTGCGCCCGCTTGCGGAATGGCAACAAACTTTGCAACCTAAAAATCTCCATTGGCGACGTTTAAAGATTTCTACAGGTTACCAGTTTTGAGTTAGAGGAGGTCTAGTGCTAAAATGATTGCTCTCATGATGGCGGCGATACCTCACATGTGTGGTTTTAACACCGTTTTCATATGCGGGCGGGACTTACGTATACATTCGCTTCTGCTCGCGGGTACGGGGATGATTTAAATTTTTTTTTTTATTATTTTCTTATTTATTTTACTTTTTATTTTTTAATTTTACACTGTTCTTTTAAAAAAAAAGTCACATGGAATGAGTTTGCGCTATCTAAAACACATGTGTCATAATCGATCAGCGGCGTGCACCATTTGTTGATCGCCAAATGAAGTCCTATACAAAAGTCCTTGTGCCGCGCTAAAATTTTCCATCGTCACAAACTAACTGGTGTCGGTCTTTCCTATCATAGAAACCAAGAGACTGTTTGTTTAATCACTGAAAATTTTAGTGCGGCACAATGACTTTTGTTTTGTCTTTTAAAAAAAAAATGTGATCACTTTTATTCCTATTACAAGAAATATAAGCATTCCTTGTAATTGAAAAAGCATGCCAGGACCTCTTAAATATGAGATTTGGGTCAAAAAGACCTCAGATCTCATATTTACAGTTAAATGTAAAAAAAAATTTAAAAAATGACAGTTCAAAAAAAAAATGCTCCCTTTAAGAGCATTGGGCGGAAGTGGCTTGTGACGCCGCTTCCGCCCTGCAATGTTATGGAGCAGAGTGGGCGGCATCTTCCGCTCACTTGGCTTCCTGTGCAAGGGGGGGACGGACAGACCCGATCATCTCCACCGCTGTCAGAGGTCCGGTAAGTGGCAGAGGTGATGGGAAAGTGGTGGGGGGCACCTCTCCTGCCACCGATAAAAGTGATCCTGTGGCGAATCCGCCGCTAAGACCACTTTTACCTTGGAGAGAATCACCGGCGGAAAAAAACAATATCTGAATGGTGCCTGTAGCTGAAGGCACCATTCAGATATCACCGCTCAAAGTCAGCCTCATCATTTGACGGCGTCCCGGGGTGATTAACCACTTACCAACCGGGCCCCTTTTTTACATTTGTTGGTTACAAGCTAAAAACTGTTTTTTTTTGCTAGAAAATTACTTAGAACTCCCAAACATTATATATATATTTTTTAAAACACCCTAGAGAATAAAATGGCGATCGTTGCAATACTTTTTGTCACACGGTATTTGCGCAGCGGTCTTTCAATCGCGATTTTTTTTTTTTTGGAAAAATGTCACTTTTTTGAGTTAAAAAATAAGACAACAGTAAAGTTAGCCCAATTTTTTTGTATATTGTGAAAGAGGATGTTACGCCGAGTAAATAGATACCATACATGGAGCCGCATTGTAGGAGAAAGTGTTATATGTTTTTTTAACCCGATTGAAATGACAACAGAATAAAAAATTGAGTTTTTTCACTGTAAAAAGGTTTTTTTTTTTTTAGCGCTAACTTTCTGGCGACGCGTTTATGGCACACTGTTTTTCATAACGTTGCTAGCGGTAAAATAAGAGATCCCACAAAATTTTTTATATATATATTACAAACCCTCAAGATTCATTAAAAGATCGTTTTTTTTTGTCAAAAATCGAACATTGGTTGTTTACATTTTTTCCCCGGGCCAACCATTCACCAATTAGTGCCCCCCGGGCC
>BLSH010336031.1:975662-996900 GCA_018402905.1 Glandirana rugosa
GAAAATTTTAGTGCGGCACAATGACTTTTGTTTTGTCTTTTAAAAAAAAAATGTGATCACTTTTATTCCTATTACAAGAAATATAAGCATTCCTTGTAATTGAAAAAGCATGCCAGGACCTCTTAAATATGAGATTTGGGTCAAAAAGACCTCAGATCTCATATTTACAGTTAAATGTAAAAAAAAATTTAAAAAATGACAGTTCAAAAAAAAAATGCTCCCTTTAAGAGCATTGGGCGGAAGTGGCTTGTGACGCCGCTTCCGCCCTGCAATGTTATGGAGCAGAGTGGGCGGCATCTTCCGCTCACTTGGCTTCCTGTGCAAGGGGGGGACGGACAGACCCGATCATCTCCACCGCTGTCAGAGGTCCGGTAAGTGGCAGAGGTGATGGGAAAGTGGTGGGGGGCACCTCTCCTGCCACCGATAAAAGTGATCCCGTGGCGAATCCGCTGCTAAGACCACTTTTACCTTGGAGAGAATCGCCGGCGGAAAAAAACGATATCTGAATGGTGCCTGTAGCTGAAGGTACCATTCAGGTATCACTGCTCAAAGTCAGCCTCATCATTTGACGGCGTCCCGGGCCCCCCGTGATTAACCACTTACCAACCGGGCCCCTTTTTTACATTTGTTGGTTACAAGCTAAAAACAGTTTTTTTTTGCTAGAAAATTACTTAGAACTCCCAAACATTATATATATATATATATATATTTTTAAAACACCCTAGAGAATAAAATGCCGATCGGTGCAATACTTTTTGTCACACGGTATTTGCGCAGCGGTCTTTCAATCGCAATTTTTTTTTTTTTGAAAAATGTCACTTTTTTGAGTTAAAAAATAAGACAACAGTAAAGTTAGCCCAATTTTTTTGTATATTGTGAAAGAGGATGTTACGCCGAGTAAATAGATACCATACATGACACGGTTGAAAATTGCGCGCACTCGCGTAATGGCGGTACTTAAAAATTTCCATAGGCGACGCTTTAAAAAATTTTAAGTTACCAGGTTAGAGGTGCAGAGGAGGTCTTTTACTAGAATATTTGCTCACACTCTGATGATCTCGGCGATACCTCACATGTGTGGTTTGAACACCGTTTTCTTATGCGGGCGCGACTTCCGTATGTGTTTTCTGAATACTGTCATGTTTTTAAAATTGGCGCCGTTAGCCGCTGAGTAAGCGGGAAGTGACGTTGTGACATCGCTTCTTGAATTTGCCGAAGGAGACCAGATCGGAGCTGATTCCGGCTTCTGTCAGGTCTCCTTCTAGCCGACGGAGGCGCCGGATCGTCGCTCCAGTCTCCCGGTGGGACGGGAGGCCGGAGAAAAGTTGCAGAAGGCGGCGGGAGGGGGGATGTCCCCTCCCACCCCCTGGGATAATGGCCGAGCGACTCCCGAGCTGAATCAGTCACTATCCCTGGATAGCCGACCGTCCACTCTAAAAACGATACCGGGATATAGCCTGTAGCTGCAGGCTATGTCCCGGTACAGCCACTCAAAACCGGCCGGCGCCTATTTGCAGCGCTGGACGGGAAGTGGTTAATTTTAAAAAAGTGTATTTCTTCCAAATAAATTGCATTTTAAGACCACTGCGCAAATACGGTGTGACATAAAGTATAGCAACAACCGCTATTTTATTCTCTAGGGTGTTTGAAAAATATATATACGGTATGTTTGGAGGTTCTGAGTAATTTTCTAGCAAAAAACAAATGATTTTAACTTGTAAACAAGTTTGAAAAATAGGCCTGGTCCTTAAGTGATTAATTGCTCCACAGAGCTTGTTACTACAGAGGTCATTAGGAACTTGGATTAAGGGTACTTTCACACTGGATCAGGTGGGCGGTAGCGGTAAAGCGCCGCTAGTTTCAGCTGCGCTTTTCCTCTGTCAGTGCCGTTATGCAGGCGAGAACGCAAAGCTTTTAACCTCCCACAAGGGTTTAAAAAGGGGTTAAAAGGGCCGGCCTGCCTCGCTTCCGAGGGGGTGTGCAGCCTATTTAGAAGCGATTGCCGCTTATTTCAATGGCAGGGGCAGTGAAGGAGCGGTGTAAACACCGCTCACTGCACCGCCCCAAAGATGCTGCTTGCAGGGCTTTTTGTAACGTATTGCACACTGGGGTGGATGGGGGGGGTGTTTTTAGGCGCTATAAGGGTGCTATTTTTAGCGCAAAAACGCCTGAAAAATGCCCCATTGTGAAAGAGGTCTAAAGCTTATTTATTGTGTATTAGTAAAATGTAAATTTTTATTCATAGCCAAACCATAGTTCTACTTAACCACTTGCCGACCGTATAATTTAGCTATATGGTGGCAAAGTAGCACTGCAAGTACCGAGGACTCGATGTCCACCAGCACCCATCGATCCTTCGGTACAGTGGGAGAATGGCGGTCTGCCTATGTAAACAAAGCAGATCGCCTTTCTGTCAGTACACATAGCATGGATCCTGTGTTCCTGCAAAGCAGGGACACGGATCTATACCTTCCTCTAGTATAAGCACCTCCCCCACAGTAATAAAACACCAGCTAGGCACTCAGTTAACCCTTTGATTGCCCCTGATGTTAATCCCTTCCCAGTCAGTGTCATTAGTACAGTGACAGTGCATATTTTTTTTAGCACTGATTGCTGTATTAGTGTCAGTGGTCCCCAAAAAGTGTCAGTTAGATTTGTCCATCGCAATATCTTAGTCCTGCTATAAATAAAAATATCCCATAGACGCTATAACTTTTGCTTATTGGGATTTTGTTACCAAAAATATGTAGCAAAATATATATTGGCATAAATTAATGAAAAATTTTTATTTTTTTTTACTTTTTTTTTTTATTGGATATGTTTTATAGCAGAAAGGGAAAAAAATATTGATTTTTTTTTCCCCCAAATTGACGGTCTTTTTTTGTTCATAGCGCAAAAAATAAAAACAGCAGAGGTGATCAAATACTGCCAAAAGAAAGCTCTATTTGTAGGAAAAAGGAACACAAATAGTATTTGGGTACAGCGTTGCACGACCTTGCAGTTGTGAGTTAAAATAACATAGTTCCTATCACAAAAAATGGCCTGGTCATGAAGGGGGGGGGTAAATCTTCCAGAGGGCAAGTGGTTAAAACTGAAGCTATTTGAGAGTTTTTAAAAATGTGCTTGCTTTGTTGCAGTTTCCTACAAACAAATATCGCTAGTAGCATAAACGCATGAAAATCACACAACAAAACATGAAAAATTACTTTTGTAACATCCATTTTTTTATTCTTCCACTGTTTGTTTTTTCATGAATCATTCAGAAAAGAGAGAAGCAAAACAACTATTTTTTTTTTTTAGTGAGTACTGCTTGTCAGACTAGTGCTATGTTTGCTGGAGCAGAGAGGAGGGAGACGGTAGGAAAGCAGAACCTGTCAGTAATATCACATAGGCTTTAAGATACTCAGAGTTGTGTATAACTTTTCACCCACCTGCGGGTTGTTAGGGGACCCCATCGCTGACTGAAAGGATTTCCTTCCCCTGGATAGAGGAGCCTTTTGAAGTCTCGGTAACAATGACTTTCATTGCTTCCCTTACTCTGTCGGTTCCAATAAACTGGTGATGAAAGTGTGTGCATGTCTAGCACCAGCAGACTTTCAGCTTGGCTCTGAACAAAAGGGGGTTCTGGATCTGTTGTGATTTCATTTTTTAAAATTATTATTATTTCATTATTTTTCAGGAGAACGTGTATGTATATTTATGTCTGTGTTTATGTTTATGGCTGTGTGGATGCAGTGCAGACTACATATTTGTTTCCCAGCTGCATTTGTTCTAACGTAAAACTAAGCCAGTTCAGGATTAATAAAATGAATTGAAAAGGCTAACTGAATTAGTGAGCTTAGCAGAATACATTTGTAAAGTGGCAGAAGTCTTTCCCATACAAAGAATTCTTAAAATGGGATTTGGTGGCTAATCGGACTGATAGTTAGCACATTGCTTGGCCTAGTAGACGACGGTAGGGATTTAGTTTTTTTTTTTGTCTGCATGGATGATAGCGATTGATTCAAAGGGTTAAATGCTGACACTTTTTGTGCTCTAGGGACATATAATATCAAACATTTTAGCTGAATTTTGCTTTTTTTTTTTTTAATGTATTTTAGTTTTTCTATAACTTTGGTCAACCCAAGAAATATATTGCTGCATTTTGTATTTGTGAGTTTGCAATTACCGTAATTTATCTTTTGGGATGGGGCTGATATGATTATGGTTTAATGCCTGGTTAATTTCAAATTGTAACAAATATTACAGCTGTTCAGATGTTTTTAAGTGATTATAATTCTTTCACTTTGTTTTTATTGAATAAAAAAAAAAAAACAAGAGAGGTATAGAGACATGGTTTGGTAAAGGACTTATAGAACATCTGTACAAAAACTCAACCCTCAGCACATTAAGGATATGAACAACAGCATATTAAGGAATCTCCAAGCTATAGTGGAAATAAACCATCAGCCAATAAATAGTAAACAACAGCCCCTTATGCTATAGTGGTTTAGTACATGCCAGAATATTAACGGTAGCATTTCCATAAGGTGCACAAAGCAATGTCACAAAGAGACCTGGGAGTATGAAATCTGTATGAGATAAGGTGGCCCTTGCTCAGGGTAGTTCTAGTGTGATTATTTATGAGTAGGAACCACTTTTGTGGTGGAGCAACCCTACCTGGGGATAAATGCGTAGAAGGGCAGCTAGGTAAGAAAAAGGGACAAAGCGAGAGTGGGGGAGCAGGGTAAAGCACGACTGCAGGGAGTGAGGAAAAGGGAAGAAGGTGGGGAGGTGTCCCAGAGGCTCGGGTTAACCAGACTCAAATCCATAGTGGGTATGCTTCAGTTCCAAAAAGCAAGCAGGCATTTGCAATGATGGAAATTGGTCAAGGTAGTAATGCCAGGTGAGTAAAAATTTTCATGGGTATCTGTAAGTATTGTGTGCCATATAAACCTCTTGACCTCCTCAAAGCTAAGTGTGGAAGACTTTTATGCCCTTGCTATTGTCTGCTTGGTATCCATAAAAATGTTGGTGATGAGGACACATTCTCGTCTTATTATATGTTTTTATCAGTTTATGTAAATGCGCTTCCCAGGAGTTTTTGCTCCGGTTAACGCGGAGAACCGTATTGACCCAATTTTATGCCAGTATCTATAGTCTCCCTGCCTTAGGGCATGTCCACCAGATATGTTTCATGTCACCCTCAAAAACAACCTGTGTCGGTAAGAATTTGGCTAAACTAGCCAGGGTGGAATACCAGCGTGACATTACCTTAAAATAATTTTCTAGAGCTATCACATTGTGTTACACTCTTCAGGGGTTAGAAGGGTACCAAGATCAATTTCCCATTTAGAGCAGTATGATGGAGCTTGTGTATTAGTATTACCCTAAATAGAGGAATAAAGGAGATGAGTTGGGTTGTGGGGAAGGTACGACATGTAAACTCAAGGGCTATCACCGTCATGGATCGATCGTAGTTCCTAAAGTCATATTAAAAGGAGATTTTTCTTTTTCTTTTTTAAATAATAAACATGTCATACTTACCTGCTCTGTGCAGTGGTTTTGCACAGAGCAGCCACGATCCTCCTCTTCTCAGGTCCCCCGCCATAGCTCTTGGCCCCTTCCTTCTGTCTGCCCCCTAGCTGCTTGCTATGGGGGCACCCAAGTAGGTTTGCCCCTGAGCCACTGCTATGTGTGTCCAGTCACACACGGATCACAGATTGACCCCGCCCCCACTCTCTCCTCATTGACTCACTGAATGTGATTGACAGTAGTGGGAGCCATTGGAAGAAACCTGGGAGAGCTGCTGCTCTAATGCACTATGCTGGATCTAGATGGGTCTCAGGTAAGTATTGGGGGTGGGGGGGCCTGCTGCACACAGAAGGTAAAAAACCTTGAGTCTTTAAAGCCACTTTAAGTAAAGATTCCAAAAAGTGGTGAATTTGATGATAACAGAATCATTCAGACACGTGTGTGTCATACAAGTCTTGTAGATATTGAAACCAGCAGAAGCCCTTTCGTAGTATTAGTTAGTAAAGATTGAACCGTTCTGAGGCCCCATTGGTGCCACCAGTAGAAGTTCTGCGGGTTCTCCAATCCCAGAAGGAAAAGAGGACAACTAAAAAGATTGATCCTCTGCGTACATGCGCCCCTAGATGATTATGTTTCTAATTTATTTAGGTTGTGCTCACACTATGCTGGATGCAGAAGGACAGTGAAAGCATTGTGCTCTTCAGGCCATGTTCTGCCCACAACTAAAATCCTCCCTGCTTCTACTTTTTGGGATGTTATGCTGAAATGCCCTAAATGCTGATGTGGGAACTGAGCCCTTAGACAAGGTTTCTGAAACTCCTGCCAAGCACCTCATGATAGTGTAAATGAGCCTTGTTTAAACAATGTTGAAATTTAAACCCCTCTACAACCTAACCTCATAGTACTTCTATATTAACATATTTACACAACCAGGTAGAAATTTTATGTGGTAGTGGCAGAACTCAAAATAAGACATGATGGGATGTGACGTCATAAGGGGGCGGGCCTCCAGATGACGTCAGTGGATGGCCCCACCCCATGCCTATATAACTGAATGCAGAGCACGCACACAGCATAAGTCCGGGAGATTTGGTCGTGTCAACATGGGAAGAAGGACAAAGGGAGAAGACAGCGGCAGAGGATAGAAGACCCCGCAAAAGAGCAGAAGAGGCGGAGAGGGGAGAAGATGCCGGAGCTGATTTAATAAAATATTTTAAAAAGCTGTGTAGTTGGGTTTTTTTCTGACACATTTGTTTTTCAGGTGAATGGGTAGGGGTACAATGTACCCCATACTCATTCACATAGGGTGGGAGGCTGGGATCTGGGTGCCCGCTAGTTAAAGGGGGCTTCCAGATTCTGGTACGCTCCCCGCCCGCAGACCCTGACAACCATTGGCAAGGGTTGTTGGGAAGCGGCCCTTGTCCTCATCAACATGGGGACAAGGTGCTTTGGGATGGGGGGGTGCACCTAAAGCACCCATACTCCCCATGTTGAGGGCATACGGCCTGGTATGGTCCAGGAGGGGGGGCGCTTGCTCGTCCCCACCACCTTTCCTGGCCTGCCAGGCTGTGTGCTCGGATAAGGGTCTGGTATGGATTTTGGGGGAGACCACACCATTTTTTTTTTGGGCATTGGGGCTCCCCTAAAAATCCATATCAGACCAAAGGGTCTGGTGTGCTCTTGGGGGGGAACCCCACGCAATTTTTTTAAAAAAAAATTGCGGCATTCCCCTTCAAGATCCTCTGCGCACAAGTTGCACCTCGAGTCGGATCATCACGATCCGACTCCTGGTGCGACTTCTATTCAAATCAATGGGCCATAGGGAACTATTGATTTTGAATAGAAACTGAAATGCCTGACAACGTTATTGTACGTTTTTCAGTGTTAGAGTGTTTTTACAGCTCAAATACTTCTCTCAGAACCCACTGGTCTTGCGTTTTTTTACAGTTCAAAAACACCCCAGCCAAAAACTGTTTATAACAGCCTATGTGTGCATGAACACATAGGATAACATGATGGGGAGTTTTACTGTAGAAAAAAACATCTGCAGCTAAAAACAGCTGCTGTAAAACCGTCCAGTGTGCATGAAGCCTAAAGGGTGCCTTGACTGAAAAGAGGTTGAGAAACATTGCTTTAAGGTGCAAAATGACAGCTGAGTCACATTTAACCCTTTCATAAACTGATCTAAGAGTGTCATGATAATAAAAACAAATTGTATGGAGACATTTAGAGTAAATTAGGTCTTAAGACACTTTCAAAAAGCAGTAAAACCTTCAACACGGGATGACACAAGTATGATATCTACTTCCTCCTCCTGAATAGCATTATGTTTTGTACAATTTCAAAATTGGTTTTAATAACATCTGCAAAACTGACAGAATCCATAACAGTAATAAAACCAGTGCAAAGTTTACGGTTTCATAACCTGCAGATTTTCTATGACAAAATGACAGGTGCACTTTAAGCAACATTGATGACCACATTTTTGAGTAGTGAAGCATCACAAATGTTTTAATTACTGTTCCGCTTTTCGTAGGAATATTGGATGCCACAGCCAAGGAGTACCTTGTTACTCTCAGGGGAGTGGTTTGGACTTGGCTTGCTTTGCGCATCAATGTTTCTAATAAAATTCAGTTTTGTATGTTGATAAACGCAGCCCTGTGTATTTGTAGGGAAGAATAAACTGTTACCCTCCCCAGAGGCTCAAGCATCCCCAGCCTCCTCCAGGCTGGAGAATAAGCTGGGCTCATTATTGATTGTCTCAATGCAGAGGAAGGGCAAAGTCTTGGTGGCTTTTGATAACCAGTTTCAGCATTCAGCAGGCCTAGTTATTAGTCATGCATCTTAGCCTTCCCCTATTTACGTTCAAAACACTTAATAAAAATAATAAAAGATTAGGTGTAAAATGAAATATTTGTTTGGTACACAGGACCTCGGTATCTGCAGCTCCCACACACTGCTGCGGTTTAGCCTTCTGGGATCTTTCATGTTGATAGACCCATTTGAATTTGCTACCAGTATTAGCATTGGAAGCCCTGAAAAAAAATAACAATTGTCGCAGTAAAGGGCTTACCTACAAATCTGGCTTTGGAAAGGTATTGCTGATGAAATGCAGTTCAGTGGGGTTGTATTCTAATCCTACCTTTTCAGACTTCATACAGCATTAGTGCTTTATCTGAATGGGCATAAAATTAGAAACTAGTTCTTCTTGTTGTACAAGTCGGTGGGACTATAAAACGATAGAATCCCTCCCTGGTAAGGTTGCTGGAAAGGAGGAAGAGATTAGCTGGGACAAGCTTTGCAATTGATATCAATCGCCTGCTGAATACACTTTGCTTCGTAAAAATGTTCTGCTGAAAGTTTAACAGATGGAGGAAAAACCTTCACTTTCTTTGCAAGTTTATTTTATAAGTATACTTTTTCCTTATAGAAACCTTTCTGAACGATTTTAGAAAAAATAAAACTAAGACATCAAGTAAAATTATTCTGTAGATTGCTAATGGGCTCCAGGGACATTGTTTCTCTTAATTTAAATGTATGTGAAGGCATTTTATTTTTTTGTTTTGGATTAAGTGTGGAAAAGTTAGACCCCCTGTCAGGCTTTTGCTGTCTGTGACCCCTGTTACTGGAATGGAAACTGAGAGGAAGTCCAAAATGTTTTGAGTTGTCACTGCATTAAAAAAAGTGAGGTTAGGCCTTCCAATAGGGGCACCTGTTCTAATGATAATTTAAAAGGTGAAGAGATTAATTAATTTCACCGTAGGGAAAATTCTTGTTGCGTCCTAGAGACAGGAAGTAAAGGAAAATCTCCCCAACTGGACCTAGATAGCAAAAATAAATAAATAACCAGGCAAGGATTTTAACTCTTCCCTGATTCTGAGTTTTATCAATTTCCAACTAGCCAGGTATGGCAAGCATCTCACGGTGCTCCTGTGTAGAACAAAGGGTTCTTTTCACATGCTTTTGCAATGCACTGTCTGTGGGTAAGTCTGCAGAAGGGTCAAAGAATGAGAGAGAATATTAATCTGTGAATACACTAGCCTGCAATTTTTCAGACATTTTCAAACTTTTGTCATACTTTGGGATTTCATTTTTGGGACAGCCAGGTGCAGAAAATAAATGGCAGGATGAAAATAAGAGCCACTCCACTGTATCTGTTCTTAGGTGCAATGTCAGGCTCCTGCCGAATCTTAGTATAGCTGTCTGCCTGTAGCTTCCATGCGGAAAAACAGTTACTGGAGATCAGGAAGATCAATGAATTACGAGAGTGCTCACCTGCACATTCACAGTTCATTGAGAGCCACAAGCCATCTGCTGTGGTGGGAGACAGTAGTTGTAGTTCATTGATTTGCAAATCGCTGTTAATGAATGATGCAACCATGTGGGCGAGTCCTGTAAAGTTGTGCCCTTTTTAAATTGTGGTAGTGGGTGCAAGTTCCCCTGCCTGCTGTCATAGCGGAAGATTGGAGGGTCACAGGCAGGTGCTCTTCAGTAACATGTTACATCCTAAATGTGTACATGTAACATATTACCAAAGGTGAACTTATCCTTTAAATGCATCTGTTTGCACATGTGACTGAAGTGGTCCTTTAAAAGGCTAAGACCCCATACACACTATACAACTTTTGTCGTCTGATTTCCTTTAAGGCCCGTACACATGGTACGATTATCGGCCAACAACGGTCGTCCAACAGCCTGTTGGCTGATAATCCCACAGTTAGTACGCACAATTCGACAGCCGATTTCCAATTATCATCCAACAGAAGTTTGCTGACAAGGCTAGAAAACTTTTGTTGGCCAACAAGGCGTTGGTCGATTGTTGGCTCGTGTGTACAGAAGTTGGGCCAACAAAAATTTGGAAGTGCAAACACGCATGCTCGGAATCCAGGAAGTGTTTGGTCGTGTAAACCTGTGTTCATAATTCACAAATCACTTTCACCTGAACTTCCTCGTCACTACATTCGACTTTGTTGGCTGATTACTTGACTACCGTCAGTACGCTAGGCAAAACCGCTAACAGCCAATTTGGACAAAATTTGCACGTTCGGTAGTCAACAATCGGCACATGTGTACGAAGCTTTAGATTTACCAAAACCATGTAGTGCAAGGGTCTGCCTGATTGCATACAAATTGAAACTCTTAATGTTTGACCTCATATTATATGGTTATGATAAATCTGAACGAAAAACATCTACAGAAAATTGTATAGTGTATATCCAGTTTTAGTCTACCCTCAATATTAATTAAATTACGAGTGAATACTGGCCAGCTGAATCACTTCAGATTTCTAGTACTGTATATGTCTGGTATTTTAGCTGTGAAATATCAGCATAGAGGTTCCTGCCTCTGCCCCCTCTGTGAGGTTTCCATCCTCATGCTGCATTTTCCATAATGTAAGATGTAGAAATGCACCTGAAGAGCGAGAATTGCCTTTAGAAGGGCATATGTATGCAACTGAAATCTCAGGCTCATTCCACCCTCATTGCTGGTCAGGCACAAAGCCATTTTTCAATCAATTACATTTTGTTTTTAAACAGCTTTAGATCACAAACAGTTGAAGGAATTAGGACAACCTACCACTATTCCTGACATAAAAATAGATGTGTACCTTTTGTGGTAGGTTGCCATGGTTTGTTCCAATCCATATGTGTGAGCTGGTTAAAGTGGCGGAATATTTTAGAAAATTGCTGTGTGTATGTTCAGCATTAGAGTCCCTGAGAGACAGAGGTGCGTGATTCATCTTGTTGGTATCCACCATAAAAATTGAAGTTTTGAGTAAACTAACCCTTTAAGCCTTTCAATTGTGCTCGGCTCCAGTTCCTGAAGCCCCCTTAGGGTTTGTTCACACTGCAGTTGAAAGGTAACGCTTGCCAGGTGATTGTGACCCCTGCCCTCAAACATGGTATTTAAATGTGTTTAACCATTTTACTGCCACAGACGTAAATGCTATATCAGAACAGAACTGCTTGCAGCAGGCTGGCTCTCTAATGCAGGCCATATATGGGTCAAATTCCGAACAAATTTTCTTTTGAAAATCAGCCTTTATGTGTTTTGAGATCCGATGATGCCACCATTGATTTCAAAATTTTACCAACCAAGCCTTCAGTTTCACCTCATGTTGCTACAGAAAAGAATTTTCATGGCCAGGAATCTTCTTTTCTTTCTGGGAATTCTCTTTTCTTGCGCTCATGCACATTTCCTTTTCGATTATATTTCTCACACGATTCTCCCATCATTGATTAGAAAATCGTTTATTTTGCAAAAAATTTCCAACATGCCCGATCACTCATATTCGATGGCCGCACAAAAATAGGCCATTGCTGCAACCCACTAATGGTGCGAAATTCATAAGAAAATGCTCAGATAAGATTTTCGAAAAATAATTATTTTGTAATTCGACCCATGTATGGCCAGCCTAACCCTTATGTCCACAGCATTTTCCAAGGCTGTAAGCTCATGGTCAGCAACTATAGACTTACATCCAGGAGGTGCCTGACACTTAACCGTTTACTCAACAAGCTGCCAATCGCTTCCACAAGGTATGTAAACATGTCCACTCCTGCAGTTTCTACTTCCAGAGTCTGTGGATGTGATCTACCTATCATTTTAGCAAGTCTGAAGCTATGGTCCTTGAGCAGCCCCTTACTGTGCTCCTCTGGTCTTTATGTACCTAGTGGTGTAGTGCCTTTAGATTAGATTACATTCAATTCCTGGTAATAAAGGCACCAGCTGCTTCAGGCGGCCACAGCTAGGCTAGATTTACGTGTTAACACTATTGTGGTTAACATGCATTAAGGCACATTGGGGTTTATTTACTAAAACTGGAGAGTGCAAAATCTGGTGCAGCTCTGCATGGTAGCCCATCAGCTTCTAACTTCAGCTTCTATAATTAAACTTTGACAATAAAACCTGAAAGCTTTCTACCAGGTTTTGCGCTCTCCAGCTTTAGTAAATCAACCCCATTGCGTCAAGGAATCCCATTCATTTTGAATAGGTTGCCAACGAAAATTGTGTTCCTTCAATTTTCACAGTTTAGCAAAAAAGGCTCAATGTTAAATGCACTAAATTTTATGATTGCACACTACAGTTTTATCTTTTAGATTTAGTACGTTTTTTGGAAGTTTTGTTGTGTTTGCATGCACTAATAATGATATTTGGTTATAGTTTTTTAAAAAATAAAGGTTTAATAAACAGGAAGGAAAAGTGAGGACATGAATGAAACCTATTACATTTGGGTGTAAATAAGGTTCAGGATGGCAGCATTTTCAGTATTAAAGTAGGATAAAAAATACAGGAACATGCCCTCTAAATAAGCAAGCAGAAAGTTTAAAACTAGCAAACACAGTTGAGTTCACAGAATAAGTGTAGTAGATGTTACAAAGTATATTAAAACAACAGCAATTAACGAGTCACATGAATGTAAAATGTTTGTCATCACAGTCAGGAAGGGGTCTCTTCCAGCAGGGAAATCAGTGAATAGATGGAGTAGGTACCCTGACAGGAGAGGCTATTGTAGTAACTGGAAAGACAGCAAGAGGGCAACAATCTACAGGAGAGACACCTGTAGTAACTGGGAAGACAGCAAGAGGGTGCCAATCTAAGTGTAGTGAGCAAGGGAAGTAAATTGGGTGCCAACCTCAGTCCTCAAGTACCCCCATCAGGCCATGTTTTGGGAACTTCTCGTAGATAAAATAGCTCTTATACCATGTCATTGATATTGATTTAAAGCAGCTGTGCAAAGTAAAGGAAAACCTGAGAACATGGCCGGTTGGGGGTACTTGAGGACTGAGGTTGAGAACCACTGTTCAAGGAGTCCAGGCAACCTTGAGGAAGAACCAGGAAGCAGTACTCTGAGATCAATGAAGGGCACCCAAAACCAGAAGTGTCATCGGTGGGTGTGGCTACATGTTTCAAGGCATTTCCTACCTCTTTCTCAAGCCATGCAGAAGTGCTGTGCAAAGTACTTGCCCAAATGTCTCATTTTTCATTAACTATCTGCCCCTATCTATTGAGTCCTCTTCCCAACTACACTTTTGTGCCATATTACTGACAAAATGTTTAAAACTAGCCTTAAGTATAATTTTACCAATATAGTTGATGCTTGGAACAGACTTTGAGCATTGGTTGTGACACCATCAACAGTAAGTGAATTTAACCACTTCAGCTCCGGAAGGTTTTACCCACTTCCTGACCAGGCCTTTTTTTGCAATACGGCACTGCGTTGCTCTGACAATTGCGCGGTCGTGCGACGTACCCAAATAAAATTGATGTACTTTTTTTCCCACAGATAGAGCTTTCTTTTGGTGATATTTGATCACCTCTGCGGTTTTTATTTTTTGCGCTATAAATGAAAAAGTCAGACAATTTTGAATAAAAAACAATATTTTTTACTTTCTGCTATAAAACATTCCCATTAAAAAAATTTTAAAAATGGGAAAAAAATCGAATTTATCAGTTTAGGCCAATATGTATTCTGCTACATATTTTTGCTAAAGAAAATCCCAATAAGCATATATTGATTGGTTTGCGCAAAAGTTATCGTGTCTACAAACTGTGGGATAGATTTATGGCATTCTTATTTATTTTTATTTTTTTTACTAGTAATGGCGGGAATCAGCAATTTTTAGCGGGACTGCAACATTGTGGCGGACAAATTGGATACTAAGTGACACTTTTTGGGGACCAGTGACACCAATACAGTGATCAGTGCTAAAAAAAAATGCACTGTCACAGTATAAATGACACTGGCAGGGAAGGGGCTAGCATCAGGGGCGATCAAAGGGTTAAGTGTGTCCCTGGGAGGTGCTTACTTACTGTGTGGAGGACGGATAAACTGGAGGAAATGAGAGATTGTTTTTCAGCTTAGTTGAAACACAAGATCTCTCTTTTGCTCCCAGAGAGATCAGTGGTTTGTCCTGTTTACATAGGCACACTGCTGCTCCATCTCTCCACTGAAAGATCTGCGGGTCACGGCAGCTATCGTGGCCGCCTAACCTACTGATTGGCTCCCGCTGTGTCCAATCACAGCAGGAGCGGCGCGCGTGATTTTGTGCAGCTGGGCCATCCTGCCGCAGTATATATATGCAGTGGGCAGTCCAGAAGCGGTTAAACATGCTTTGGACAAACCTAGATCTATACTCTCACAAAAACGTTAAATAAGGTAAAATAATCAAAAAGGGGCAAACTTGATGAACCACTTAGTCTTTTTGTGCTGTCACTTTTCTATGTTTTCTGTTGCAAACAGCACTTTACAGTGCTATAAGTAGCACACTGGCCATGATTGTTTGTATTCTTATAACTTCTTTTGGCATTTTTTCCATTGGTAGTGGCTTCAATGGTCACGTATCTGTGACCATTGGCTTGACCTATTCTTAATGGAAAAAAAACTCTAGGAAGCAATTAAACTTTGATTGAAAAGACTTGTAATGGCTGAAGGTTTTTTGTCTTAATGCAGTCTATGAATTAACATAAAAAAACCTTCTGTGTGTAGCAGCCTCCCCAGCACCCCTAATACTTACCTGAGCCCCTTCTCTCTGCAGCAATGTTCATGAATGCCTAAGCCACCCCGGACACTCCTCCTGATTGGCTGAGACACAGCAGCAGTGCCATTGACTCCCATGGCTGTCAATCAAAGTCAGTCAGCCAATCAGGGGAGGGGGGGGGGGCTGGCCTGAGTCAGAGCTTCGTGTCTGAATGGATACACGGAACTTTGACTGTTGTCGGGTGCCCCCATAGAAAGCTGCTCGCTGAGGGGGCACTCAATAGGAGGGAGAGGCCAGGAGCAGCAAAGAGGGACCCGAGAAGATGATGATCCGGGCTGCTCTGTGCAAAACCAACTGCACAGAGGAGGTAAGTATAACAGGTTTATTATTTTTTTTAAAAACAGATTTTACAATCCCTTTAAGGGCTTGGTGATTAAGAAACTTCCTCTGAATAAGGTCAGATTTGTCCACAGGAGTTTAATAATGTGGTTTGCAGGTATAGACAGTAAAATCCCCATTATAGCTTTGCTTTTGCAAATACATAAAAAATGTTTGATCTAGGGACCGCTGTCTTGTCTGGCCATGTTAGGCGGTCGGCAAGTGGTTAATATTTTTCTAAATGTGTGAGCTGCTGTTTGCTTGTGTTCATGTCAGTAATATAAAGCGTTTGGATAAGCAAATAATGATGTGTGGTTCGCAGTGATTATAGATCTGGGAGAAACATCTTTATCATATATTAAATAAATATATATCTGTTTTATACATATCTTATGAATGCTGACTTAACATGAGTCTGCAGTTATTATTGTGAACTTGTGACCGTTACTAAAGCAGACCTGTCGCCTATATGGTGACTGCAGCTCTTTTGTAAACTAACAGCAATATGGCCTTTTATAGTGAAAGTAGCTATAACTGCAAAGTTAACCAACACACTTTAGGCTCAATAAGGATCTTTATTTTAAGCTAAGTCCATTTACACTTGAAAATACAGTCAGGGCCATAAATATTGGGACATCGACACAATTCTAATCTTTTTGGCTCTATACACCACCACAATGGATTTGAAATGAAACAAACAAGATGTGCTTTAACTGCAGATTTTCAGCTTTGAGGGTATTTACATCCAAATCAGGTGAACGGTGTAGGAATTACAACAGTTTGTATATGTGCCTCCCACTTTTTAAGGGACCAAAAGTAATGGGACAATTGGCTGCTCAGCTGTTCCATGGCCAGGTGTGTGTTATTCCCTCATTATCCCATTTACAATGAGCAGATAAAAGGTCCAGAGTTCATTTCAAGTTCTATTTGCAATTGGAATCTGTTACTGTCAACTCTCAATATGAGATCCAAAGATCTGTCACTATCAGTGAAGCAAGCCATCATTAGGCTGAAAAAACAAAACAAACCCATCAGAGAGATAGCAAAAACTTTAGGTGTGGCCAAATCAACTGTTTGGAACATCCTTTAAAAGAAAGAAGGCACCCGTGAGCTCAGTCGATGTCCCAATATTTATGGACCTGACTGTATATTCATGTAGCTAAAATAAAGGTCTGTATCTATTGTGAATTAATTTATGTATGCTAAACAGTGAATGTATGAAGACAATAACAGCTATTCGTATATGAAACGCAGGTTGGCCACACATCCGATCTCCATTTTAATGTAAAACTGCATTTAAAGAGAATGTATACTGGTTTTATACATATTTTCTTTGTTATGGTCAGTACAAAAAAAATAGAATTTCCCATGTTTTCTTATGTCTCATTTTGCTCCTTTTTTGTAAAACCTGTAACTTACAGTGCTCAATAGCTCAAGCCTAAATTCACCTTTTACCTGTGAATAAGGTAGAACTTCGTTTGAATGCTGGGGAACGTTTGTATTTTTCTGTGTACTGCTCTGCATATGTGCACCTTACCTGTGCTTGTTATAAATTAATCTGATTTTGTTGCTTTGTTGGATGTTATATAGACAGACACGGGGGGAGGGGGGTCTTTATGTGCTTTGAGTCATGGCCCCCAGTATATTGCTGTACCTTTTGAGGTGGATTGGGCTACCTCCAAGGAAACCATGCTCTTAATTTATTCAGTACTATATATTTCTCAGGTTTTAAGCTCAGTGCAAAGTTAAGGACCAAACTTTGCAGCGTTGCTCTTATGCAGCACATCTTCATATTTATTTTCAAATGCATGCAAAAATGCACATTTCTAAGATTTTTGTTTTTTGTATTTTGTGTCCATGCCTTGTTGGACAGCTGATTGTTCTGTTGTCTACTCCTTAATTAACCCACAACACTCTTGAAATCTTTTGTAATGTGTTAAGTTGTAGAACAAAGGTTGTAAATTTATAGAAGAACTAAACAATTAAAGCGGAGTTCCACCCAGAAATTTTCTTTTACATCATTCAAGTCCTTTGCCTATATAGACTTACCTTTGAAGGAAAAAAACATTTATACTCACCCTAAGACGCTTGTTGCTAGGTGGTCCCTGTATTCTGCCCCTATTTGGTCCTAGGCTCTTTTTCTTCAATTCCTGCTTCCCCTGGTCTCCCTGGAGATGTGACTCATCATTTCCCAGGAATCAGTGGGCTTCCCTGTACTGTAAAATTGTGTTATTTCCAGACAGGAAATGACGCGATTTAAGGCGGACAGAGATCGAGGAGTGCATGATGGTTACCCACCATGCACTACTTTCATGAAAAGATGCCAGGAGACCCAGGATGGGCTTCAGGTGCCCTCACCTAAAATGGAAAAGTTCAGCAGTGAGAGAAATTAAATTGTGAGTAAAAAATACATGTAATTACTAGGTGGTTTGAAAGTAAGGAAACAAAAGGTTACATCTTCAATCCATACATATACCAGCGCCAACCCAGATCGGATGACACAATCACATAACATGAATGTCCATAATAGTCCAGATACTGATGTATACACACACTTAAATGAAAGTGACAAAGTGCATCAAAAAAGCTCTTCAGTGCTTCATACAGACTGTGCTCAAAAGTGACAAAGTGACCAGTGACCCTCTTGTGCCCTCACTCACCAGAACAAATGGACCTGCTGCTTTGCAGTCAGCAGATCAGGCAAGCTGTAGTCTGGTGAGGATATAGATCTTCACCAGGCAAAAATCCAGAGGTGAGCCCCGCACATAATCAGCAAAGTCAGATCTGCACTAAAAATAAAGAGAAATTCCATAGTGTAGACTGTAATCAAATTCTATTTATTGCACAAAGGCTACTACTTACAGAATGACAGATATCAAACAGCATAAACTCCACCAACAGCATAAACTCCACCAAAATGCTAGAAATGGTGTGCGTTCCACTTCTCAACCACCGCTGGCGGAAATGACAACAGTGACCGTGACGGACCGGAAATTACGTCAACGCGTTTCGCTCGCAAATTTAAATCGCTGCTTCTATCAGGCACAAATCCACAATAAATATATATATATATATATATAGTGGATTTGTGCCTGATAGAAGCAGCGATTTAACTTTGGGAGCGAAACGCGCTGACATCATTTCCGGCCCGTCACTGTCGCCATTTCCGCCAGCAGTGGTTGTGAAGTGGAACGCACACCATTTCCAGCATTTTGGTGGAGTTTATGCTTTTTGATCTCTGTCATTCTGTAAGTAGTAGTCTTTGCGCAATAAATATAATTTGATTACAGTCTACACTATGGAATTTCTCTTTATTTTCTGAGTATTCCGGATTCATCTGACTTTGCTGATTGTGTCACTGGTCACTTTGTCACTTTTGAGCACAGTCTGTATGAAGCACTGAAGAGCACTTTGTCACTTTCATTTAAATGTGTATACATCAATATCTGGACTATTATGGACATTCATGTTATGTGATTGTGTCATCCGATCTGGGTTGGTGCTGGTATATGTATGGATTGAATTTGTGGGCAGGTATTACCTGAGTACAGCAGCCCCCAGTTTCGTATGTTTATTGTTTACAGCACATTCGTTTATTTAGCACTTTATGCACATTGACACTTTATTTGAAATTGCACTTTTTGAGTTATGATCATATATGACATATGACATAAATTGGTTTACATGATTTGGGTTGGCGCTGTTTGATATGTATACTAAAAGGTTATATCTATTTAGTATTAAAAGAGTGGATGCCAAAAAAAAAAAAATTCTAGCTTTAACGCTTTAACCTTCCTGGCAGTATTCCCGAGCATGACTCAGGGTTAATTTTCGCTGCCAAGAGCGGTAATCCCGAGTCACGCTCGGGGTAGCATTTAAGAGCTGTCAGCGGAGTCCCCTTACATTCTCCTGGCGATCCAGCGATGTCCCCCGCTGTGATCGCCGGCATCTGACTTCCTAGTCCCGTTCCCTGCGAGCAGCAGCGGCGAATGGAAGCGGAAATGGGCGGGAAATTCAAAAGTGAAAACATAAAAGTGACACACACACATAAAAGAGGATTACACTGTATCACCTCAGATCTGACACTTGATCACTGTACAGTGCCCCTTGCCTGCCATTTTACTGTCATTTGTGCCCATTTATAACATGGCATCAAAAAAGCGCCACTTTGCTACAAAAGCGCTTTTGACAAGTGACAACGGCGATGATCCTGCACCTGACCTCAGCGATGTGCGCACTTGGTGCCCCATTGACTGCGATATGGACCAGGTAGCGCCCCCAAGATTCCCGTTCACTGGATCACCTGGGATGAAGGTAGATGTTGAGCGTGACAACCCTCTGGCATACCTGCAATTATTCCTCACTGAGAAGGTAATTGAAAAAATTGTCACGGAGACAAATCGCTACCAAGAGCAGCAATCCGCTATGCTGCATGCCAGGTTTTCCAGAAGCAGAAAGTGGGAGCCGGTGACCAAAGAGGACATCTGGCAGTTTCTGGGACTCATCATTCTTCAGGGGGGGGGGTGGGAAAACCGCTCCAGAAATGGTACTGGACTACCAATAAGTTACTGGTCACTCTGTTTTTTGGCACCGTGATGTCAGAATACCGGTTTTCCATCATCATGAAGTATTTCCACTTCACGAACAATGAAGAATTTGATGAGGGCACGCATCCTGTGCCCAAACTAAAAAAAATCTGGGAGGCATGCCAAATTATTGTGACCAATTTCCAGCGCACCTATGTGCCAGAAGAGATGTCAGCGTGGATAAAAGTTTGATGGCCTACAAGGGATGCCTAAGCTGGATACAGTACATTGCATCCAAAAGAGCGCGGTTTGGCATCAAATCCTACATGCTCTGCAAGTCATCCACTGGGTACATCTGGAATTCGGTCATTTACACCGGTAAAGGCACAGTTCAACCCCACGTACAGCAGCTATGGGATGGCCACATCATCTGTCCTTACACTGCTGGAGCCATTGCTGAACCAGGGATATTGTGTGACCACGGACAATTTCTACACGTCTCCGGAACTGTATGAGGTTTTGCTACAAAACAAGACTGATGCATATGGTACCATTAGGCCTAACCGACGTGACATGCCATCTGTTTGCCAAGAAAAAACTCAAAACCAGAGAAATGGTTGCCTGGCAGAAGGGTAAGATGATGGCAATGCGATGGCGAGACAAGAAGGACGTGTGTCTCATGAGCACTGTGCACAATACCTCTACTGCCGTGGTCCACACAAAAGGTGGGAAAGATGTGCTGAAGCCGCAAGTCGTGATAGACTATAATAACACAATGGGAGGTGTCGACAGAGCTGATCAGGCAATGACCTTTTATCCGGCTATGCGCAAACAGCAAAAAAAATATTATAAGAAAACCTTCAGGCATCTTCTGGAACAATGCCTTTGCAGTGGCGTAGCGTGGGTTGTCAGCACCCGGGGCAAGGCAAGTAATTTGCGCCCCCTAACCCGTCGATAATTTTGCAAAAAAACCCAAATTTCTTACTTTTTGCTAAAATGCGATGCGGTGACGTTTCCGTAACAAGGTCTTCTACGGACTTCCAAAAGAATATTATAAAAAAAACGACAAACGCGTATCGGCCTATTTTCCAGTAACGGACTAGTCGAGACAGCTGTGGAGGGTAACACAATAATATCAGATAGTGCTGAACGCCGAAGTCGTGTAGAAAGGGTGGAAAACACACCTGGTGCCGTCATCTCCATAACACGTGTCACGAGTACTCTGTGTGCAGGAAGAACAGAGCGGTAGCGTAACGGTAGTAGAATGGGAAGACGGTCCGTTGGTAAAGAGACCAAAACTCAAAAAAGAACCGTTTGTCTACCGTACAGTGCAGCCAA
>BLSH010336031.1:1008480-1076943 GCA_018402905.1 Glandirana rugosa
TCTATCACTCCCATTCTCAACCCAGAATATAACAGACTCTCTCTCTCTCTTTTGTTTATTTATTTTTAAGACATGAAAAGACAGAGATCAATGCAAGAAGACACAAAAAGAGGGAATGAAGGACCAGTGATAACTGAGACCCAGAAGAAGCCCTCAGAAGATGAAGTGCTAAATGTATTTTACTCCCTCCTCCTTCTGTCCTGTTTTATGATTGCTGATAATTCTCAACTGCATGGGAAAATTGTGCTTTCATTTGTTAAAAATGAGATGTTAGAATTTTTTATTTCTTTCTGGAGATGTCAATCTCTGGTGCATTCAACTCTCTGTAAGAGGGGCATACTTGCTGAATTAGTCTGCACCAAGGTGATAATGGTGAGATAACGAAAAAATGAATTTACACCCCCCCCCCCCCCCCCCATTCACAATCCCCCCGCTTTTATTTTAAGGTGTTGCTATTGAGGACAACTCCCATCCAGAGATGCCAGTATTGATTTTAATTATTACAATATGAGATACCGCAGTGCTGCAGTTAGAGGGACATGTCACAGGAGACCTGCTCGAATTTCCCAGCCAACCCATTTTGTTGGCTTGGGTTAATGGGTGTTCAACCTTTCCATTATCCAGATCAGCCGTGAATTACCAGCTGAATGATGTTTGCATTAATATAATATATATGGTAATTTCTTCACTTAATTAACAGGGAGGTTCAGCTCAGTAGGAGTATGGGCTGATCATGTGTAAAATTGATTTGTGAGGGAAATATTTAATAGACCGCGGGCAGAAAGTAGCATTTGATGGACAGCTGTGTGGGAACGGATAGAGGGAGAACACATTGGAACTTGTGGATTTCCCAGCATGCGCAGCCCAAGTTTGACCGTGGCCATTCACTGTTGCATAATTTGACAAATTAAGGTTTTTGTCTTCATATATTAAGAGATTGTTTCAGACACTGTGCTGTCACTTGACATTAATTCATTCGCAAGACACTTGCATTCATACCCTCTCTGGAATATTATATATATATATATATATATATATATATATTTTTTTTTTTATTATTATTTAACATATTTAGCTCCTTAATATATAGAAAAAAAAGAAAAATGATTTGACATTGTGGTTTGAACCATCAATATATTGATAAGGTAAAACTCAGCTTTATTTTGTAACATAATGTACCACTGCGAACAAAAATAGATCCAACTATGGTAACTATTAATATGTGATACTTTACTTAAAATGCATGAATTATATTAATTTCTAATTTATTTGATAGATTATATATATACAGTGGGTACGGAAAGTATTCAGACCCCCTTAAATTTTTCACTCTTTGTTATATTGCAGCCATTTGCTAAAATCATTTAAGTTCATTTTTTTCCCTCATTAATGTACACACAGCACCCCATATTGACAGAAAAACACAGAATTGTTGACATTTTTGCAGATTTATTAAAAAAGAAAAAATGAAATATCACATGGTCCTAAGTATTCAGACCCTTTGCTCAGTATTTAGTAGAAGCACCCTTTTGGCCCAATACAGTCATGAGTCTTTTTGGGAAAGATGCAACAAGTTTTTCACACCTGGATTTGGGGATCCTCTGCCATTCCTCCTTGCAGATCCTCTCCAGTCCTGTCAGGTTGGATGGTGAATGTTAGTGGACAGCCATTTTTAGGTCTCTCCAGAGATGCTCAATTGGGTTTAAGTCAGCGCTCTGGCTGGGCCATTCAAGAACAGTCACAGAGTTGTTGTGAAGCCACTCCTTCCTTATTTTAGCTGTGTACTTAGGGTCACTGTCTTGTTGGAAGGTAAACCTTCGGCCCAGTCTGAGGTCCTGAGCACTCTGGAGAAGGTTTTCGTCCAGGATATCCCTGTACTTGGCCACATTCATCTTTCCCTCGATTGCAACCAGTCGTCCTGTCCCTGCAGCTGAAAAACACCCCCACAGCATGATGCTGCCACCACCATGCTTCACTGTTGGGACTGTATTGGACAGGTGATGAGCAGTGCCTGGTTTTCTTCACACATACCGCTTAGAATTAAGGCCAAAAAGTTCTATCTTGGTCTCATCAGACCAGAGAATCTTATTTCTCACCATCTTGGAGTCCTTCAGGTGTTTTTAGCAAACTCCATGTGGGCTTTCATGTGTCTTGCACTGAGGAGAGGCTTCCGTCGGGCCACTCTGCCATAAAGCCCTGACTGGTGGAGGACTGCAGTGATGGTTGACTTTCTACAACTTTCTCCCAGCCACAGTGATCTTTGGGTTCTTCTTTACCTCTCTCACCAAGGCTCTTCTCCCCCGATAGCTCAGTTTGGCCGGACGGCCACCTCTAGGAAGGGTTCTGGTCGTCCCAAAGTCTTCCATTTAAGGATTATGAAGGCCACTGTGCTCTTAGGAACCTTAAGTGCAGCAGAAATTTTTTCGTAACCTTGGCCAGATCTGTGCCTTGCCACAATTCTGTCTCTGAGCTCTTTAGGCAGTTCCTTTGACCTCATGATTCTCATTTGCTCTGACATGCACTGTGAGCTGTAAGGTCTTATATAGACAGGTGTGTGGCTTTCATAATCAAGTCCAATCAGTATAATCAAACACAGCTGGACTCAAATGAAGGTGTAGAACCATCTCAAGGATGATCAGAAGAAATGGACAGCACCTGAGACAGCAAAGGGTCTGAATACTTAGGACCATGTGATATTTCAGTTTTTCTTTTTTAATAAATCTGCAAAAATGTCAACAATTCTGTGTTTTTCTGTCAATATGGGCTGCTGTGTGTACATTAATGAGGAAAATAAATGAACTTAAATGATTTTAGCAAATGGCTACAATATAACAAAGAGTGAAAAATGTAAGGGGGTCTGAATACTTTCCGTACCCACTGTATATATTACTGAATGCCTCTTTGGATTCATATAATAAATTTAAATCAAAAATTGGGCTAAGCTAAAATGTTAAAACTTTATTAAGTGTCGGTTCACACTAGTGCAATGCGGGAACCCTGTGAATCCACTGCAGGATCCCACATCGCACCTGACTCACATGACAGTTGACACTGCCTTATGCAAACTTTTGGGAGTGTCAATACAAAGTTAACGACACCCCAATTCCAGCTCGCATATTGCAGTGTGAAATGACAGTTCGGACATGAATCGGATCGCATAGGTGTGAACACCCATGCAATCAGATTCTGGTGCGACCCAAAAAAGGGTCCTGTGTGACTTTAGTCTGAATGTGATGCAATTTCAGCCATACTATCTGTATGGCTGAAATCGCATCGTACGGACATTGCATGTGATTTGCACTGCGGTTCCGTGCGAATCACATGCAATATGGCAGAGCACACCAGTGTGAACCGGCACTAAAGCCTTGGGTTTTCTTATCAAAATAACAACATGTCATACTTACCTGTTCTGTGCAATGCTTTTGCACAGAGCAGCCTGGATCCTCCTTGGGTCCCACACCTGCTTTCCTGGCTTCTCCCTCCTGCCGGGTGCCCCCACAGAAAGGGGCTTGCTGTAGGGGCACCCAAGTAGGCACCTGAGCTGCGGTTCTGAGTGTCCATTCACATGCGGAGCCGCTGCTTGGCCCCGCTCCCTCAGTCTCCAGATTGGCTCACTGGCTATGATTGACAGCAGAGGGAGCCAATGGCTTCCACTGCCAAAAGGCAATTAGGAGTGCGAGTCCTCTCTCATGGACATCACTGGATTGAGAGGAGGCTCAGGTAAGAGGAGGGAGCTGCTGCAGATAGGTTTTTTTACCTTCATGCATAGAATGCATGAAGGTAAAAACCTTGTGCCTTTACAACCACTTTAAATTGATGACATATTATCAGCAAATAATATTTGTGTCCTAAAACTCAAAATGTTTAAGAAAATCAGGATTATTGCTCGGAACGTTCCATTTCTATTTTAGGCCAAAAAGTGACTCCTCCAACATTCTGATCTCACCAGGCACTTAGATTCTCAATAACTTGGCTAGATATAGTTACATTAATAAATAGTGTATGTGTTTACTGGCACATGTCTTTAGCTGGTGGGAAGTGTGCTCTTTTCCAGCACCCTAAGGGCCCTTTCACACTGGGGCAGGCGGGCGGTATCGGTAAATCCCCGCTAGTTTCAGCGGGGATTTACCGCTGTTATAGCGGCGCTAAGGTGCCGCTATGCAGGTGAGTGCGCGGCGCTTTTAACCCCCCACAAGGGGTTAGAACGGGGTTAAAAGTGCCGGTGTGCTGCGCTACCGAGGCGGTGTGCAGCCGCTTCGGAAGAGATGCCCATTGTTTTCAATGGGCAGGGGCGGTGGAGGAGCGGTGTATTACTGCTCACCGCACCGCCCCAAAGATGCTGCTTGCAGGACTTTTTGCAACGTCCTGTAAGCGCACCGCCCCAGTGTGAAAGCTCTCCTGCTTTCACATTGGGGTGGATTGGGCTGGAGTTTTAAGGCGCTTTACAGGCGCTATTTTTAGCTAAATAGAGCCTGTAAAGCGCCTCAGTGTGAAAGGGGTCTTATTGTTAGGGGAAGCAACAATTAGACAAGTAAAAGATTTACCCCTCCCAGTTACTATTGGTCCCTTTGGTTAGTGTCACCTGCAGTATTGGACATATGTTACAGTCAAAACTACAAATAAGTCTAGATGTAAGCAAGTATCTGTGATTATTGGGCAGTGTAATAAATTACCTGTGCAATTACCTAACTAATTATATAGTCTTTTCTAGTCATCTGAAATTCAGGACAGAATGTTCTACAGTGCCTTGAAAAGGTATTCATACCCCTTGAAATTTTCCACATTTTGTCATGTTACAACCAAAAACGTAAATTTATTTTTTTGGGATTTTATGTGATAGACCAACACAAAGTATCACATAATTGTGAAGTGGAAGGAAAATGATAAATGGTTTTCAAATTTTTTTACAAATACATATGTGAAAAGTGGCGTGCATTTGTATTCAGCCTTGCTAAGTCAATACTTTGTAGAACCACCTTTCTCTGCAATTACAGCTGCAAGTCTTTTTGGGGATGTCTCTACCAGCTTTGCACATCTAGAGAGTGAAATTTTTGCCCATTCTTTGCAAAATAGTTCAAGCTCTGTCAGATTGGATGGAGAGCGTCTGTGAACAGCAATTTTCAAGTCTTGCTATGGATTTTCAATTGGATTTAGGTCTGGACTTTGACTGGGCCATTCTAGCACATGAATATGCTTTGATCTAAACCATTCCATTGTAGCTCTGGCTGTATGTTTAGGGTCGTTCTCCTGCTGGAAGGTGAACCTCTGCCCCAGTCTCAAGTCTTTTGCAGACTCTAACAGGTTTTCTTCTAAGATTGCCCTGTTTTTGGCTCCATCCATCTCCCCATCAACCCTGACCAGCTTCCATGTCCCTGCTGTAGAAAAGCTTCCCCACAACATGATGATGCCACCACCATGTTCAAGGTGGCGATGGTATGTTCAGGGTGATGTGCAGTGTTAGTTTTCCGCCACACATAGCGTTCTGCTTTTAGGTCAAAAAGTTCAATTTTGGTCTCATCTGACCAGAGCACCTTCTTCCACATGGTATTCATTTGTAAAAAATGTTGAAAACCATTTATCATTTTCCTTCCACTTCACAATTATGTGCCACTTTGTGTTGGTTTATCACATAAAATCCCAATAAAATACATTTACATTTTTGGTTGTAACATGACAAAATGTGGACAATTTCAAGGGGTATGAATATTTTTTGAAGGTACTGCATATATTTTCATGTATATTATAATTTGTTTAAACTGGTAATAAACCCAAAAGCAAACGTTTATTATATTGTAGCTTACCAATTGTTAAATTAGATGGCTGCATTCGTTTTCATTATTAGGCTTTCTTTCCTTTCTTTTCACCTAATGATGTAGCCAGTAAGTCTGCTGCTTTTACCGTCTGAAGGTGGTGCAACCACCTCTTGATGTCAGCAAGTCAAGCCAAGAAGTCAGAATAGAAGGATATCTTTGAGCCGGTAAGCTCAGTATATCCCTTGGTGTAGGCCAGGGAGAGGATGGTATCTCGATCCCTATAGTGGAACAGTTTCAAAATAAATGGGAGTGGTGGGTTTTCCTCGGTAGAATAGGCAGGGATCCTATTTGCCCTTCCATTGCAGAAAAGGGTGTAAGAACTGCGTGCCAATTATTTCCACGAGCCAGTGCTCAACCTATCCCATGTGATCTTTCCCCTCAGTACACTTAGGGAGCCACAAAATCTTGATGCTACATCTGAGCCTGTTCTAAATATCTTCAGTATGGTTGTCATGCTTGAAGACTAGTAGACTTGCTGCTTTACAATCCCTTCTCAAAGTAGGTACCTGATCCTCAAGAGTACTCAGTCTCCCTTCCAGAGCTGCAGTACGTTCTTACCTTCTGCACGTCCTGCCTCATAATAATGATATCCTCCCTGAGGCATTGGAATTGTGTGGTGAGAGAAGACAATGAAAAGTTATGGTTCTAAATTGCCATAAAAACATCCTTATGGATAGGCTCTGCATTACTCACAGCTGGCTGTATTGCTGCCTGTTCCCCCCTGCCCCTCTCCCATCCATGCAAGGACAGTGCAGATAAAAGTGCCTCAGTGCCCTCCAGCTTAGCTCTGAGGAAGGGGTATGCCCCTGAAACGTGTCAGCTATTACCCTTCATTGTGTCCTGCATTGCAACATGCAGTGGTTTTATGGCTTATTGAGAGATGTCACTTTGTGAGTAAAACCTTTCAAATATTTACTAAATGTCTCTGGTAATGCACTAGGTGTGTGCACCTTCCTTTTCTCTTGTTTTTCTAGTTTCTATGGGATTATCCCAACTGAGGAGGGCAGCATCCACCTGGTCTTTAAACATTAATGTCCTGGTTCCCTTTACCATGGAGATCTTTTAGCGCTGGAAGTGACTGTTTTTTCTTGTATTTCTGGCTGCATTGCTGCCTGTCCCCCCCCCCCCACCACCACCCCCTCCATGCAAGGACAGTGCAGATAACAGTGCCCTCCTGTACCTTTCTCCACTCTTCCTCAGCATGGACAGATTCACTGATCTCCATCGCTGAGTCCTCTGTATTAGGGTCTGAAATGTGAGCAGTGCCCTTTCCTGTGTTGTGCGCAAACCGCTCCAGTTGGCTGCCTCCCTGCTCCTGTCCCTTTGTGCTCGCTGAGACAGGGAGCTGGTGCTATCTTGACGAACTCTGCCCAGGCTTGGTCTTCTGTTCTTCTGAGAGGCAGAGCTTCTAAGTCACAGAAACTTTTTTCCCAAAAATACAGCGCCAAAAATAAATGAATGTCCAAAAAGAAAAATACTAGCGAAGAGGGCACATTCAACTAAATATGCAAATGTCCACCAAAACAATGTGCAGGGTCAATATCTTAACCTCCGGGACTGGTACATGAAAGATATTCAGCAAATCCTCCAACCAAGTAAAGATGTATGCTTACCAGATTCTGGTAGTTTAAGCGCAGAAAACAGGTCCTCCAGGCAATGTCTCCACTCCAGCTCGTGTGGTCACAGTGTGGGTGCACGTGGCCAACGAAAATCCTCCCTCCAGGTAGATCTCTCCGATCTCACCAATCAGGACATCCGAAGCCTCACCGACATTCACCGTGGATTGTAGGAAACAAGAAAGCCCACAATCGTGTAATACCGTTTAAAAAATGTATTTAAATAAAGGGGATTACAAGCACTCACTTGTGAACATGAATAAAAAGAGCTCTGGAATAAAATCAATGTGACAGAAGCTAATAGGAACCCTACGCGTTTCGGCTCCAAAGATGACGGCTTTGGAGCCGAAACGCGTAGGGTTCCTATTACCTTCTGTCACATTGATTTTATTCCAGAGCTCTTTTTATTCATGTTCACAAGTGAGTGCTTGTAATCACCTTTATTTAAATCGATTTTTGAAACGGTATTACACGATTGTGGGCTTTCTTGTTTCCTACAATCCACGGTGAATGTCGGTGAGGCTTCGGATGTCCTGATCGGTGAGATCGGAGAGATCTACCCAGAGGGAGGATTTTTGTTGGCCGCGTGCACCCACACTGTGACCACACGAGCCGGAGTGGAGACATTGCATGGAGGACCTGTTTTCTGCGCTTAAACTACCAGAATCTGGTAAGCATACATCTTCACTTGGTTGGAGGATTTGCTGAATATCTTTCATGTACCAGTCCCGGAGGTTAAGATATTGACCCTGCGCATTGTTTTGGTGGACATTTGCATATTTAGTTGAATGTGCCCTCTTCGCTAGTATTTTTCTTTTTGGACATTCATTTATTTTTGGCGCTGTATTTTTGGGGAAAAAGTTTTTGAACAATCTGATCTGTTGTTATGCGAGCTGCCAACTAATCATATATTAGACTTTTTCATAATGTTACTTTAATTTGGGAGTGAGCGTGGGATTTGTACTATATTTTACTTCTAAGTCACAGGTTTGCTCCCCGAGGTAGTCATCAGGTCCTGAAACAGGTGGTAGGGATATTGGCACTGTCAATGCCCTTGGGTGCTCATTAAATGCTTCTTATCGATGGGAGTTCTGGGATCAGTTTGCTCACTTACCAAGCCACGCCCCCCAAGTCTGTTGTTTCTATACAGAATACACTGCCCTGCAGATGTAGCGGTTAGAGGGCTGAGACCACAGACGGGGTGCTTCCAGTGATCAGCTTTTATTTGTGCAAAACCTTTATCCCCAACAAAATTATTGCTTTAACTAGTAAATCAAGTCCTTTGCTAAGGAAGACAGCGCTGATGTTTACTATACCAATGTGTGATAGTTTCAACTATAAATACTGTGCTGTTATGATAAGTCAGTCCACGCGTAAAAGGAAATTCAAGCTGCATAATTCATGCCTCAGTGCCGTACCTCCACACGCTGCACTCGCCAGCCATTGTTGAACCATTCTTATTGTGGTAAAGTGTTGTGTTGGATCCCCCACCAATGTGGTCAGCACTCCATTGTTCCTTTAAGATCCATGCGCTGTTTTCTCCATCAATAAGGTTGTAGTACGGGTCTATATTCATAATTGATTTACAAGGAATTTGGTATACACACACACACACAAGTAATCACCTTAAAACTATTGTAGTTAATAACGACTAATACCAAGTTCCTTGTAAATCAATTATGAATATAGACCCGTACTACAAAGGTCTAAAAGGTAACTCTGTCCCTTTTAAGTTTGCCATTGGCAACAGGAATATTCCTGCAGGACCATCGAGAAAAAAACACTCTCACGGTGTAATATATTTATTAAAACCAAACAATTTAGAAAGTAGTACACTTACATCAGTGTAAAAAAGCATAGAGCTCAAAAAACAAAAATTAAACCACTGCTATGCTCTCCAGCATGTGTTCCACAAAAGCGGAAGTGACCTCACCGAAAGTCCTGACTTACGCATTTCGTCATCTGAATGTTATGTCCTGATAGCAAAGTGTTTATTGTTTATACTATCACACATTGGTTTAATGAACATCAGCATGGTCTTACTTAGCATTACTGGCTTTATGTCTGTATGACAGCTGCTTGTTTTTTCTTCAGTGTTAATTTAGAGGGGCTTTGTTCAGGCATATACACATATTTTTTTTACTATTACCATGGGTGTAATAATAATATTGAATATTGTATTGCTGTAAATGCTTAAAAAGTGTTATTTGGAGTTTAGCTTTATGGCCCCTACACATAATCCGAAAATCGGACCGAAAATCCCACTTTCGAAGTAATCGTACGATAATCGCATCATTAGTACAGAGCTTTCGAGAGCCGATCATGACAGTTCATCTGATATTATTCGATCAGACAAACACCAAAAATTATCTCGTATGATACCAGATAGGACGATTTTCATTCAATCAGTACAGATGTCGTCCGAAAATATAATACAAATAGACTACAACATATGACATCACTTCAGATTTTTTATTCTGTCGTATGAGAATTTTCGTGGCTTTAGTACACTCTTCCAATTCGATCTGAGGTTCGCATGCAAAAAAATAAATGGATGATCTGTCGTCCGATTTTCGGAACGTGTGTATGGACCATAAGTCTGTTTAGTATATCTAAATCTACTAGTACATCTAACACTCCCCTCCCCCAGACTGTCAATGCTGCTGTCTAAAGGTGCCCCTGTGCTCTTTCATCCAGAGTGTAGGCATTCTAATACAGGAGGTGTGTTACTGACCTGACCACCAGGTGAAAACAGGGGGAAAAAGCCTAAAAAAGCTAATGCAGCTGCCACATCTAATGATTAGTAAGCTGCAAGGTAATCCATTTTTGGTTTTGGGTTTAATGCCCAAATGGTAATGGGTTTTAATTGGGCCACACTCTAATTATTGAAATCAGCAAATTAACACAATGGGGTTAATTTAGTATAGGCTATTCACGCAGCAAAGTAAATTTTCAGTTTGCAAGGGAATTTTCGATCTGCTTAAAGAGTGATGAATGACATGAAGCTCTGCTGAGTTTGATCGTTCAGTCATATGCAAGCAAAAATCCCATACTCTAAAGTTTCTTGCACTTGATTGAACATTATTTGTAAAGGTAAATTTCAAAACATTCACCAAGCTATGTAAAAGTTCCCATGCAATGTGAAAACTCACTTTGCAAAGTAAACATGTTCAAATCCTTTGGTAATGCAAATAAAAGTGATGCCTGCAAGCAGGGCTGGTGCAAGGATTTTTGACACCCTAGGCGAAACCTCATTTTGCCGCCCCCCTTTGGCTCTGCCCCTGACTCCACCCCCTTTGCCCTGTCAATTTATACGATGGAGGTGGCGGAGGTGTAGATTTTTGGCAGAGCCTCTCTACCCATTTCTTTAGCCGTGGTCCACAGGCCCGCACCTGTGCCCCTGGATCCGCCTCATTTTACCGCCCTGGGGTGCTGCCAGCCGCGGCTCTCCAGTGACATGAGTGATTGATGCAGAGCAGTGACGGATCAACAGCAGATGGGCACCCCTGGTGGGAGTGGCGCCCTAGACGGCCGCCTACTCCGCCTAGTGGTAGAGTCGGCCCTGCCTGCAAAGCATCTGAAAAACTCATCCCAATGCACTCCAGTGTAAAAGCCCGAGTACGCTCACACTGGGGCGATGCTCTTGCAGGACATTAGGAAAAGTCATGCAAGCAGCGCCTTTGGGGCGGTGCAGTGAGTGGTGTATACAGCGCTCCTCCACCGCCCCTGCCATTGAAATCAATGGGTAGCGCTTCGGAAGCAGCACGCATTGGCACTTTTAACCCCTTGTGGAGAGATAAAAGTGCCCCGCCTGCATAGCGGCACCATAACGTCACTATAACTGCAGAAAAGCGTTGCTGAAACTAGCGGCGCTTTACCGCTACTGCCCCAGTGTGAAAGTGTCCTAAGTATGAACAGCAACAGTTCTGTGCTATAACTCATTTCCATTGAGACTACAGTGTTAATTTATTGGTTGCTGAATGTTTCATTTACCAACAATTATGTATTTCAAGAGTCTACCTTGGCCCTTAAGTAGTAGTAAAATCTAAAAAATTAACACATTGCTGCTTACCAATTCCTAGATATTGTGGTTGTGTGTTTTTTTTACATTTTTTTTTTCCCGTTATTTTCACCTAGTGACCCAACCAATAAATCTGGTTTAGACACAGCAGTCCAGCAAAAGTAGACATTAGAGTGTTGAAGCAAACCATTTCACACTGACAGGGGTGTTCCCAATGGTAATGCTCTAGTTAAAGTGGTATTAAACTCAAAAGCAAAACTGTATTATACTGCAGCTTATCAATCATTAGATGCATTGTTTATCTTTTCTTTGTCTTTTGTCCCTCTGATTTCACCTGGGAATCTGGCCTGTAACCTCCTGTATTAGTGAGACACGACTCTGGAGGAATGAGCACAGAAGGCACAGCAAACAGCAGCATTGTCAAAGGGGGGGGGGGGGGGAGGAAGGGTCAGGGTAATTTAACTGTATTAGTAGGCTTCAATATGTTAACAAATGAAAGCCAAACTCCAGCTCACACATCAGTTACAGCAAATCGTTTTTGTTTCCTTGTTAGATCAGGGTTTTGCATTAATAAATGAAAGCTGATCATTTTATACATCCCTTCATTTGTCTCAACTATGTAAACTGATACATTCTGTTCGAGAGCTTAAGCATGTAAAAAACAACAGATTTGCTAGCTGGATCACCACATGAAAATAGAAAAAGGCCTAAAAAAGCAAACTAATGCAGCCATCACATGTAAGAATTGGTAAGCTGCAATATAATAAATGCTATCTGCTATTTTCTTGAACAAAAGAATTTTCTAACAATGTATGTGGTTTTTTGTTTGGTAAACTCAATTCATTCCAAAATTAAATGTTAAAAGCAATTGAAAACTTTCAAACAATAAAATAATGTTTTGAGAATTTTCATACAAATTTTCCTAAGAATTTTTCCTTCAAAATTCTATCCATCTATGGCCAGCTCTAGTTATGCTAAACTAAAAACATGGCTGCCGTTTGTTTTAATCCAGTGTTATAGCACAACTTCACCCCCCCCCCCCCACTGTCACATGTGATACTTTTTGGGGAGGAGGGTGAAGCAGGTACCTGGCTTTGACAGGTACCCCCTCACACTTCCAATCAGAAATGCCGCAGCGATCTGAGCCAGAATTTTGCCCCCTCCTTCCCCTGCAGTCTTCTGGGACACATCACAGGTCCCAGAAGACTACGGGGCCCTTCACAAAGTCCAGCGCGGCTCGCACATGCACTGTAGGAAACCATCTGTGAAGCCACAAAGCTTCACTTCCGATTTCCCTTGAGATTCCTGCATCTGAAGCCAATTGAAGAATCATCGCGGGGGAGGACATCACTGGATCCCTGGATAAGTAAATGTCCTTATAATAAAAATCAGCAGCTACAGTTTTTGTAGCTGCTGACTTTTAATTTTTTAGGGGGAGCCCGAAGCTCATCTTTCAAATGATGTTGCTGAACCAGAAAACAGCTAAAACTGAGAAAGTTCTGTCCATTTTGTTTTCTTTTTCAGGCATGTGTCCCAGCCAACCATTGTCCCTTCCTTATCTGATTTCCTAATAGGCCTGTCCCAGCAGTTCAGATTGGTAATGTTAAACATGACAGAACAGTCAGCAGTGCTTTGTGAAACCGCCGTCTTAGTGATGGATAACACCTTGCGGTGTTTAGCACTTCTGTTCTAGCCAGCTGTGTGCGTAAACAAGATTATATTCTACAGTGCGCAGTCCTCATGAGCTTCCTCTCCTTTCTCCTTGCATAAAATATACACTAGCAGACTCTGTGCACTTTGCTGGTGTGCAATAAATTGGGGTATATTTTAACTATAAGTCACATGGTGTATAATTTTCAGATTAAGGGCTCATTCCCAGCAGAAGTATTGTCATGATTTTTGCGGCAAAGCTACCAACATACATGGACACGACAAAGTCCAGTTTTTCACAGTGGGTCCCATCAAAGTTTTTTAAGGTGCATAGTAAAAGAAACTTTTCATGCTGCATTGAATTGGCTCTTTTATAAGGTCTGAAAATACATGGTGGCATGTATGCATATGTTTTTTAAGCATACCAGTTGTGTACTAATCCTAAAGGGTCAGTCAAATCAAAATTGAATTTTCAGTTTTTGTTAATGTTAAGGAGCTAAATCGTTTAATAATTTACAGTGCCTCTCTGGGATTTTTAAGAACTCAGGATTTGAGTTCACAGATCTGCACAACTGTGTAGGGGTCACATGAGGTCACATTCTTTTCGTTGAATTTGTTTAAAAATTGTTATATTATGGATAAAATAAAAAGAGCAATGAAAGTATCTCAGCTGTGGAAAGAGAAGTAAAACTCCAATGTAGTCCCAGAATGATATAAGGAGCCAGCCTATCCTTTCATTCAACAGTCAACTGTTGCTCAGTTATCATTTGGGTCGACTAGCCATTTAACACAAAATGGACTTTCTAGGCATAGCTTGTATAAAGAATAAAAAGTAATACTTTGTTACAAAAAATGGCTATCAAAGAGCCGACATATCACAAATATACATAAAATACATTTATGAAGATTTTTATTTAAACATGACATATAATCAACAATTAGCCCACACAGAGAAGAGATATCCCATAGGATGTGGGCACTAGGTACCCCAGGTTAGTGGTGGTCCCTATGATAAATCGGTAATGTATAACCTTGACAGTTAATATATGTCATAGAATACTCAACAGAGGTAGGGTCCAAACCAACAGAAACCGTGGGTAACTCTGTCCTATAAAGTAGGTGTAACGCTCGCATATGTCAGTTTATAGAATTATGTAAAAAAATTATATGTCAACAATACAAGATTAGACAATACCATTGTAACAATATTGAAAATTACTTATTTATAGTAAGGGGATAAAAAAGTCTTGTTTGTCAGTGAGCAAAGCCAGGCGGACCCAGACCCCAGCTGTACACCCCAGATACCACATATCATACAGGGCAGATAGGCATTAGATGGATCTTCTTTTTGAGCTATAATGTTAACATGCTTGCCCCTTTCCCCTGTTTTATTCTTGGGGAAAACAGTAGTGATGGGCAAACATTGGATTATATAATGTAAAGATCTTTACCATTAGGTATAGAAAGTCCATTGTGAACATAGTCACATTACCCAAATTCTAAGCCCTTTTCTGTGAAATTGCATCTAAACCGAATTTCCATTTTTCATTTTCCATGGAAAGGAACAGTAAAAATCAACATAGGTTCCATAGATGAGCAGATATGGGAATTGTACAGTTGGGTTTTTTTCATCCAATCTGCTTTACATCAATGCTGACATTAGCTGCCGGCATATGGGATCATCACTAGCATCTTAGATCTAAACATCATCTGAAAGCCAAAGGGTCTTCAAATGGAAGCCTTTAAATTTGCAAATGCATAACATAATTGTTTTTCTTGATCCTTTCGATAGACAGAGAGAGATGCAAGTCAAACATATATCTTTTATCAGGTGTATCCAGCTTAGAATTTGCTTTGAGTAGATAAGAGAAGTGGAGAAATATCCGGTGAAGAGCTAGCCCTCCAGTATATGATAGAATATCACTATATATTTTTGTACTCTTCTGGCACTCGAGAGTGGTGTGTTATGGGCTTTTGTTGGCCGAGTAAGTGCTTTTCTAAGTGATCGCAAGAAAGAAAAAGTCAACTTACAAGTGATGTCTCCCCTCTTATTTGTTCTTTCTCTATTTCTCTTTTTCTCTAATACAGAAAGGGTTCAAAGACACCAGTCAGTATGTAGTTGGAGAATTGGCAGCCCTAGAGAACGAGCAGAATCAAATTGACACCCGTGCCGCGCTGGTGGAGAACCGCCTTCGCTATCTCATGGACACAGGTACGGTGCCCAATTACACTGTAAACAGTTTTGGCAAATTGAGCGTTCACAAACTCTTATAGAGTTTTGGAAGTGTGAATCTTTGAAGCCTGAATGTTCAGCAAAACTGCCTTGAAAATGAAAAGGCTGCGATTTGCTGCCACCTCTCTGGGCCCTGGTGATAAGAGTGCCTTCATGGGAAGTGATAACTCGCCCTGATATCGTGTGAGCCAGCACTATTGAACAGTGTGCTCAACCATGCAGAGCCTGAATACATATCTGTGCCTCATTGATATGCCCCTGCTTAGAAAAAAAAAAAAATAGTAAGATCTTCAGTGTTCTACAGATTCAATAGGCAGAGTGTGTTGTGTGTGTCTGAAGAGAAGGAAGCTAGCCAGCTATATTCCTCATGAAACACGCTGTACATAGACTGCCATCTCACTGAAAGCTGTCACCATTATCTGATTGTGGAGAGGAAATAGATTTACAGCATTGTAAGGGCGGTATACATCTATTTAGAATATATATTTATGTGGCGGGGGCACAAATTGCTCATCTGTGTCTCTTATAAATGGAAGCATAATGCACAAAATGGTTTTGGATTATAGTGACAAAATCATTTTTGAGTTTATCAGGAATATTGCCACAACTTTAATTTATGTTTGTGCCTTGTATAAAACATGTATGAATGTATGTACTAGAGTATTATCTATTTTTATTTGTACATATGTTGTCTCCGCTTTCCACATTCTCTTTTTCAGTGACATATTTAATATATACTTTACAAATCCTGCACACATTTGTTAGTATTTTGTTAAATTGGCTAAAAGCTTTATATGAAATATAATAGTAGAGCTAAAAAATTCTTAAGGCAAATACCTATTCTTCAGTTTTTAAGAGGAAATGGATCCTTAAATAAAGTGAAAGCGTAACATCTTGATTGGGGTTTAGAGAACACAGTTGTGTTATATGTGGGGCTGTATTATATTATGGGTTTAGAAACTCCTTTGAGAACCAATATTAGGAATATTATTTTAAATTAACCATACCTGTATATTAAAGTGATACTAAACCCAGAACCTGAATTAACGATATCAGGTCTCCCACAGTAAAAAGAACATGGAAATGGAATTATTTTAGTAAATATAAATGGATAAATACCCATTCTCATCAGCAGTATATAGCAGTCTTGTGGCTTGTATCTGTTCCTAGTAAAGCTTGTCGGAAGAGTTTTCATTCTCCCCTGATCCTCTGCCTGGACAGTGCTGATTGGCCCTGTGCTGATCACATGCACTCTCTAGCAATACACACCAAACTGAGCATGTGCAGGCCATCCCCTGGCTCTGTAAATATCAGGTTATTTTTATGAGACAGTGAAAGAAGTGGAGGATCAGAGAAGACAGGATCAAACAGCCTTTTTACACAATGCAAAGGGTTAACCCCTTAGGCTCCACAGTGAGTATAACAAACATGTTTTAGTGCGTATACAGACTGCTTTTTTACTGTTGTGGGTTTAGTAACACTTTAAATGAATGATTGAGCTTTTCCGTTTAAACCTATATATGTTATTATATGCCTATAACACATATGTATGGAACTCTTATCTCTTTAAATGTGATATCCTAATGATAAAGCAAATAAACTTCCCTGCAATCAATCAAGCCAAAAATCTTTCAGACATATAGCCAATAATGTGCACATCAGAACTCGCTGTACAATGTGCGTGCATGATGACGTCACCCTATGCCCCACCCTATGTGTTTCATTAAAAATGATGTCCTCAGGTGAACCAGGAAGCACACATGTGCCCTGAGGACATGTAGGCCAGGGCCCATTGTCTGATGGCATCACGCCTGCGCGCTGTGCGACGAGTTCCGTTATGCACTTTTCTGGCTGCTACTTTGCAAGTACATTTATTAAATACATTTTACAATATTACGCTATGTGTGACTTACTTTCTTTTTGAATACATGGCATATTGAACACCTTGGAGCGTTTGAGGAGAGAACCCCTATTGTAGACAATTCAATGCCAGCTGCTTTAATACTCATGACTGTGGAATGGGCGCATTTGAACTTCATATAAAGGGGGTCTTGTTATTTGGTAAGAGATGCAATTTTTATGGTGATGGTGAAGGATCGACCTCAGGCTGAAACTCACATGGTGTTGAGGGATCTATGATTTGCTGATACTTCACTTACAAGGTTTTTAGACTTGTAATCTTTGCAAATGTTCACAGTGGACTTTGGGATTTTTTATTTACAATGTTATGTTTTTATGTTACAACACTGTTGTTTTTGCACTTTTACATTTTGCACGTTTTTCACATTTTAAAGTGTTAGCACTGCATATATGTCTGAAAGTTTTTTGGCTTCATTGATTGCAGGGAAGTTTATTGGATTTATCACTAGTATATCACATTTAAAGTATAAGTAAAGGCAAAACTTTTTTTTTTTTCATTTTGGATAGAATAAAGAGGGATTAGAACCCCTCTTCATTTTTATTGTTGTCTATGCCCCTGTTGAGATCCACGCTCTCTTTGTCCCTTTTACCATTATCATTGAAAGTGGAAGTAAAAGAAAATCCCTAATTTTGGGTTGTCTCCAGAAAAGTAATATAGGGGAAACCTTCCAATGGGGACACTATTTCTGGTTTCCTGGGGCTCCCCATGGAAATCCCTTAATTTACAGGGATTTCCTCTCACATCCTGTTTGGCTATGGGATGGGAAGTGAAGGGAAATCGCTGCAATGGGACACACGTGCCGAAAAAAGGGATTGTAACCCTCCCTTACTCTATAAAAACATTTATGAAAAAAGTTTTGCCTATAGTTCTACTTTAAAAAGACAACGCTATACATTTGTGTCTAAGGCTGGGTTCACACTGCTGCGAACTCTACTGCGAATTTAAGCCGTTGCGATAGATTAAATTCGCAAGTCATCTCCAATAACATAGGGTTCTATCAGGGCAGTTCACATTGATGCGTTGCGAATCTAATCCGTGAAAAAAAAGGGTCCTGTGCGAGTTTGATCCGTGTGCGATGCTGTGCGTTGCGAATTCAGCTCCATAGAATACAATAGAACACGGATTGAAAACGCAATCTTCCATTCACATCACTGCGGTAGCTTCCCCCTCCAACTCTAGCTACAGCTTTGCAGTAGATTTGCACCAACACATGTAGAAATCGCACTTGTGTCTGAACTGAAAAAACTTGCATCGCAATCGTATTAAATTCGCAGAAAATTCGCACCGCAGCAGTGTGAACCTAGCCTAATGGCTGAGCCCTTGGGATTTTAATATAACCTATTATTAGTTTTGTTAGACACTGGGCGAGCATCTAAGATGCAGTAGGTGATTAGTTACAGGTTGTGGAGATCTTTATCAAAATGCAAATTATTTTTTATTGTTTTTACACGGTATCTTTGACAGAAAGTAGGTGCTGCTAACCTGTTCACAACAATGACACATTAGGATTCCTATGGAAAAAATGTAACACAACTGCAAGAATCAGGATATGGATTTAACACTGTACCTTCATAAAGCTGAACTTTAGGAAAACTGCTAAAAAACAGAGATGAAATACATATATTGGAGTTAGTTTACTTGCCAATGGTTTTGTATTTTTGTCCATCCAGTTCTGAGATTTACATGGCCCTGACACACAACTCACTGCTTTCTCTTCATATCAGCATTCTTCTTGCATTGTAGCAATGGTTCTTTGTACTTCTCCCTCCCCAAGTCCAAGTTTTGCTGTACAGAAACTGCAGGAAGCTGATACTGGGCCATATTCAGGTTCTTACACTGCTTTCATTAAAAATATACATTTACCAATGTGCAGTAGTAATAAAAACAGAACTGCATTTATTTATGTCTTTTAAATCCCCCAGAAGTTCTAATAACACAGGAGTTTTTCAGAATTTGCAAAGGTTGATTCCCTACCGTTTTTGTTGTCATCTCTTAAAAGCTTTCATACCTGTTCAAGACTGGGAATTTGTTTGCTTTGGAAGTCCGGCTGCTATGGGCAGTCTGAGCATCTCTGTTTTTGGCTTGGCAAAAAATGAGCCTGAGCTTCATATAGTATTTGGTTCAAAATTCAGAAGAGCTTATAAAAAATAAAAACTCGAAAACTAAGCTTATCTCCACGTGTTCAGGTCTCTGTACTCATATTTGATGTTAAAGGGCCTGAGAGTGTGTCTGCCATTTAAAGCAGGCTAAATATAAAAGTGTGTGTACTGTATATATATATATGTGTGTGTGTGTGTGTATATATATATATATATATATATATATATATTACATATGCACTCTCACATACATTAATTTAGTTGTTTGTAAGCTAGACAACCTATAAGAACAATACATGCTATGGAAAATAAATAAGACAAACGCACATTTTCTTTATATATCACATAGAATGGCAATCACTTATCAAGCAAAAACATTGATTAGAATGCAACTTCTCAGTTCATAAGGAACTAATCTATGCATTTAAGACTGTTTAAGACCATATTCTATAACACATATATAACACCCATGGCACCATGGATAATTCTTGGTATTGGTATTCTTTACTACAACCCAGGAACAGTTGTTGAGCTACCAATGTACTCACATCCCACAAATTGCCCTACATTACCGGTAACTGGTTCCTTTTTTCGTTTTAATTCATTCTCTTTATTCTTGCTGAAAACACACCGATAACATAGAACTGTGCTGTTCACCAGATTTCTTCTTGATTGTGTGTATAGTGAATGTGGATTAATTAAATCACCGTAGCTCTGTTGCTTCTGATTGACCATTGGTGGCAAATGTAATTAAATTAGCGCATACACTTAAATTAGAGCATACAAATATAGGCAGATTCAAGTAAAAGCTTCTGTAATGTTTTAGATTAGACATTGCCGTGAATTCTCCACATTTTTTTTCCTCCTTTTACGTTGTCCCTAGATGAATTCAAAGTAATTGGGGTGGTTAATTTTATTTACACAGAGCCGTTCACAGCGCATTAAATAATAGAGATAATTGAACAAGAATTGTCAAGTGTGTACTGATATCAGACATATTACAGAAGGAAATGTGCGTAAAACTTCATTTCTATGCAGCCATTGTTTATGGTAATTAAGTACACAGATTTATCCCTTGGTTGCCTTCCAAGCTTATGGCAACCGCTATTGTTGTGCTCCATTAATATGTAATCAGGAAATAGTTTAATTTTCTAATCTGCAGTTTGAGAATTCACTTTCTAACAACTCTTAATTACTGCATTGCCCTAATGATGCTCACGGTTATGAAAATTGAACCAATAAACTGTGCCCAGGAAGCCAGAGGGGATTATAATTGCTGAGGTGGTGCTTACTTAATAAACTTGTTATGCTTTCACCAAAGGGGAGCCAGGTGTCCTTCAGCAGTGGACCCTTTTATAGAGCACCATTGTTTAAGACTTCCTCCTCTGCTGCGCTGCGCCATGCTTTGTTCTGTGCAGTTCAAGTGGAATAAAATGTAAAAATGAGGGAATAAAACAAGTCGGTAAATGGGCTGTTATCACGCTTCAGTTTTAATGATCAGTATTGGTGTCTTCAGAGGCTTGGTGTGTACTTATCTCTCCAAAATCCACGTAACTATACACCTAGGGCATGCATCTAAGAGAACTTTTCCCCATTTTGGCAAGTTAAAGGGCAGCTCTACACAAAGTTATTTTGCTTTTGGCATAGCTGAAGTTTAACTACCGGTTAAAGTGATACTAAAGTCTAATTTTTTTCTAGTTAAAAATAACAAACATGTTCTACTTACCTGCTCTGTGAAATGGTTTTGCACCGGGCAGCCCAGATCCTCCTCTTTTCGGGTCCCTCTTCAATGCTCCTGGCCCCTTGCCTGTTGGGTGCCCCCACAGCAAGCAGCTTGCTATGGGGGCACCCAAGCCGCAGCTCCCTGTGTCCATTCAGACAATGAGCCCTGGCCCTGCCCCCTTTCTCTCCTCATTGGCTCACTGACTTTGACTGCAGCAGGAGCAAATGGCACAGTGCAGCCGTCTCAGCCAATCAGGAGGGGAGTCCTGGACAGCCGAGTCTCTCGTGCAACATTACTGGATCGAGATGAACCTCAGGTAAGTATTAGAGGGGCTGCTGCACACAGAAGGCTTTTTATCTTAATGCATAGAATGCATAAAGATAAAAACCCTCTGACTTTACAACCAATTAACTTCCTCTCTCTCTTCCTCTCTTGAGACCCCCAGTGAGTAGCTTTCTTTGGTATAAGGCTGTAAGTGGGCCAAAAGTGTTACTTTTTTTTCGTTGACACTAAAAAGAAAGAAAGAAGTATGGGCTGTTGATGTTCAAAGTAACTGTTTATTTTAAAAATGCATGCTTACTTTGCTAAGCCATTAAGCGCCAATTTACACCTGTGTGTTTCAGCGCAGCTCAATGGATGGACATCTGAAAAAAGTTATTTCCAATGTGTCCTATTCATACCATAACTTTGCGTTGCTCTAAAATGCAAGATGTATGTCAGCGGACGTCAAAATGTATGTCACCGTGCATTAAAACGCAACTAAAATGGTTGAAAATGTACATGCATTTTAGCACAAGTCAGTGTGAATTGCACTAAAATAAAATGTGCAATTTATGTACAAGGAAACTAAGGGTTTTTTTTTTGCTAGCACATGATTGGTTGATTGGAGTGAACACAGTTTCATGTTTATCACTGAGCTCATTGAGCATTCACTTTGCTTAATGAGCAGTCTCTATTCCATTAGTAAATCTGCTCCATTTCATCTATATCACCTAAGGAGACTTGCTTGATCATTTGCCTATTTGGCCTTTTGGTCTGGATGCCATTGTTACAAGAATGTTTGAACTGTATCTAACAAAACTTTGCGTATGGGCTTTCTTTTTAGGCCTCATACACACGGACGTTTTTTGACACCGGCGTTTTCTGGCGTTTTTTGCAGCTCTCCATGTTAGTCAATGGCCCCATAAAAACGTCTGCGTTTTTGAGCTGTAGATGACGTCGGCGTTAGTGAGCTGAAACTAGAACCCACAGCCATCGCGTTCTGAGGCTGTAACATTTTGGCAATTTTTGACGCCGACGCCACAATATGCCAACAAACGCCACCTATTATTATACCGGCGTTTTCCGGCGTTTTTTGACGCCAACGTTTTTAGGTTGAAAAATAGCAGAGGGATGATTTTTTTTAAAAAACGCCTATTGACGCCGACGCTCACTAACGCTCAAAAACGCCAATGCATAACGCCGAAAAACGCCGACTTTTTTTCCTTGACGTCGGGCCCGACGTTTTGTTTATTTTTTTAGAAACGTCCGTGTGTATGAGGTCTTAACCTGCACACACTTCTATGAATTTGACTTTTATTTTGATTGTACTATTTTATTGTATTTATTTTTTGATCGCATATTTCTCAGTTCGCTGAATCCCTAAGGGCCGGTTCACACATAGGCGATCCGACTTCAGAGGCGACTTTGCTATGCGATTTGAACGCACCTTCAAGGTGACTTACAACGTGACCTGAAGCAACCTCCATGCCAGGCGACTTTGCTTGTGGCCAATCAGAGCAGAGAGGGAGGGGGGTTGCCTTAAAAAAATATTTTCTTTTTCCTGTAAAGTCTCTTCAATATAGATGGGGATCCGACTTGGAGGCGACTTCCATTGAATTCTATCTGCACAAGTCGGATAGAAGTTGCATTGAAGTAGTACAGGAACCTTTTCTGAAGTCGCCTTGAAGTCGGAGCAACTTGAGTAGTGTATGTTAAGACTGCTCCCATTCATTTCAATGGGATTTCTCATGTCAAGCGACTTGGGGCGACACAAGTCGCCTAGGTGTGAACCGGCCCAAAAGGATATTTTCATTCTTTTCTGGTGCAATTATTGATTGTTTTTTGTGCAGGTTATATAAGACCAGGCTACACTGTACTATAGTGTAATGGTTTTACTGCTTATCTTTTGCATCACTTACCTGTTATAATCCTTATAAGCTGATCCCAGCAGGGAAGGGCCTCCTTGCTTAATTAACTTAATTGCCTTTTTATCTAGGTAAGTCATTGATTGAAGGAAGCGTTATATGGTTTGTAAAAAAAAAACATTTACTAAAGCTGGTCATACACACATCGCATTTTGACTGGTTAATGCTGGCCCCATCAGCAACACTTGTATCAAAAAAGGTTGATTCTTCAGTTGAATTTTGTTGATGGAGCCAGGTGGAAAACTGTTGCCTGAAAAGTGCATTCATCAAAGTAGATGCAGGTATTGTATGGGTATTCTATCAGCTGGCAGCGTCGGCTGTCAGAATACAATGGCTCACAGCTGGAGATTTGCTGTTAGCATGGATGGAGGAATCTGTTCAATTTCCTTCATTCGGCCCATAGGCTGAACAAAAGAAATCTACACATTTAGGCCTCATGCACACAGGACATTTTTTGACTGTTTTACAGCAGCTGTTAGCTACAGATGTTTTTTTCTACAGTCAATAAACCCTCCATGATGTTATCCTATGTGTTCATGTACACATAGGCTGTTATCAACTGTTTTTGGCTGGGATGTTTTTGAGCTGTAAAAAAAAACCCTAGACCAGTGGGTTCTGAGAGCTGTAAAAAGGCGGCTAAGCATCGATTCCCAACATTTTTGGATGTTTTAGATCAATTGAGGAGAAAAAAAACAAAACGCTGGCCTTTTAAAAACATGAAATAAACCGCCGGTAATGTAATGCTAAAAACAGCTGCAAAAAATCACTGATAAGCTACTGACGCTTTTTTGACTTTTTTTAATGTCTCGTGTGCATGGAGCCTTATGGCTAGCATTTACATACATATATATATATACATGCTGGAGAAAACCTGGAAACTGCATGTAGATGCTTGAACTTCTACCATGTTTTACTATCAAATCTTACTTTAGGGGATTTTAGTTGATTGATAAAAAGTAGTTTCAAAGATTTGATGCTCACACTTCTTGTTTTCAGTTAGGTTAGGGTTAATTCACTGCGCAAAATGATTGCACCAGCTACAGACCTGTGTCATGTATAAAGACTTTTTAATGACCTGGATTTATAAAAAGGCTGCATACTGTAGATCTTGCCATGGGACAGCCAACTCTAGGGTGGGCTCTAGTTTGCTCATTGGTACTTTATCATACATTTTCTACTCATTTAAGCCTTAATGGAAATGCAGCAGCAAGTGATTGTGTAGAATACATTTTATATGTGCAATGCATTACGACTGTTTATTTGTACAATACTTTAAGACTGCAAATATCTGTGACACAATTGGGGCTCAGCCACACTAATAAATTGTGGTAATACATGGTAAAATATGTTAATGCAGTGCACATATCATGGTAAAGAACTTTTTGAACTACACCCCTAAGCACTAATAGAGTAGCGGGCAATGCATCACACCATACATTGTGGTTCGTTTACTAAAATTGGAGAGTGCAAAATCTGGTGCAGCTCTGCATAGAAACCAATCATCTTCAAGGTTTTATTGTCAAAGCTTAATTGTACAAGCTGAAGTTAAGGTAAGCTAAGGTGTGGCTGGGCCCTAAAAGTTGCCCGGGGACAACTTCTGAGTTGTAGCTTGAATAAAGAATGACATAAAGTAAGAAAATCAAAGCCTGTAAAATACTAAACCTGAAACTGAACTGTAAAGTAACATTTACAATTGTTGAAAAAAATCTTTACCTGGTCATCAAGATTCTTACTCAGTTCTGTTCTGTGGATATGGAGATGGCCCTAGCAGTAATATCCTCATAGTGGATAAGAGTCTCTACCTATCATCACACGATAAATTCCAGTTTTGTATCACCATAGACAAAAAAATTTACTGAAGTAAACCTAAGAACACTGGAGATGCTTAAGGAAACCATCTAGGAAAAGCAGTTAATCAAATGTAAAGAAAATGTATAGGGCTGTACTCTGCACATGGGTGCTTTTGCCATAACTGGGTTATTATTATTATTATTTTTTTTTGAACCAGTATTGATTTGGGTTATTAAGAGCAGATCTGAGTTTCTTTTATTTGTTTATATGTTTTTGCTTTCCTTTGCCACTGTCAAGCAAACCGCTGTCTTTCAGTGATGTCAGCACAGAGGCATTTATTTAAAAAAATGAAACACCCCTTTGTGGATTGTCAGGGTTCACATCTGCAACATGCACCATTCAGCAGAAAAGGGAGCTTATCCGGTATGGGTAAATCCATGCCGTTCTTCAAACTGGCGGTCGGAGGATTCTATCATCGCCTTTCTGCCCATTTCACCTATATGCTCCTAAGTATTATTTTTCATTTCTAAGTCGGGCTGCTCATCATCGCCCTCGTTTGACTAAAGATTTAAGCTGACAGACGTGAGCTGCATAGAAGACATTTCTTGTAACACAAACACTAGCCAGGCTCTAAGTATATTATCAGGCAACTTCTTTCAGAAACGTATTGCTAAAGAAGCTTAACATTAATTATTGTAACTTTGGGAAGATTACATCCACATTCGCCTTGTAAGAAGCAGTATAAACTTCTTGACCTCCATTGCTTTAGCTTTAAGACACAAGAATGGCATTTTACCAACTTTAATGGGATAACCAGTATAATCTTTCAGCAGTAAGGGGGGAAAAAAGTGTTTAGCTTATAATACCCTTTAGAGTTGTGATAGAAGCGGCCTGTTGTGTGTGCTGCAATCATAATTCCTATGTCTTCTTACTGGTTTTACTTCCTTTAGTACTTGACGAGCGGAATCTTACAAGATTATGGTTTAGCGACTAGCCAATTAGCATATTGGCTTAAATCCATTGTCATCTTTTGTTTATATGCCAGCTTTTTTATGTGGACTGTACAAAATAAATAGAATGTGTCCTTCTATGGTACGGCCGCTAATTCGCTGTCACATGGGCCCCTTGCTGTCTGAAATGGTGGATTTACAGAGATTTCCCTTGCTGGGTGACGTGTTGTGCAAAGAATGATGTGTCCATTTCTTAGTGGGAGCATAGCAGAATTAGAAAAAAAAGATGACAGTAACAGCATGTAATAATAGGTGATAAAAAGGCACAGCTGGATAGCGTTATAGAAGACAGCTCATAGTCTTGTCTGAGGACACCTACTGCACTAGATGCAGGGTGCTACCAACAGGAACCAAGCCACGACTGGTATTAGGTTGTCGTAGGCTCTTTTGCTAAATGAATTCATTAGCCCTGTTGTACTTAACATAATGCTTCGGCAGGGGCATATGGAATTGGCCTGATATGGCATCCATATTTTTGCTGTTTGTGCCCATTCAGTGCTTTACCTATTTGCTGCTCACACTCATGCTTGAGGGTTGCATTGAAGCTGTGCAAACCATTTTCAGGTTGCACATGTTTTAATTTCCCCAGCAACCTGATAACACTAAAGTGACCCTCATGGGCACAAATTATGCTCGAATAGCAGCCGATGCATGCTGGAGTTTCATGGGTTTTCTATGGCAATTTATATAAATTGCCCAGACATGCTGTCAGAACACAACAGCTCAGGAGGGTAGATCGCTTGACTAACTTTGCATGGTTGGTACAGCGTTTCCCGGCCGGAGCCGTCAGTTTTTTTTGTGCAACCCGCGTGTACCAGGCTTTAGGCAGTGCCCCTACAGAGAGTTGTTGTTGATTGCGCTTGATTCCTGCATGTGATGTGCTTTCTGCTCATTAAAACCAACAATTTTTTTCCAAGTTATTATTGTGGACCAGTTTGGAGGATATAGACACGGACCATGCTGCAGATTAAGCCAGTCTTCCTTGCAGCATCAAATATCTAGATACAGTGGGTATAGAAAAGAATCACCCCCTTTAAAATACCGTATATATTCGTGTATAAGTCGACCCGTGTATAAGCCGACCCCCCTACTTTTGCCCAAAAAATATGGGAAAACGTATTGACCCACGTATAAGCCTAGGGTGTGAAATGCAGCAGCCAGAACACAGGGACAGGGAGCCAGAACACAGGGACAGGGAGCCAGAACACAGGGACAGGGAGCCAGAACACAGGGACAGGGTGCCAGAACACAGGGATTTTAGCCAGAACACAGGGATTTTAATTCCAGGACACAGGGATTTTAACCACTTACGGACCGCCGTACGTCGTTTGACGGCGGCAGTTTGAAGTGGAATACCGTTGTTATGGTAGCAGATAGTCACGTCACAAGTCACTTCCGCCCAATGCTCTTAAAGGGGACATTTTTTTTTTCCCTTGCCATTTTTTTCAAAATTTTTTTTTTTTTTTTTTTTTTCAGTGTAAATATGAGATCTGAGGTCTTTTTGACCCTGGATCTCATATTTTGGAGGTCCTGGCATGCTTTTTTTCTATTACAAGGAATGTTTACATTTCTTGTAATAGGAAAAAAAGTGATCAAAAATTTTTTTTTAAAAAAAGAAAGGTGTAAAAATAAAAATTAAAAATAAAATAAATAAAAGCGAAATAGAAGCAAACGCATACCTAAGTCCCGCCCACATATGAAAACGGTGTGCAAACCACACATGTGAGGTATCGCCGCGATCGTTAGAGCGAGAGCAATAATTCTAGCCCTAGACCTCCTCTGTAACTCAAAAATGCTAACCTGTAGAATTTTTTAAACGTCGCCAATGGAGATTTTTATGTTGCAAAGTTTGTCGCCATTCCGCGAGCGGACACAATTTTGAAACATAACATGTGGGGTATCATTTTACTCAGCGTAACATTATCTTTCACAATATGGAAAAAAATTGACCTAACTTTACTGTTGTCTTATTTTTTAACTAAAAAAACTGAATTTTTTCAAAAAAAATCGCGCTTGTAAGACCGCTGCGCAAATACGGTGTGATCTAAAGTTTTGCAATGGCTGCCATTTTATTCTCTAGGGTGTTAGAAAAAAATATATATGTTTGGGGGTTCTAAGTAATTTTATAGCAAAAAAAACTGATTTTAACTGATAACCACCGAACTCCAAAAAGAGGCTCGGTCTTAAAGTGGTTAATGCCAGGACACAGGGGTTTTAATGCCAGGACACAGGGATTTTAATGCCAGGACACAGGGATATTAATGCCAGGACACAGAGACTGTAGCCAGAACACATAAGGGATGAGTAAGGTAGTTAAGTTTCACATTAAACAGAGCTGTGCTGCTTCTAAGAGCCGTTCTGTGCTTGTAAGTGTGGCTAAACACATTGGAATGCAGAGAATGCTGAGAATGCAGAGAGAGAGCTGCAGCTCTTCTCGAAGATCAGGAGGTGGGCGGGACTGAACAGCTAACATCAGCTTGTCCAGCCCACCTCCCGAAATCAAGCTGAGAATCTGACACCTCTCTCAGCATTCTCTGCATTCCAATGTGATTATTTACACTTACAAGCACAGAACGGCTCTTAGAAGCAGCACGGCTCTGTTTAATGTGAAACTACTGATCACCCACAGACACTGACTCGGGTATAAGTCGAGGGGGGTCTTTTTCAGCACAAAAAATGTGCTGAAAAACTCGACTTATACCCGAGTATATACGGTAATCACATTTTGTTGCTGTGTCGTCTGAAATGAAGACAGACGCCATTTTTGTTTTATCCAGCTGTATTTACAAGTGCAACTTATAACATCTAAGTGAAAGATATAACACCAACCTGTCATAAAAAAATTTAAAACATTCAAAAACAAAACCGAGTTGGAAAAACGATTACCCCCTTATGTCAGTATTTTGTTGGACCACATTTAGCTTTAATTACAGCCTTTAGTCTGCTGGGATATGTCTCTGCTAACTTTGCACATCTAGACTTTGCAATATTTGCCCACTCTTCTTTGTAGAACTGCTCAAGTTCAGTTAAATTTGATGGTGACCATTTGTGGACCGCAGTCTTGATGTCATTCCACGGATTTTCAATGGGGTTTAAGTCTGGCCTCTGACTAGGCCATGCAAGGACATAAACCTTTTTCTCCTTCAACCACTGCGTGGTCATTTTTTCTGTGTGCTTTGGGTCATTGTCATGTTGGAAGGTAAACCTTCTTCCCATTGACAACTCTCTGGCAGGGGGCAGCAGATTTTACTCAAGAATTTATGAAATTTTGCCCCATCCATTTTTATTTCTATCCTGACAAGTGCTTCAGTCTCTGCTGCATAGAAACCCCCATGGATATTACCACCTCCATGCTTTACTGTAGGAATGGTGTTATTTGGATGGTGAGCTGTATTGGATTTCCGCAAGGCAAATCGTTTGGTGTTGAGGCCAAATAATTTAATTTTAGTCTCATCTGACCACCTTAAGCACACCATGAAGATTCTGAGGCCACATGGAAAAAGGTGTTCTGGTTAGATGAAACTAAAATTGAATTATTTGGCCTCAACACCAAACAATATGTCTGGTGAAAATCCAATACAGCTCACTATCCAAATAACACCATTCCTACAGTAAAGCATGGAGGTGGTAATATCCTGTTATGGTGGTGTTTATCTGTGTCTGTCTTCATTTCAGGTTGCAAAGCAACAAAATGTTATTTTAAAGAGGGGTCATTCTTTTCTATACCCACTGTATATATTAAAATAAAATTGACAACATTTTCACACGAATTGACCTCTGGCACTTCCTCACCTGTATTCTCTGGAGTATGGAAGCAGATCAATATTTTATTTTGTCATTAATAAAGAAAATCAGAAATGTGTTTCATCTTTATCACAGATTAACCTGCTGGTGGTTTAGTGCAATAAAATTAAAAGTACCAGCATTGTCTATCCAGTGTACCAGCAATAATATTCTGTAATATGCAGAATTCAGCACTGATTATAGACTCAGAATCTTGGCTGATGGCAAGACTTGTAAGCAAAGGAGAGAATAACAATATATGTTTGGCTGATGGTTGCCTAAGAGGTAACTGCTGCTATTGTAGGGGGGAAAAGGAAATAAAAAATGTATAGCATGTACAATTGCTACGCAAGTCATGGCTTTTTTTTTTTTAATGTTCCTTTTCAATCTGCAGCACTGTAATTTTCTGTCAAATTCAATGCAATTTGGTAACCTGGAGGCATTCTATATACAGTTAGTGTACAGAACTTCCCCAAAAATTAAAAGATACAACTCTGATTTTTAGGCATCTTATGCAAAAAAAAAAATTTTGGTTAGATATCTCCAAAGGTGGTCCTCATTAGAACACGGCAAGTGCATCAGCTGAATAATAATGAAAAAGGCATTCCTATTCAGATTCACTTTGCACTTTGACATAATCTAACAAACAACTTTTTCTTCAGAGCAAAAAACAGGTAGGAATCTTCAACTAATTTAGTTAAAATTCTTGCAATGTACATTGATCACCCAAAGGGGATTGTTTTTTCCCCAACAAAAGTGAATTACACTTTAAGGTTAGTCAAATCAAAAATCCATGCCATTGCTGTTCTATTTATACAATGAATCTTTTTTTTTTCTTTTATACATTACTCCACTATTCAAATGAATTTGGTATTTCAGGTGATTAAATGATAAGCTTTTCTTCCAGTATCTCACAAAAGTGAGTACACCCCTCACATTTTTGTAAATATTTTATTATATCTGTTCATGTGACAACACTGAAGAAATGACACTTTACTACAATGTAAAGTAGTGAGTGTACAGCTTGTATACCAGTGTAAATTTGCTGTCCCCTCAAAATAACTCAACACACAGCCATTAATGTCTAAACCGCTGGCAACAAAAGTGAGTACACCCCTAAGTGAAAATGTCCAGATTGGGCCCCAAGTGTCAATATTTTGTAAGGTCACCATATTTTCCAGCACCTCCTTAACCCTCTTTAGGGCATGGAGTTGACCAGGGCTTCACAGGTTGCCACTGGAGTCATCTTCCACTCCTCCATGATGAGTTCACGAAGCTGGTGGATGTTAGAGACCTTGCTTTCCTCCACCTTCCATTTGAGAATGCCCCACAGATGCTCAATAGGATTTAGGTCTGGAGACATGCCTGGCCAGTCCATCACCTTTACCCTCAGCTTCTTTAGCAAGGCAGTGGTCATCTTGGAGGTGTGTTTGGGGTCGTTATGTTGAAATACTGCCCCACGGCCCAGTATCCAAAGGGAAAGGATCATGCTCTGCTTCAGTATGTCACAGTACATGTTGGCATTCATGGTTCCCTCAATGAACTGTGGCTCCCCAGTGCCGGCAGCACTCATGCAGCCCCAGACCATGACACTCCCACCACCATGCTTGACTGTAGGCAAGACACACTTATCTTTACACTCCTCCCCTGGCTGCCACCACACACGCTTGACAGCATCTGGACCAAATAAGTTCATCTTGGTCTCATCAGACCACAGGACATGGTTCCAGTAATCCATGTTTTGTCCATGCTTGTCTTCAGCAAACTGTTTGCAGGCTTTCTTGTGCATCATCTTTAGAAGAGGCTTCTTTCTGGGACGACAGCCATGCAGACCAATTGAATGCAGTGTGCGACGTATGGTCTGAGCACTGACAAGCTGATCCCTCACCCCTTGAACCTCTGCAGCAATGCTGGCAGCACTCATATGTCTATTTCTGAAGCAGAGCATGATCCCCTCCCTTCGGAGACTGGTCTGTGGGGCAGTATTTCAACATAACAACCCCAAACACACCTCCAAGACAACCACTGCCTTGCTAAAAAGGCTGAGGGTAAAGGTGATGGACTGGTGAGGCATGTCTCCAGACCTAAACCCTATTGAGCATCTGTGGGGCATTCTCAAATGGAAGGTGGAGGAAAGCAAGGTCTCTAACATCCACCAGCTCTGTGATGTCATCATGGAGGAGTAAAAGAGGACTCCAGTGGCAACCTGTGAAGCTCCGGTCAACTCCATGCCCAAGAGGGTTAAGGCAGTGCTGGAAAATAATGGCAACCTCACAAAATATTGACACTTTGGGCCCAATTTGGACATTTTCACTTAGGGGTGTACTCACTTTTGTTGCCAGCAGTTTAGACATTAATGGCTGTGTGTTGAGTTATTTTGAGGGGACAGCAAATTCACACTGTTATACAAGCTGTACGCTCACTACATTACATTGTAGCAAAGTGTCATTTCTTCAGTGTTGTCCCCAGTGTTAATTTTGGCATCAAATTTTTAGGACTAAAATGGCATTTTAGTTTTAGTCCCATTTTAGTCTTCTGCAATTAATTTAGTTTTAGTATTATTTTAGTTAACTAAATCTCCAGGACATTTTAGTCGACTAAAACTCATTTTAGTCGACTAAAACTCATTTTAGTCGTCTAAAATCTAATGGGTGTAGTTAAATTGTAATGCATTATTTAAGCAGTTCTCTACAATTTTCAAACTCCTTATATACTGCTGTAATGAAAAAAGTTATTATGTATGGTATTGAGGTATGAACATGCACTACAGACCAGTGTTAATTTTGGCATCAAATTTCAATTAGGTTTTAGTCTTAGTCTTTTGACTAAAATGGCATTTTATTTTTAGTCTTGTGACTAAAATGCCATTTTAGTTTTAGTCGTATTTTAGTCATCTCAATTGTTCTAGTTTTAGTCGACTAAAATGGTATGACGTTAGTTGACTAAAATGTTTTAGTCAACGAAATTAACACTGGTTGTCACATGAAAAGATATAATAAGATATTTACAAAAATGTGAGGGGTGTACTCACTTTTGTGAGATACTGTACATAGTGTGTTAATGGTACCCCGTCACAAAAAAAGTTATATTGTTTCTAATATGTAAGACAATTAGCATGTATATTTCATTTAAAACCTTTTTGTTGAAGCCAATTGTATAAATTGCAAAGATTTTAGCAAACCTAATTTCAGATGCTTGTCTGCTTCTGTAGCTGCTAAGGCCATTACAGCAGTATGCTGAAAGTAATGGCTAGTACACACAATCAGAAAATTGGACAAAAAATACCGCTTCCGAAGCAATCGTACGATAATCGAATTGGATCCTGTCTAAATTGGCCCCAGTATGTATGAATGTGAGTAGGGACCTTAGATTGTAAGCTCCTTGAGGGTAGGGACCGATGTGATTGTGCAATGTATATGTAAAGCGCTGCGTAAATTGATGGCGCTATATAAGTACCTGAAATAAATAAATAATCGAATCATTGGTACACAGTTTTTGAGAGTCGATCACTACAGTTCATGCAAAATTATCTGAAAGGACAAACACAAAAAATTTTCTCATAACATACCAGAACTCAACAATTCTGGTTTAATTATTACAGTATTCGTCCAAAAAATCAGAAGACCAAGACCACGCATTCTGGAAAACGAAAGAATACATTACAATACAGCACATTACATCACTTCGGAAGTTGTATTCTATCGTACAAAATTTTTCATAACTTTAGTAAACTATTGGTTTTCAATGTGAGACTAGCATGGAAAAAGAACGAACAATCATTTGTCCGATATTCTCATTGTGTGTATGAGGCATAAGTGGGTCTGCTGCTCCTAATCTCTCATTTTCAGTGCTGTAATAACCCAACTATTGCATTCCTAGCCGCCTGTAAAAATATTGTTAGCATATTACCAAAGATAAAGGACATAGTAAACTAAACCTAAAGACATTTCTGGGGATGCCTGAAAATTTACCCTTATTTCTTTGTAGACTTTTGGGAAAAGCAGTGAGCCACTCACATGAGAAGAAATTAAGATTCCAGTCAGTTTCTGTGCTATTGCCTTTCATCCAAGGAGCAAATGTTTTAAATGTTGGTATTTGTACAAAATTGTAGCAAGCTGCAGGTTTAATTTGACTCATTTATAATAACTTACATAATATCTTGTCTATATGTGTTGCATTAGGGTTCATGTCAATGGGCATTCTTGTCAATCACTGTGAGTTCCATTCAAATGCATGCAGCTGCATTTAAATGGAAACCTCAGTGTTTGACCTGCTTTGCCTGCAGTTGAAATGCATCTCAGTAGGCCATGCTGTTTCCAAAGAAACACAGTGCAACACACCAAAGGTCAATCGCATTCTCTGATCTTCCATGCATACTTCTACATAAAATATGTTTTTTGATGACACAAATGCATGTGTAATAAATTAAAACCATGCCCGACGACATGAGCCCTTAAAATATTTTTTAACTTTTGAAATACCAGCTAAATAGAATTTTTATAGGTGGGATTGCAGTCCTTATTGCTCCATTTGGAACTACAACCAGCCTTGTACATATTATTTATTAGCTATCAAGCCTGGTAATGTCAGTGCAGGTTTATGAATATCATTGCGTCCAATCTTTAGATTTTACCTGTTGCCATTACAACATATAGTGATGTGTATGCAGAGGTTCCAAAACCTATAGCAACAAACAGTTCTCAGCCTCCAGTTTGCAGAAAATGACAACGAAAACCGATTGGTGGCTCCTTAGCTATAATAATTTTTTTTCTTCTTATAGCAGAATCATCTTGTGGGAAAAAGTAGTGGGAAAGGGAGAAGCAGCTTCTACTCACTTTTCTATTTACAGAGCTCAGTGCATGAGATTGTTGGATTATGACTAATTTTAATGGCTACATTAAAAAATACATCTAACATAATTCTTAATTAGAATAATCTCTAAAGCCAGTTAAATGTTTCAGAAGACAAACAGTTTAATTAGCTAACCTACAGAGGCTCCCATCCCCCAAACGTGCACTAGCCTCAGACTTGGTGTTAGCCTTTCAAGCATTCTTAAACAATCGGATGAAAGGGGATTTTAGGAAGATTAGAGGACCGGGATGCTTTAGACGATGTCCGTTAATCATAAGATATGCAGCATCTACTAAGTTTCATCAAGAAATGAGCATTTAAATAAAGAGAAGGAGGAGGTTAAAAAAAACTATTTTGATTATCTAGTTAGCATAAATTACAAGTTGTAATATTGAATGATAAGGCGTATTAAATAAATGTATTCCTTTAATTGTCTGCACAGGCAGAAGTACATGCCGGGGTGTAACAGAAAGTGATATACCAGATTAGCATTCTGAAAAGGACAATGTTTTTTTTCTCAGGGATCAAGCCTTTTGTTAGTCTATCCCCGGGTGCTACAAGATATTTTTAGGAGGCTGATTCAAATACCTGAGCCGTTCTAGAGCCATGCGGAGCGATGCATTGTGGAATCCTAATCCAGTACAATAGACAGCACTGTATGTGCTCTGTAGAATTTCAGAAGACCTCCCCTAAGGTTTGTACATAACAGAAGTATAGTGTATAATCTGTTGCCCGCTCTCCAGCTTTCACCTGCAGCGTGCTCTTAAAGCACTTTATTGACAATCTGAGACAGAATGAATAACACAGAGCATTACGATAGTAACAACATATATTTTCGTAGGCTCGTCCATTCTTATGGGTCATGTGATAATTAGCTATCATATTGATTTAGGCTCAGTTTATATCCCTGAGTTTTTATAGAACCAACATATAATGCAGACCTGTACAGAGTGTTTTTTTTTTTTTTTTACCATTTATGTTAGCGTCTGCCCCTTTTGAGGTTTCATGCTAAGTTTCAACTAATTAAGCTACATTTTTTAATATGTGGCATACAGCAGAAAATTGGAGCAGCTGCATGAAATCAACATAAACATGGAGATATTTATATATAGGTCCTCAGTGATAGCAAAGATATAAGCATCTATGCTGCCCATTTTTGTCCATGCTTATTTTTCCAAGTTTGTAGTGTTGTAGTGATCCATTTCATGCTTTTTTTTTTTTTCTTTATTAGTTTAAAAGACAGACAAGCAAAATTCAAAAGCGGGGGCCCAGCACACACAGGAGCAGGCTAGCCCCCACAAAAATCGGTACAAGTGTACCACCATATCACAATACTAAGAAAAAAGATCAACCAAATAAAAAAGAAAACAGAACAACAAATGAGGTGTTTTCATAGATGGCTTGTTATGCCCACAGCAGATGTCATAGATAATAACCCACCACCAGTCCCCTTCCAAATGCAGGATTTCTCAAGGAGTAAGCAAGTAGTAAACCTCCTAACCCTTGGCTCATACCGAAACACTAACAAAAGTTACACTGTATTGCTATCTTCCAACCATTTTGCCCAACCTTTTTCAAATTTTTGAGTGCTACCTCTGTTTATCATTCCAGAAGGCATGCCTTCTTCTGAAGCTGTCATGCCGAATAGAAAAGCACATCAGAACTGCATTCTATTACTTTGAATACCCAAAAAGCCTGCTATGTCCATAGTCAGTCCAATTATCCAACAAGAATGTTGCTGTTATCCCAAGATATTTATTTGGGGGTGTCATTCACATTGTTCTGGTGTCCATGCACACAAGTATTTACACCTCATCTGGACAATTTCCATCATCCCATCTCTGTCTATGGCGTTATTTGCCATATTCCTAGATTGTAAGCTCTAACGAGCAGGGCCCTCTGATTCCTCCTGTATTGAATTGTATTGTAATTGTAGTGTCTGCCCTAATATTGTCAAGTGCTGCGCAAACTGTCGGCTCTATAATAAATCCTGTATAATAATAATAATATAATAATCTTTGAAGTTTTTGGATGCAGATGGGACATTACCAGTTTACAATAAATAGTGAAGAACATTTCATAGACCTCTCTAAATTTGTGTATACCTGTAAAAATGTTTGTGCTATAAACTAACATCATGGAATTTTCAACATGATTACTCTAGCTTTAAAATCTTTGCATTTAGGTTTAAAAGATTTTTATCCTTTTGACTTGTATTCTGTAGTTAATTTATTAACCACATTTACTAGAAATTCCATTTTGTAACACATTTTTTTTTTGGTTTTAGGCTGCTCTTAAACATATAGTTATTCAGCTAATGATGTTCACACCACCCAGTTGTCAGGGGGTAGAAAATTATTTTTTAATTGGTTCATTGAAATGTTAACTGAAACAAAGCTCACATGCAGCAGACTTTAGCCGCTGCAGTGTTGCACTAATGTCTACATTCATTTGCAAAATAGTTAATTAGAGCACTTTGGTAGTTCATTTGCTTTTCTATTGATGTGTTAAGTCAAACAAGATGCATCTGTTTCTTGCTTGTAGACGCGGACATGAAGCCTTACACCAGACTAGATTTTACACTTTTAATACATTACATTTAAGAGAAGCATTGCTTATCCCTGTTCCCTCAAATGACTTCTGTGAGAAATGTCAAGAGCTACCAGAAGAACGCTTTTCATTAACGTATTAATCTCTTGATTGGTCCTTGCATAGTATTTATTTACTGTGTTTGTGGTAAAGTATAGTTTGGGCTTTATTTATTTAACTATTGTCATTGTTGGTTAGACCAGCATCTGTCATGTGTATTTGCACTAAATCGATCCATATATGCTACATCTACATATAATAATTGCATTTATATGTACGTTTTGTTATTGGCGTACTGCAGTACATGGCTGTTTGTAGCTGCCAGATTTATAAACACTAAGGCTCGGTTCACACTTAGGCGATCAAACTTCGGGGGAGACTGTGCTAGGCGATTTGAACACGACTTCGGGCAACTTACAACGCGACTCCATGCCAGGCGACTTTGCCTGTGGCAAATCAGAGAAGGGAGGGAGGGGGTTGCTTTCAAAAATGATTTTCTTTTTCCTGTAAAGTCTTTTTTATATATAAATATAGATGGGGGATCCGACTTGGAGGCGACTTTCATTGAATTCTATTGGCACAAGTCGGATAGAAGTCGCCTTGAAGTAGTACAGGAAACTTTTCTTAAGTTGCCTTGAAGTCGGAGCGACTTCAGTAGTGTATATTAAGATGGCTCCCATTAATTTCAATGTGATTTCGGATGTCAACCGACTTGGGGCAACACAAGTCAGATCGCAAGTCGCCTATGTGTAAACCGAGCCTAAGAACCTATTTACATGTTCATGTTATGGTAACGTGAGTTTCTGCAACACATAGTTGTAGTTTGGCACCCAATACACTGTGTTGCAGCGCAGTGCACATAGTATTGCAAAAAGAGGATCGGGTGCGATTTTTAGCGCATTGGTGTGCCTTGGCAGCCTATTCATTTCAGTGGGCTGCCTTAAGGCAACGCAGGTTAAAGAACATTAACATACTACAAAGTAAATGGGCATTTATTATTACAAGTGTTAAGTTAATGTAAGTTAAGGAAATTGGAGAAAAAATGGGAGTTTTGACAGCATAGATGAGTTCCATGCTCAGCATACATGGCTTTATAAGACTAGAGCCCCCAACATGAACTGACAGGAAAAAAACAGCCTAAGTAAATGTAATACATCAGCACTTCTCTGTACAGGGTCCCAAAATAAATTAGCTGTGAACCAATGTTTGTCAAGTTTCTTCTCTTCTGAAGAATGCAATTGACCTTATTCACCTAATGACCTTATTCAATAAAGAATTCTCATTCTTTATGTGCAAATTCTTAAGTGCAGTAACCTATAGCAACCAATCAGAATCCACCTTTGATGTGACTGAAGCTGTGTTTGGATGCTCTAGGTTGCTGCTGTAGTAGCATATTTTTGTTAAGACCATCATTAAATATTGTACTTATTTAATTACTTTCCCTGCTTTTTGTGTGAATTTAATAACACCAAATATTTTGCCCACTGTGACTGTGAGCTGTGTGAACAGTACTTTTCCTACAGTGTAGAATACAGCAATTTTTCCACACTTTGCTGCGATAATCTCTTCTGTACGCAAGGATTAAATTGCAGGTTTAGCGAGTAATTAGTTAAGTGTTCGTTTTAAAGTGCAATTGTATGCAACATTACATTTAGCTTATGTTCTAACTGTATCTTTTTAAAATGCTTTTCTATACATAATGTAGATGCTGTTTATATTTTCAGCAATAGTCTTGTTGGCAGGCTCTTGCAACCAATTAAGATGCCCATAAAACATAAAGCAGGGGTTCTTAACCTTTTTTGAGACCTCTTTAACAATCTGATAAAACTATGAACCCACTCCTCAGTAATATCAATATAAATAACCCTTTTCATGCAATGAATATATGTACTTTATTGAACTTTAAAGTGGACCTACAGTCATTTTTTCAACTTTCCATCTATTAAATCCTCTGCCCTTGTTGATTTAACTTTGGGTAGTAAAACATTTTTTTTCTGCCAGTAAATACCTTCTACAGCCCGCTTCCTGTTTCTTGTCTGGTCATTAGCCTAGGCTCATGATATCATGCACAGCTCTATCTCTCATTCTTGTGAGAGTTTGCCAGGAAGGGAGGCGGGGATTAGTCATAAGAGGACCAATGAGAGCTGCAGAGCTGGAGGTGTGCCTCTGTGTAACTCCAGGAAGTGAACAGGCAGCATTTTCAGCCCACAGTTAAAATGGCTGCAGCCAGACTTGGGGGTGAGAGATTTCTGCAGCATATTTGGCAAGTACAAAATCACAGTATATACAAAATATTATGCAAAGTGGTTGGAGGGAAGCTTCAGAATGGCAAAGATGTTTTTATTTCAAATTATGTGAGCAAACTGCAGTTCCTCTTTAAGTGCCTCATACATATATGGCATACACAAAGTTTAAATAAAGTAAACTAAAAAAAAAAAAAAAACGTACTCCTTTTCATGCAAAAATGGCCACTAATTACAAAAATTAAATACAATCCTGCGCATATTAAACAAAACAATTTTAATTCTGCTCAAATGTACTACTACTAGTAGTAACTATGTTGCACTATATCAGGGGTCTCCAAACTTTCTAAACAAAGGCGTGAGTAGAAAATGCCCTAGCGTCAATGGGAGTATTGCCTAGTGCACACGGGCCGAATGTCAGGAGACATTGGCCAGTTCAATAAAAACCGTCAGACATTTGACGTGTGTGTGTATGTCAGCCAGACTGACAGAAACCGGCCATTTGCCTGGCTTCTGCCGGATGAGCATGCTGGAAAATCAGACAGGCAATGGCTGAGAGCACTGATTGGAGTCTTTTGGCAGGGGAGACGGATGTCTGATCGTTAGTACAGTGGTTCTGACACTATTCGTGTGTACTAGGCTTAAAAATGCCCCATCAATGGCATTAGTGGGAGGAATAATTGCCCCATTGTTGGTATCAGAGGAACAAATAGTGCCCCATCATTGGTATCAGTGGGAGGAATAGTGCTCCATCATTGGTATCAGTGGGAGGAATAGTACCACATCATTAAGGTCAGTGCAAGAAATAGTGCCCTGTCATTGTTAGTGAAAAGAATATGGCCCCATAATTGGTGTCAATGGGAGGAATAGTGCCTTGTATCAGTGGGAGTAATAATGCCTTAAGAGCCAGATAAAGGCAAGCAAAGGGCTGCACCTGGCCCCTGGGCCTTAGTTTGGAGACCACTGCACGATATTTTCCACTACCATTACTAACCCCCCCCCCCCCCCTCGCTTTTATCACACCCTCTTGGACCTTCTGAAACTTGTACATGGACCAGTTGAGGTCCGTAGAACCCAGATTAAGAACCCCTGCCATAGAGGGTGGTTGGATGAGCAAGTATAATCTGACCACCATTAGGAACCTGTGTTAAGCACCATATCATTAAATGCAAGTGATTACAAGGAGCGATTGTTCGCGTTTAAGCCAATAAATAAGAGGAAGGGGGATTACATCACAGATGCCTATGGCACTGCATTATCAATAATCACCATCCAGGTTTTATAACCTCTCTGATAACTACTTCTCCAATAAGCCTCAGCCAGCCACCGCTATAGGAGTCCAACTTTCATTGAATGTTTTTGGATAGCTTCAGAGAAAACCTGCTGAATCCAAAAACAGCCCAGCTTCAAGCAGTATTATATACTCGATAGCATGCTTGATTGCAAGATGCTGACCTTCTGAGCTTCTTCCTAGCATTAACCCAAGACCTGTTACAAAAAATTTTTCCCTCAACTATTGTATATGTTTTGCACATATATATTACTGATGACATGGAGGATTTAATTTTTGTTTTGATTTCTTGGCAATCAAGTAATGAGTATTTTATATTTACCAATTGCAGTCAACAGGGGGGTTACTCAGGACTTTTGAGAGATTTACTGTTGGGCTTTAAAAAAAATAAAAATAAAAAATAGAATAACCTGTGTTTTGTATAGACCTGAATGGATTCATATCAAATGACACACATCATACACACAGCTAAATGAGGAGGGACTGGCAAATATGGATCATTGCTTTGACAGGAGATTATCTCTTGATGTGTGGACACATGCGAAAAGTGGCAGACAGCCACAGCTCCTGTCAGCCTGTCATTGCTTTGTACAGGTTTCCCGACCACAACTGTAAACACATGCCTGTGATTCTAACTGCAGGACTGTGGTTGGAGTAACCATTATGACAATCGGTTCCAGCTAATCTCCATATCATTTTTTTGGCCAGATTAAGTAAACCCGTGAGACATTTTATAAGCAGACAGTGCAAGATGCATACTGGTACCCATGTTAGCTAGTAAACCCTCCTCCTTGTATCTTCTTGACAAAACTTTACTTTTTTTTTTTTTTATACTGGTGTCTGACTTCTCTCATTTCAGGGCTAATCCCCACCAGCTGCTGTTTCTCAGCCTAATCAGAGTGCCTCAGTGCCCAATAAAGAGTAACAGAACATCCCTAATTTTTAGTAGGACCTTTAACTTATCAATGTTAAAATGCCTGACGTCGTCACTCAAAAGTTTATGTATAACCAAAACAATTTTTGTTTAATTTTGATTGCATAAGGTGGGATAAAAACCCCTGTCAATTTTTTATTGCTATGTGTATCTACATTGGGGAATTTCAGCAATGACCCTTGATGACCCTTATCGCTGAGGCACAAGTAATAAAGGAAATCACTAGAACAAGAGGTCAAAGTAGATCCTCCAATGGGGAACATCTGTTCAGGTGATGGCTGTCTAAAGCTGGCAATACACTGTGATTTCTCTTTTTCAGCCCCGCAGACTAGACAAGAGACATCTCTCAATTCCCCTATCCATGCTAAACATGGCAGAAGGAAGAATCTTTCCTGCCATCTGTTTACTGGTTGGCACCCACAACTGTCAAAATATCCAAACAGTGGCAGCATTTGATTGGATGTCGGCGCTGTTGAGCTGGCAATTTTCTGTCGAAGTCTGTCAATATTTAGATTGAAGGATGTCAGGCATGAGATTACTGTATGGGCCACCCACGGCTTGAGTTTCAGCCAGTTAATCAGAAACCTATTAAAATTTTCTTAGTGCATGGCCAGCTTAAGATGGAAACCATCCTCACTTTGTAGATATTTTTTCTCACTTCCTGTTGTACCTTCAGAGCAGAAAGTCAAGAGGAATCTCTTGAATAGGATAAATACAGTGAGACAAAAAATAAACCCTTCCTTATAGTTCTGGCTATACATATACGTCAAGTGGCACATTGCTGGTTACCATCTCATAAGCACTGGTTTGCACTAAGTATGCCCCCTAATTTAGTGCCTATAATTGATAAATATCCCCTTAAGTATGTTTTGAGCCAGTAATCAGGCTATTCATGTTTGTGAAGACTCCATAGTATCCGCATTACCCTTTGTGTGCGTTGTGTATTGGAGTCACCTTCCTTGTATATTACTTTTATTGTATTTCACATGTTTTACCTATGATAAGAACCTGTAAATAAACATTGTGTGAATATTCATTGACAAACCATTGACAAGTAGCCCCTATCAGCAAGAGCCATCACTGTTTGTTATCTTAATTGAGTAAAAGCAATTTAGCTAGCCATTTAATTGCAAAACCTGTCCAGGAGCTGATTAGTTTCACACTAAACTTGCTGCTGCTCTTAATGCCTCAACCTGACATTCCCCTCTATGTTTGGAAGCCAGTATTCTGCTGTAGACAGGAAATTAATTTTGCTGGCAAATCAGACTGTGTCAGTTATGCTCTGTTACCCAGTAGACTTCAAGTCTTGTAAATACACATTTTAAAATTAGCAATTGCATTAAAATAGGTTATTTTTGATCCTGTAATGTAAATGCATAGTCTTAATCTAGCAGAAAATAGCATCCTTTTAAACCTTCCAAGCAAGAAATAGTAAGAATCCAAACACAATTTAACACTGTTTTTTGATAGTTGTCACTATTTTTAAGTGACTTTCCTGCTTTTTTCTTTTTTCCCAGTAGCCAGTTTGTTGAATGTAATCTAAAATGTGGTGGCTGTGATGGATAAGAAAAAAAAAAAAACAAGTCTTCACAGTTGCAGGATTTTTAGAATATTGCACCACAGCAAAAATGGCAGAGTCCTTAGAAAGTGTAAATACATTTATTTTAAATTAACCTTTTTTTTATTTTTTGTTTAATTGGTTGCTTTGTCAGCTAGAGATTTTACAATATGTCCTTGTTTGTAAACTAATTTTTGTAGCACAGCGTATAATCACACCCGTACCTGACTGAATAAATTCACAGTAATATCTTCCTAAAAACTAACTGTCATTTTAGTAATAAGACTGAAGATAAATTTGGATTGTGGAGTGAGGCTTGTTCCCATTTGATGACACCTGACAAAATTACTTTTCTTGCACTGTTTGTGTAGATGTGGGCAAAATGGTATGTTTCCTATACACATTTAACTTTTATAGCTTTTTAGTGAAGCACAGGTAAAAAAAAAAAAAAACAACAAAAAAAGACTCACAAATCCACGAGTATATTATTAGTTGGACCAACCCCACCATGCAAAACAATATTTATTTCCTTTTAATATTTAAGGTGGGTGCACGCCTAGTTTTATGCTCTTCTGAAATTGTATCTTTTTTTTTTTTTTTTTTTTTGTATAACCATAATGTGTCACATTATATTTATTTATATTTTTTCACACAATCCATAAATACCTCATTTATGTGTATTTATTACAGTAGCTCAATGTAATCGGTGTCCCAAACTCTCTTTTGTACCTTTTATACCCACAGGCAAATTTATTTACATTGGAATAGTCTCCCCCCAGCTATCCAACTATTTATTTTTTTGTAGAAGGTACGAAAGTTGGAACCATAGGGCAGCAGATAAATGAAAGTTTCGCTAAATCCATTGGATAATAGAGGCAGTGTTAAGGCTAACCACAGTGTTGAACTAAACAGAGGGATTACTCCTGGGTTTTGCATCAGTTGTTTTCTGCAGGGTGGCCTCACTTGTCAAAAAAGAGGAGAGCGAGAGAATAATGTTTAACGGGAGAACATTCACATGGCACTTTGAGAAAAGGAGTGTATGGTTAATTCCATCAAAGCTCAGAAATCAATCATTAATTTATTCTAACCTCCAATTGTTGGTCATTTGTGCAACATCTGGCCTTTAAGTCCCAGACTCCAAAGCAAGTGAGGGGGTGCTGTGGCTTTTCTTTTATGAATTGTTTCCAATGTCTTTTTTTTTTTCTTTTTACATAGATGCTTCAGTATGAAGCGTCTATGGAAAAAAATGTTCACTGAAAATATTGCTGTATTTTATTTATTGTTACTGTGCTTGTATTGTTTTAGCAGTGCCTCATCAGGCTTGGTAGTTTGTATGGTTTGTGAAAAAACTCCCTATAAATGAGCACCTCTGAGTGAACCAAAGTATTTGTTAGAAAATGACCCGCATGCTGAAAAATGTCTATCATTTGTGATTAGTGATGGTACACCAGGTTTTGTTTCAGATATTATCCATTAGAGCAGCAGCATTTACCAACAGCAATTCCATACGGATCTTTTGATTTGAGTGTAGGTGATTCATCACAGATCTTTCAGCAACAATCATTTTACAAGTCATATGTAGGTGCCAAAATGTTTGTCACATAGATTTGGCATTTGACACATTGGTATGATAGTTTTTTCCCCTCTGTGATTGCATTATGAAGATTCTCCCTCACTTTGCGCTTTTTTGTGATGCCCATGCAAGGAAATGGAGTGCAATCATCACTAGCACAGTAAAGCATGGACAGCAGTAAAAACATTGTCAGATGTTCTTACTCTTTCTGACTCCACCGAAAATGGTGTTTTTGTCTGTTAAGGTTGAAATGATTTTCCATTACCTTCAGTCATATCAGGAAATGAGGATAAATCTCCCCTGTGAGAACACAGACAGCAATAAAACCCTAACTGAGGCTCTAACCGTTCCCCCGCTTTAGCGAAAACAAAATAACATTTTCGTCAGAAAATGGGCTTTAAGGGTTATGTTGAAGGGTTGAGTTTCCTGTTCTGCAAACATTTTTCTGAAAGTACATTTTTGAAAGTAGTAGATTTGTGTAAAAATGATATGGGGTAGGAGTTATTGAAGAAAACTAGCATGGTTGTTTTGAATGCCAAGAATGTTGGCAACCACAATAACCATACCATCTTTTAAGCCAAAACCTTACATATCATTGAAATGTGAAAGCTCAGCTTGGCTGTAGCATTAATTTGTAATGGTATGCTTTTGCACTACTTTGCGAGTGTTGATTTGACTAATCATATTTGACGCAAACATGACCAAGTTTGACCAACATATTAGACCATTGAGCTTGTGCTTGTACATGGATAACATAAGGCTCAATTCACAAAACTTTCAACATAAGGTTATAGATTGATCGCTTTCAACGTTTGTGATAGTCGTTTGTTTTAAATCTCATTAGACCTGGCTGAAAATGTGTGTCGGTTTTTTAATAGAAAAAAAGTATTCTCGTGCTCTTGTGTTAGGTTTGTGAATTGAGCCTAATGTCTTTCCTGGTATGAAAGAGATCTATATGTTCATCTGGAAACAAAGGAAAAAAATGGCAGTGGAACATTTTTAACAAATATGAGGCTAAATCCTTCTTACATCATGTTCATAATAACCCAGACATTTCCAGCCTGCCTGTTCGAGGTTATCTCCACAAGGTCGCATCTTATGCCGACGACCTTCTTTTTTACATTACCAATCCACTTATTTCCCTCCCATCCCCCCTGCAAGAACTGCGCACGTACAGCACTCTATCAAACGTTTACCTATTACATACCTAGCTACCTACTTTAACCTACAAAAGTCTGAAGTGTTAAACATATCCCTAGATGACCATGCTTTAAAAAGCCTTCATCCTAATTTCCCATTCTGATGGGCGCTCTAATCTAATAGGTACTTGGGCATGCATATCCCTGCAAACGCCTACCATGACATTTAAACTCAACTACCTCCCACTTTTACACTCTCTCTGAAAAGATCTTTGCATCTGGACCAATCTAGCCTTTGAACACAAAACTAAAGCGAACCTCAAGGTACTGCCTACTAAAACCAAAACTGGTGTTGGTAAAAAAAGGTGATAATGAAAAAGAAAATGATTTCAATATAGAGGTATATTTGAGAGTATATGGAAACATGGGAGGGAGCTGAATGGCAAAAATCAGTAGAAATACAAAAATAAAAACCCAAATCCAAGCTCTACCTTCACCACCAATATAAAGGTTAGCCACATGCGTACAAATAGAGATGTACAAAATGTAAAAAAAAAAAAATGTACTTTATTCAATTCTCAAAAAATAGTGAAACACACAGGATTATAAAAAGACAAATATGCATAAAATCCCAAGCCTCCCTACCCCTTGGAGCCCCCGCCCTCTAACCCTCAAAGGCCCTCTAGTGGTGTCCCTTCCTATTAAGGATCCCTTGACTAACTGGGGATGGTGTGTAAAGCTAATAGTTGGACATCCTGTAACTGTCCATGGCATGGTAGATGAACATTGTGGTGAGTTTGATGAAAGCCAAAGTAAGTTTGTTGAATAACATGCTGGATGGAAGATGCCATTCAAAACATATTGATGATAACATGTGCTCTGGAGTGATGGCAAATGTCTCTAGTATCAGTTTGGTGGGGTGCCAACTGGGGAGACATAAATTGCAATAGTGGTCCAGGTACAAGAACACATATATAAGTGTGAGTTGATAGCGTACCCCCCCTCGCACTAGAGTCCATAACCCAGTACTGGGAATGTCATCCCGGTCCCACACCTCCAGTAATGTAAATGGTGCATGACAGTTCTAAAGCAGAGGAGTAAAGTGATGGTACTTATCCAATCCGTTGTAAGCTACCGCTGATCATCCTCTATCCATATTGAACTGTCCACATGTGCTCATCATGCTAGCAAAGTCATATAGAGTGGTGCAGAGCGTTCCCACAGATGCAAGGGAATGGGGTCCCGGATATGCATGTGACTGAGGGAGGCGTGCCTGACTGGTTTCGCTGATCCCTGGTCGGCTGCGTCAGAGGCTGGCGGGTCTTGTACCAATATCAGGTCATTCCGGGCTGGACGCCGGTTTTAAATAATGGCTTCTCCTCCTTCCTATCCGGCCGTACGTGCAGACCGGAAGTGACGAATGCTCATCTGACACTCCTTGTGGGTCACACACTAATGACCCCATCACAGGAGCGTTCCTTGTTTACACATACTTCCCCTCTATTCAGAAAAATGGAAATGCCATCAGGAGGCAATGGGAATTTCTTTCACCATAAATATCCTCAATGACCATTGGAGTGAGCCCCTATCCGATTGGATTAACTTAAACCCTATATATAGCGTCCAATTGCCCTGAAACTTCATGTGTGTTTCAATTTCAGAAAATCATTTTGTATATCAAAAACAATAATAATTAATAATTATCTAAATGTGCGCATGAAAACAAAAAGGAGAAAAAAAAAAGATGGGACTAATGACAAACCCAGCATGTTATTTCAAAAATGAGAAAGCTCAGGGGTGTACCCTGTGGTAAAGTTAAATCGTGCAGGAGTGTGAGCAGATGTGACGTGTCCCTAACATAGGAGAACTGACCTAGAATGAACAGCTTAAGGATTCAATATATTCACAAATTTTTTCAGTAAGGGAACCCACCCCAGAAATAATGGGCGGCCTGAGGGGTCAGTGACAGACTTGTGGACCTTTGGCAGCGCATAAAACACTGGAACCCTCGGATGTTCAGCTTTGAGGTATTCCAGTGTTTCCTTATCTACCAAATTTTTTGGTAATGCCAAATTCAAAATTGAGTTTTTGTTTGACCCTCTCTAGGTTAATGTTGAGGATTGAAGTATACCACTCCTTTTTACTCAATATGCACTGGCACATCTTTAAATACTTTGCCCGGGCCATAATTACAATATTTTCCCCCTTGTCCACAGTTTTAATTATCAAATCCTTATTCATCCGTAATTCCTGTAAAGCAGAACGTTCCGTCTGCGTCAAGTTGTCAGAAGAGGAAAAGGGATTACCGATTCCTCTAACATCCTTAATGACGGCTCAACAAAGCAGGCCACTCCTGCAACCGTGGACAAGTATACTATTGTGTATGCCTATTTTTTCTTCAGTCTAGTGGTACGTATTGATTGAGTAGATTCACCCAGAGTCTCTCCACAAGTTTCCAAAGCCAAGTCCAGGTCCCCTTTTATAGGTGCTATGCTTCGTGAAACAGACAGGTACTTTTTTATTGGTTAATATTCAGAGCCTTCTCCCATGACACCTATTGTAGGATACCCTGATTTCTTTCCAGACATGTTGGATTCAGTTTTCTACACGTGTCAAGCAAGGGGTTCTCTGAGCTTTGAAGTTCTTATCGACTGTTTGGAACAATTTCTCCCCAATTTCTGATGTTTACAATGTCCCTGAGCGTAATGCTTGGCATCAACACCAATTATCGCATTTTCGATGTTCCTTACCTAGACCTAAAAAAGATTGACATCCTTTGAAGAGGTCTGTCAAGATGTCAGGGCCCTGGATTATTCCTTCTCTTTTTCTTACCAACTTCTTGTGACTACCCACTCAGGGGCTGATCCTGGTTTTGCCGCGAAGTGGGAGAGGGACCTACAATGTACATTTATAGAAGACCAGAATGGTAAAGTATTGTTCTTTGCCCATAAAGCCTCCATTCGGAATATCAGGAGATCTCTTACAAAATCATGACCAGCTGATATAGGACCCAATCAGTTCCTGCCAAACTTTTTCCACAGCAGTGCCCCACTTGTTGGCGGTGTGAGAAACCTACAGTTTCCCTTTTGCATGGCTTCTTGGACTCTGCATATCGAAACCCTTCTACCAAGAAGTAAAGGGAAAGTAAAGCAACTTTCAGGATTCGCTCTGACAACCCTGCTGTCATCCTTCTCCATCTTACACCTATGCCACAAAAAAGATACGAGAAATCCTTACTAATTTGCCTAATAAACGCCAAAAGGCATGTGTCCCTAGTACCTGGAAACAATTTACCCCTCTGACACTATGGCAGTGGTTTGCCAGGGTGAATGATATTCAAACCATGGGAGACCTTCCTGCAGCTCTTAGATATAAGTCTGCGGATCAGAATATGGAATAGGATTACTGGGAGGAATTTAAATGCTCATCCATTTATACACGACTGTATTTGGAAGCTTTATTCCCTTCCCGTATTATTTATTTTTTCCTTTTTCTCAGGGTTTCCTATGGTTCCTCAGGCTTGGATAGAGTGAAGAGGGGCTAAATCCCTGGTCAGGTATTTATTTCTGGAAGTAGAAGAAAGGCAAAGGGTGCTGGATCTCTTGAAGCAGTATGTGTTTTCATACAAAGTCTAAGCAATGTTACAAGGAATGATCATCTCCTAACAATTCCCAAGAATGGTGCCCTAAGGTTGGCTTTTTGCTTGATTGGGGACTGGGTGTGCAAGGACAAAAGTACCAAAAGCAGAACATAAAGTCCAAATGTAACTTTATTCAGACTCTTGTATCATAAAGATGCAACATTTTAGAGGGTTCACATGGTCCATCTTCATCAGGGCTTGGTACTGTTGAACAAAATGTGTACTGGACTGATACAATTGTTGGATCTTGGGGGATAATTAGTATAGGCCTTAACCATCATCTGGAACAATCATATTAATTACCCCTTTGGATTCCGCCAGTTTTATTACAATTAGTATGATTGCTCCAGACATTTTGCTTTTGGTGCTTTCGTCTTTGTTCACCCAGTTTTTATTTCTATCCTGTTCAAGCAATTTGGGGGTCAAAAAAGCAGAAAGTGATGTGAAGTCTTTCAGGGGGACAGAGAAATCAGTTGTCTGTTCACTACTGTCATGGTGATCTCTATCCCTATTCCTTACTTCTTCTTCTGATGTCATGGATAAAAAGTAAGAACAGCATCTCCTAATGTTCTATTCTAAACCTTCTCAGTTCTAATCATAATTAAAAACTTTCTTTGGTTGAAACCAGGCTTTAAAGACTTTTGCCCAGCTGCAACCTAAATATATTTTTAGTTTTAGACAGCGTAGGCAAAGCATATTTGCCTCAGATTGTTATTACAGAATTTGTCTCAGTGAGATTTCCCTTCACTTCTTTTCTACACAGAAAGTGATTGGAAATCTCTCCACTGAGGACACACAGAATGTGGAGTGTTTACGTTAGGTTCATACCTATGCATTTTGCAGTGTGTTTTTCAGAAACTCACTACAGTCCATTTAACATGCTTTCCTATGGGCCACGTTCACTTCGGTGCGTTTTTAACCAGCGCATTTTTTGGAAAGGGTCAGGGACTTCTTGGCAAAAAGCCTCCAGTTCCAGGAAATTCTTGGGCTGTCTTGCATGAACTCCCCAGAGTGGCTTAATGATATTGAGGTCAGGAGTCTGAGATGGCCACTCCAGAACCTTCACTTTATTCTGCTGTAGCCAATGACAAGTCAACTTGGCCTTGTGTTTTGGATCATTGTCATGTTGGAATGTCCAAGTACGTCCCATGCGCAGCTTCCTGGCTGATGAATGCAAATGTTCCTCCAGTATTTTTTTTATAACATACTGCATTCATCTTGCCATCAATTTTGACCAAATTTCCTGTGCCTTTGTAGCTCACACATCCCAAAAACTTCAGCGATCCACCTCCGTGTTTCACAGTATGAATGGTGTACCTTTCATAATAGGCCTTGTTGACTCCTCTCCAAATGTAGTGTTTATGGTTGTGGCCAAAAAGCTCAATTTTGGTCTCATCACTTCAAATTACTTTTTGCCAGAAGGTTTGAGGCTCGTCTCTGTGCTGTTTGGCGTATTATAAGTGGGATACTTTGTGGCATTTGCGTAGTGCCTCCTTGGTGTGCATCTTGAAACAGCCACACCACATATTTTCAGAGAGTCTTGTATTTCAATTGAAGTTATTTGTGGGTTTTTCTTTGCAACCTGAACAATTTTCCTGGAAGTTGTGGCTGAAATTTTAGTTGGTCTACCTGACCGTGGTTTGGTTTCAACAGAACCCCTCATTTTCCACTTCTTGATTAGACTTTGAACACTGCTGCTTGGCATTCTAAATTCCTTGGATATCTTTTTATATCCCTTTCCTGTTTTATACAGTTCAACTACCTTTTCCCGCAGATCCTTTGACAATTCTTTTGCTTTCTCCATGACTCAGAATCCAGAAACGTCAGTGCAGCACTGGATGAAAGATGCAAGGGTTTCATTGACCTTTCATATACACACACTAATTACAAGCAAACAGATCACAAGTGAGTTACATTTTAATAGCCATTCAAACCCCTTTGTGTCAACTTGTGTGCATGTCATCAGGCCAAAATCACCAGGGTATGTAAACTTTTGATCAGGGTCATTTGGGTAGTTTCTGTTGTCATTATGATTTAACACAGTTGATTGATAATAAATGGCTTCAGCCAAACACTAAAATGATAATAAATGGCTTCAGCCAAACACTAACCATGAGTGAAAGAAATGTTTTTGTGTTATCATTCATAATCTCTGAAAAAATAGCCAATAAATCATAAATTCTGCCAGGGTGTATAAACTTATGAGCACAACTGTATACTGTACTTTTTCCACAACTATACATAACTAAAAAAGGTTTAGTTGGAATTGACCAAACATAAACTATTACTTGGATAAAGGTGTATTTTATTTGATATTCCTACGCGCACTATTCTGTAAGAACCAGTTAGTAATCATATTTTATTCTTACAAAGCTGATGAAAGTCCTATTGCTTGAGGTGCGTAAGCATACAACAGTACAATGTGTCCGGATAAGTGTGGATTCATGAATACAGTATATGTGTATTTGTAAGAGGGGGTTGTATTTGGAGAATCCTCATTCTGGGATGCAGGTTATTGGAAAGCAAGTAATTTGGCCTTATTTAATCTTTTAAAAATGTTTATTTATATAAGATTTTTTGTAGATTCATTGCATTCTTCAGAAGCAGTCCGACTGTAATTAAAAAAGGAGAGAAATGAATGAGCCACAAGTTTACTTGTTAAATAATTCCCAACTGTTACCATATAAGATGTGATTTAACGCTAACGAGCAGGGCCCTCTCACTCTTCCTGTATTACATTGCATTGTAACTGTACTGTCGGCCCTCATGTTGTAAAGCACTGCACAAACTGTTGGCGCTATATAAATCCTGTATAATAATAATAACTAAAGTCCACATTTCCAAGTTTCTACTGTAATCCTGTCTAGAAAGCCTCAGAGTTTGGATAAAGTATGCTGACTTGACTGAGTGTTTTCCCTTCTTTCCTTTGCAGCAAACCGAAATTAAGGTATAACCAAAGGCAAAACTTTGATTTTTAATTTAATTGTAACTTTTAATTTTGGATACAGTATGGAGGGATTAGAAGAGGTTCTTATTGCTGCCTGTTCTCCCAGTAGGGAGATTCACCCTTTCTATTTCTCCTGTTTACCTTTGTCACTGAAGGTGAAAGTAAAAAGGAATAGTACAAGGGCAGCAATAGAGAGGAAATCTTCCAATGGGGGGACACTACTTCTGGTGATCCTGGATACAACCAGGAATTCCTTCACTCCAATCGATAGGCTAGCATGTCCTCACACCCCTTCTTCATCACCAACAGTCCTGGACTTACCCATTTGTAAGGGACCACCGAAGGCTGATAGCAGGTGCCATTCAGGTACATTTATTGCTTGCATTTAAAAATACATTTAAAGGTCTAAAGAGAATCTGTAACTGATTTGAGATTTTGTAACCTATAAAAGAGCAGTTTGACATGCATGAATTCTCTAATTAGGTACGGCAACATCATGTTTGGGGAAACTGTGAGCATCCAGATTGATGTTAAAAATTCACCCTCTGTGCAGCTGTAGCTCATAATTTTGTATAGAATTGTATAGACCAATTCCACTTATCCTTTAGGCAGGTGATAGTCTGTTCTCTACAAACATGCTAAAATTTTAAGTTAAGGTTCCAAATCATCTGACTTTTGCCCCTGCTGATTAGTGGACAATAGCAGCATACATTTAAAAATATGATTATTGGATTTTTACAGTGTCTGTGAAATTGCCTCACGTATGCAAGATTCACCTAATATTTAGGACTTCTATTTTCTTCCCAATTTTTTCAGTGATATTATTATGTAGTAGTGTTAAGATATACGTTCGTATTTTACACACATTAATGGTTTTATGTAAATCAAACACAGATGGGCTAACATAATAGGTTGTGTCTTATCTTCTTTATGTAGTGATTGGTTGTTCATTTAAATATAGCTCCAGTGTCGTCTGAAGCTTTTTATAAAGAGCTGAGAACCAATCACATCAGCCCCTGTCCCTGTTCCAGGCAGACACACACATGCACTAGAGAAAATTTAAGCACTACATGAATTTGGATTATGCAGACAGCGCAGAAAATCTGGGGTGTAACATAGAGGGAGCATACAAACCCAATCCAGAAAGGGATTTGGTGGTAGTTGAAATTGAAATCCATTGCATGCAAGGAATTAGTGGTATTCAAGGTTGTTTTTATACCCTTATAATGGAATACAGCCAAGCTCATAATTACTATATGGCATTTTTGATTTGGTGTATAGGATAGCAGAGTAAGGGGGAGTCATGATAAAAATCAGTATTTCCAATATTTACATTTTCCTTTTCCTATTCTTTGGGAACCTCTGGATAGTTGTGGGTTAAATTCAGCAGCATAGATAGGTGAATGGGGGGAGTGGTTAACGGCTGCTTAGAAGAGTCACAAGAAACTCTGCAGATTAAGGCTTCATGCACACAGGACGTTAAAAAACGTCCTAAAAACGTCAGTAGCTTATCAGTGATTTTTTTCAGCGTTATTTTACCGCCATTTTTTCACGTTTTTAAAGGGCCAGCATTCTTTCAAAAACGTTGGGGATCGGCGTTTTTGCACATTTTTGAGCATTTGAATGTTTTTACAGCTGAAAAACGTATCTCAGAACCCACTGGTCTCGGGTTTTTTTACAGCTCAAAAACGTCACTGCTAAAAACTGTTGATAACAGCCTATGTGTGTATGAACACATAGGGTAACATGATGGAGAGTTTATTGACTAGAAAAAAACATCTGCAGCTAAAAAACAGCTGCTGTAAAACATTCAAAAAACATCCTGTGTGCATGAGGCCTAACTAGTAGGAATCCATTTGTCTACAGAATGGTAACATTGTGGGAAATGTACATATAAAGCATCCAATACAATATTCTAGGGTAAATTAACATGGTAGGTAGAGGTTTATGAAAGGAAGCATTTATTTATATGTAGGTGTAGACCAGATTGAATTCTTTATATGGTCCTGAAATCCGTTATTTTCAGAGGTAATTTTAACAATGCATGAATAATATGTTGAATACTCACTGGTGCAAGGGAAAAGAAAAAAGAATGAAATTATGATTGCAGATAAAGTCAGCACAGCTTCACCACATTCACTAATCTAAGGCAGGCCATTCATAATGCGATTTTCTTTCATGCAATCACGAATTGTAGGGGGAAAAAATCACTTAATTTCCCCATCAGCACAGTCAGTGTCAGTGGGGGAATCCCTACCGAGGAGCTGGACTCTAGCAATAATCGCTTGCAAAAATCCGACATGCTAATTGTACCCAAGTCAACCGATGGACTGACTTTTGTACAATCAGCCTGCCCATAGATGGTTCAAATCTCAGCTGGTCCCTGCTGAGCCGGCCGAGATTCGAACCATCTATGGCCAGCTTAAGTGAAAATTTGCTTAGCAAATTGAACATGCTTTACTCCTTCACTAAATTAACCCATGTGAATTTAATTAGTGAAACTCTCTACAGTATATTTGGAAACCATTGATTTAAGTGTTTTGTGCACTTAAAGTTTAAAAATCATCTTGTAAAGTGTTATTTTTTTTCTATTATTGTGTGATTTATTATACATAGATAACATAATTCAGGTCAAAGGTTTGGTAGAACAAAGATTTACTTAATTAATATTAGCCATAGACCTTGGTCTCCTATCATATAATACTTATGATTTTGACTAGTTCAGTCAGATGGAAGGTGGTTGATATTCACACTAAAAAATCTAGAGTTAATGTCTGTGATCTGAATTCAAATTCTGGATCCAATTGATGGTTATTCCCCAGCATCAATAATGAGATAACAGTAGTACCTTGTTCGTTTTTTTTTTTTTTTTTTTTTTATAGTATTGACACATAGTTTGCAGGCCACCAATATTTTACAATGTTTTTAGAGAACAGCACACTGTACAATTTGATCATTTTAAAGTATAATGTGCAGGGATTGTAAAACTGTGGGGCAAGCATTACTGTGGTTGTTAATATATTATTATTATTTTACAGGATTTATATAGTGCCAACAGTTTGCGCAGCACATTATAATATAAAGGGAGACAATACAGCAACAATACAATTCAATAAAAGAGGGTTATATGTGAATGTTGCACAGAAACTAGATCTTACATTCACTTATCCCACACCTTTTAGTATGTATCCCATAACCTAGACAACAGCTGAGAATGCAAAACCAGTTTTAGCTATGCTTTCTTCGGGGTGGGGTGGATCATCCAAAAATTTCCACCTCTGCCAGGATTCTTTATATTGCATTACATTTGCTCATATACTAACAAACTTAAAATCCCTATTTTTTTTTTTTTTTTTTAAAGTATCTTGAGCTTTCTTTCAGTGGTGCATTCTGGGTTCCAAGTGTTAACTGTACTGTTAATTAGCACTGAGACGTTTTATTATTTGAACAGTGTATTTGCATAAGCATAAACCTGGCAGAGCTATGGCATGAAATAAATCTGAAGGCACAAATGCAAAACATTTTATCAGGAAAGTCAGGAGATGAGCTACTATTTCTTTCGCATTTTACCAGCTCGCAAAATGCAGTGTTTGAATCAGTTCTAAGAGTGAGCAGATTATGACTTGCATAGTGACTCTTAGCAGCCTTCTGGGAAATGAGCTGTTGACATTCTTTTGGGTCATCATCCAAGATAGGAGGGCAGCCACAAGGATTTAGCAGATAAATTCATCCAAAAAGACTTTTATCCATTTCACTGGAACTTGGAGACATTCATGTAGGATGTCAACATTAATGTAGTCTTTACAAGCCATCAAAGTGAGCTGTACGTTTTGTTAAAAAAAAAAAAAATCAAATGCGCAGAATAATAACTTGCAGATGCCTTCTAAGAGGTAGTTCTTTATTTACATAATTCTGGAGCATAAACTGATTTCACCAGTGCTGTCATTTTTACGAGCCTTTGTAGAACAGAGATGTAGTTGTTTAACAATATGGGTTTTTTTTTCCCGAGTCGTAATCAAGTCTATCTTTTTCCAAGTTCATCCCTTGCCTCTTTGTAAATAATGAAACTTTAATTAAATTATTTTATCGTGTCGTCTTTGATGTGAAATGGCAGTGGACAGGATTCTCCCTCCTCCCTTGGTAGCCAATCAGCTCACTTGCAGTTTTATTCATGATGTTTTAATCCAGGTGTTAGAGAAGGTCACCAATGACCGCGTCAGGCGAAGGGGATAAATGGATGTAAATTTTCTGTGGTAAATGGAAGGAGGTAAACTTTGTGACTTACACTATAGTGATACTATACACTGACCATTCAGTGGAGGTTCCCACAATGCCTTGTGCAGCCCAGGAGCTATCAAACACCCTGCTGCGTTAAAAAACTCCCAAAAAGACAAAAGCACAATGAAACAGAAAAGCTTACCACCGGCAGCTTTCAAAACGACAAACGAACCAAACTATACATCTCCAGCTCTCCAGTTTGGTCAGAATGCTAATGAGCTTGTTCTGATCTTTACTTAGCTTCCCGTGTTTTCTACATCTTCAAGGACCACATGGCGCTAGCAAAATAAAGACAACTAAATGAGAATTTCGAATGCTTTTTGTGTCCAGGCCCTGATGCTTTTCAATTGACGCACTCGACTATTCTGAATTTTTAAAAAAAAAAAAAAAAGGCATACAACAGGGGTCTGTTTCTGAACACTCCCAACTGAGGTAAAATGTTTTTTTTTTCTTCGCAAAAGTAAATTAGCGTGATGAGGAAAATATGAGTGAGATTCTGAATAATTTCCACTTCATCATATCAATGACACCTTCAGCCTCACTCAAGCTCTCAGAAGAGATGGAGATAAAAGATGAATGAGTCTGGTATTCACAATGAATGCCTAGTGAGATTTTTTTTTAATAGCCACATTGGACATAAAAGGCACTAGGAAGTACTTTGCATTAGCAGTTCAGATCACTAGTTAATGGGATGATGTCTTTTCTAGCTTTTGTCACAAGATTATTAGAAAGGATGGGATTCTGTTTCCATTATTTCATATCATTAAGTGCCTGTTGAGCATAAGTGCTAAAATGCAGGTTTCTATGTATTGTCCCTCATACGAAGTGAAGGCAGCTGTATTGTCAAACCATCTGTGTCCTTACCAGGTGATTTATTTACTTATTTATTTTGGAGGCGGTCTTCTGAAGGCCACTTTTATCCTTGTAAATGGGTTAAAACAAAACTCTCCACTCATTTACTTATATTTTAAGTGTAAGTTATTCTGAGTATTTAAACCTGAACTCAAACACAGTTGTTTTTCTTGTTTGGGATATTAGTGTTTCCTCTTCTTCAGACAAAATCTCTCCACTTTCTGTCTGTTTCAAAAGTGTCAGATGAGCACAAAAGGCGATCCTGCAACTGGGGCAAAGATATCAATAAAAACACATTACGATTAAAATGAGGAAGATTAAGAACCCCTGTCAGGTTCCCTATTAGAGGAATTTTCCTTCATTTTTTGGTGATGGATGGCAGGCAGAACTGAAAGTGAGAAACGCTAAACAGAGACTCGGTCAGCATTTAAAACCTAACCAAAAAATCGACTTTCTTTCTTATGCTATACAGACCTAAAAAAGAAAAGTTTATTTTCAGTAGAGTTGTGCTTTAGGTGCATTTTTCTTACATTCAGCAATTTTCCATTCAGTATGGGTTTACACATGCAGTCATATCTATGCAAGTAATCCTGATGTGTTTGGGCTGAAGTAAGACCGTCTGTCATGTCAGTAGCTGTAACATGCCTCCACCAGCTATTGCAGCCTTAGGCCATTGGTTTAGAACAGTCTTTCTCCACTTTTTGCCTGTAAAGGAACCCTTAAAATCATTGTTTTGGTGTCAGGGAACCCCTTCTAACAATGATCACGTCTACAGTTCACAGTATATTAGACATGCTACACCGATGTCAGTGGAAGAAGAGCCACGTTACCTTGCTAATCAGTAAAAGGACTGCCCTGTCACATTGGTGATTGGTGGGTAGAATGCTCCTAATATTGGTGGTCATTGGGAAGAGAGCCACCCTTACAGACAGCTAACCTAACATTGGTGCCAGTAGGTATATGCGAAGCACTGGTCCTGTGCTGTTGGCTTTTCCAGGTGGCTTTGGTGCCAGTAATAATGTAGAACAATCTACTGTTGCTCAAGGAACACCTAGCAACCTCAGGAAGAAGTCTAGGGTTTCGCAGTACCCTGGTTGAGAGGCTGGTTTAGAACATTCTGATTCATTACATATTTTTCTCTTTTGTATACAGCATTAGTAAGGCAATGTGTAAGCTTCAGCTACTGCACACAATTTACGAGGAAGTAGCATTGAAGATCACAATACCTCAGATAGCACGCAAATGAGCTGCACGTTTCAAAATGACTTGCTAAGCGATTGCTAGACTTGCCAGGCTTCAGAAGTTGGTTGTGCAATTGCAGCAAGTCCACATTGCATGACTCTAGATCAACTTCCTTTGCAAACATTCTGCACGTCTTCTGTAAGTTCTGATTCAGTTATGTTGTACAATAGTCATCCCGCCACAAGGGTCACTGTGGCTTGCAGGGCTCTTGCTGTAGACTCACCATGGCAACTTTGCTCTTGCTAGAGACTTGACAAGCAAATTTGGTATAAATTGGAAAAGTATCAACTAGAACTTGGGCTTCAAGTGCTCTGCAAGTGTACAACTTGCTAGTGAAAATGTGCAGTAAGTTAACAGACTTACAATCAGATAATATGTACAGAAGGTGTGACTCCAAAATCCTTGCAATAGTTTATTGTGCATAAAAACACAATAGCTGGCGCATTTCAGAAGATAACCGCCTTGGTCACAGCTCACTGTGACCAAGGTGGTTATCCGCCGAAACGAGCCAGCTATTGTACTCTTATGCACTTTATGCACAATTAAATATTGCAAGGATTTTGGAGTGTCACCTTCTGTACATATGCTCAAAAGGAGATTGCAGCATAATCCAAATTATTTTACATTTAAATGCCAGAAATGCTGAAGAAGAAAATAGAGAGATCAGTGAGGGAATGTATATTTCTCTGATCCTTGACATTTTTTATTTTACTTCTATGTCATTTACATTTGCTACTGATTCTGGTTAGGTTTTGTTCACACTGGCCTCTAATTACAGCTCCACCTGACATTTAAGAGAAGGCCCATAGCAAAAATTTCTCTCTGTCCTGAGGCACATGAAGATTATCTGTGAGAACTGCAAAAAGAGTGTGTGAGTAAAGCTAGCCATATACGTAAAGAACAAGGGCTGGAGGACAGAAATCCAATAGATTCCTCCTTTCATTCTAAATGCTTATAAAGGAATCTTCCATACCAGGCATTGTACTCAGCAGCTGGCAGGACCCATGGATGCCAAATACCCAAACAGTGATTTCACTTGATTGTATAACAACACTTTTCAGTTAACATTTTTTTTATCCAGCTCCTTCAGGTTTTCTGTTGATCGTACACTAAACTGTGTATTCCTGGCACAGTTCATCCATGCATCCCTGCCAGGGATGCGTATTGCTGAGCAGATGTGCAACTTTTAGGGGCCACCCCATTGTTTTCTGAAACCTCCAGAGTGAACCGCATTGGGGCATGCCTAGTTGGAGTCCATGCTGAGGTTGCCACTCTACTCACCACTCCAGGACACCTAGATGTGCGACTTTTAGGTGCCACCCCTTTTGTTCACTGAAGCCTTACAGGAACCAGAACGGGTTCCATCCCCTTTCAGCACTCTAGCAGCAGCCGCAGAAGCATTGATTACAAACGCCTTTACCTCATCGGCACACACGCATTTCCTAGGTCACAGTTCATCTGTGCCAGAATGACTGACTTCTCTGCACATGCATGACACGACATCCCCACCAAGCAAACAAGAGGCTGAAAAGCCGGCATCCTGGAAAAAGGTGACCGTGGCTGGCAATGGATGTAACTGCTGTATTGTTGGAAGCTGAAAATGAGTATATTTGGGAGTTTAGTTCTGCTTTAAGGTTGTTGAAACTTGTGTTTATTTTGGTGGTGGCTTGGTCTAGTCCACCACCAGATAGTGAGGTTACTGCATATATTTAGGTAATACTTGGCTAGGATTTCTTTTCTATTTTCTTCATAAAGCTGGCTGTCTGTCAGTTTGAAAATTACCTGCTTGATGCCTAAAGATTGCTTGAAGAGTTAATTACCATATATATAGTGACGTAATGCGAGGTGCGATGATAGACGGACGATATTTGTCGACTCACGTGTTCACTTGGAGTGGACTGGTGAGAGTCCAACCTAGTTTTAGCAGCTACCGTGGCAGAGCTGGTTCCGGACCGGAGTTTCTGGTCCACCCAAATCCCTCTCCAGCTGCTTGAAATAACCAGGAAGAGCTTTCGGTGGCGCTAACCCTGGGACTCAGTATGCTTACACTGAGAGAGCTAAGATCTCGAGTTGTTGGTTGCTCTAAGGACTGCAAAAGACAGAGGTTTGTGTTTGTTTGAAGGTGTTAGGGACAAGCCCGACATCGTATAGAGAGGTATCTTGCTGTATTAGTTTAGCGCCGGATGGCAAGGTTTTGTTTTGGCTATATTTTGTTTATTATCTGCAACCTTTACCAAATAAACCTGGCAACCCGCCAGATTTTAATAAAGTTTGCCTATGTGCTGCCTTCCCAGGAAAGGTGATCCGCACAAGCTAATCTCCCACACATGGTGGACTCAGTGGGCATCTTTCCAAAATGGAAGAATTGGTGAAGGCCCTGCTGCAAGCAAATGCAGCTCAGCGGGAAACCAATTGCCAGGTCGAAGAGGCTGCTGCAGCACAACAGGCAGCTCAGCGGGAAACCAACCGCCAGGTCACAGAGGTCACTACAGCACAGTGAGCGGCTCAACAAGAGATGAACAGACAGTTTGGGGGGGCCCTGCTGGAGTTAAAAAAAGGGGCCTGCACCTCCCGTGACAGTGGAACCAAAGTTGGTACGTGCCTCTTACCACATGCAGAATATGACACCTGCGGATGACATGGAGGCGTATTTCACAACTTTTGAAAGAGTCGATCTTCTCGAAGGATGGCCAAAAGAACAGTGGGGCGGGACTGTTAGCACCATTCTTGACCGGTGAACCGCAAAAAGTCTATTTTGATCTGGAACCATATAAGGCCCAGGATTTATGAGACTCTAAAAGCAGAGATACTCGCCGCCTGGTCCGGGCCCAACGGGTGCATCAGTGGACCTACCGCACCAACAAGCCACCCCGCTCACAGATGTTCGACCTGGTCCACCTCACCAGGAAGTGGCTCCAGCCGGAGACTTTGCCAGGTCCCCAGATTGTGGAGCGCGAGGTCATGGACCGCTATCTACTTGCTTTCCCTGCTGCTTTGAGGAAATGGGTCAGTCATGGGGACCCCAAACCCGCTAACCAACTCATGGACCTCGTGGAGAGATGCACGGCGGTTTAGGTCTTGTTGAACCCGTCAGCGCCCCAATACAGTGTGCTTAGGGTTAAGAGGACCCCCAGCAGATCCGGTAAGACTGTCCCAGTTTGGGTGACTGCTGATCCCATGCTGTTGCGCTATATTTATGACGAGCTCGCTATTTAATATTTGGATGCAAGTGCAATTTTTCCCCTTTTTAATAAACGTAGTTTTACGGATTCACACTATTTGAGGTCTTTTTTTCCATCCATATGGGGCATATGTGAGAACCCCTGGAGATCTAGATCGGTGGAAACCATCTTTCTATACCATCCGGAATAGGAGATACCAGACAGCGAAGCACTAGTTTGATGACACCATCATGTGATTATAACCGGGTTCCATCTCCCAAAGAAAAAACTGGCGTCTCTAGAGATTTACCAACGCGCGCTTCCATTGGCTATCTGGTAAGCCTTTAATCTTCCTAGAGTCGGGGGTTCATATTCCCTTTTAGGGACCCTTTGAAGCTTCATATGCCCTGCTAGAGGATTCCTTAGATTTTGAAGCCATATATGAACATTTGAACAGTTTTTTTGAAAAGTTTGAACTTTCCATAAATTTTGAATACGTTTTTCTTATGACTCTGAATAGTGGTGGATCATACTGCATTTTTTACCATATATTATAACTTACTGTCTTTATATTTTTGGATCCATGTGGGTTTGAAGGTTGACTCCCTTCAGATGGTGACATCATACATATATTTTTTATCTATACAGTTTCATTTATATGTTTTTATATATATTCATAGGTTGTGATTATCCACTTAAAACACCATACACTTATTAGTATAATTATGTCACATGTCACTGTAATCCTGTACCTTTCTAATCACTTTTGTGATTACTCTTAGTCTCAGTCCCAATTTGCACCACACAGTAACCCCTAAGACTGTCCCAACACTCTAGGGCATCCGGAAGAGTCATAAAACTGCTGTAATGACTAAGGAGACTATGGACTGTAGACCTGGAGACTGGCCAAAGAAGCCAGGAAGGTCTTGGGGACCGTTGAAAGGAATGGGTATAGAGCACATACAGTGCTACCGTTGCCATTCATTGAGCCATATTGCTGCCAATTGTCCCCTGAATGATGAACCCATGCAATGTGATTATAATTATGTGAATAGATGCCTTTCTCTTTTTGCATAGGTTGCATATACAGCATCATGCTCAGGTCGCATGGAGAAGCAGATGTGTGTGATTTCTATTGATGGGAAACCAGTCACTGCACTGCTTGACTCGGGTAGTGTGGTAACATTGGTCAAAAGCAATTGTATAAATCCTGCAAGGTTACACCCTAGCACTATCGTGGTCATTTGCATCCATGGGGACACTCGGGATTACCAGACGGTGGTGGTTAAGATTGACACCCCTTGGGGCAGTGTGACACATTCAGTGGGGGTGGTACCTTCACTGCTTCATTAAGCCCTAATGGGGAGGGATTTTATCCCATTTTTGAAGGTTATAAGAAGGCACAGAGTGTCTGGAGAAGAGGGCTCCCCCTGCTGAGGAAGCACGGGAACTCTCACCAGACCCTTTTTGCCAAATGCAAGGGGAGACTGGTGGCAGGACCGAGGAAGAAGGAAACCCTCTTCCTTTTCCTGTAATGGCTATGGAGTTGGAGTAGCCGGAAGATAGCTCCCAGCTGGTGGCCAATGACCCAGAAAATCCCTTTGACACTGACTGTGAGAGTGAACAGAATGTAGTACCTGACTTAGAGGTCCAGAGAGAGGACTTCTGTACAGAACTACTATGCGATGTCACCCTCATTAGAGCCAGAGAAAATGTTAAGTTGATAGATGGGGAACCCGTGGAACCTAATTGGGCGGCGTCTTTTCCCTATATGGCTCTGAAGAACCCTCTTCCTCACGAGGCTCTGAGGAAGAGGGTTCGCCCTGGAAACGCGTTAGCTGTGTGTATCATATCGCCTGGATCCCCTGCTTAGGTGGAGATAGACTGGTTCCTTTAAAGAAGGCTTTACTACCTACATGTTCTTTATATTGCTCCACTTGTGAGTATATTTCATGTTTTGTTAAATTTTAATAAACTGTCTTATGGTATTGCACTAGGTCGGTGCGCCCCTCTCTTTTTTGTATTTTTCTTCAGTTCTTTTTGGATTCCCATGGTCCTGAGGAGGGCAGCAAGACCACAAAGTGCTGAGGGAATGCTACGCCCATAAAGAATTTATTTATGGTCTTCATCCTTTGTCCCTGGTTGATGTATCCGAGCGCAGGAGTCGTTGTTTTTTATACCCTTCATAGGGCGTCATTGAGCATATTTCCTTGATGGGTATAGAGTACTGATGCTGGTCCCCACTGTTGAAAGTAAACTCCTCGCAAAGTGGCAGGGTCCCATTGAGATTAAGGAAAGAGTAGGGGAAGTAAACTACAAAGTTTACCAGCCAGGGAAAAGGAAGCCCGAACAGATCTATCATGTTAGCCTCTTAAAATCATGGAAGGACAGAGAGACTTTGTTGGCCATACCACCTCCTCAAAAAGATAGTGTACCAATGACACTGGACATCCCCCTGACGGAATCCTTGTCAGTAGCCCAACAACAGGACGTTAAAGAGTTTGTGAACAAAATAGAGACTTATTCTCCCCTTTGCCCGGACTGACCAGAGTGATTCAGAATGACATCACAGAGTCAGGTGTTCGCCTAAATTTGAAACCTTATAGAATACCTGAGGCTGGGTGCGAGACAGTAGCAAAGGAGATGTAGAATATGTTAGAGTTGGATGTGATAGAGGAGTCCCACAGTGACTGGTCGAGTCCCATAGCGCTGGTCGCAAAGCCCGATGGCACTATCCGGTTCTGTAATGACTTTAGAAGACTGAATTGCTTGTCCAAGTTTGATGCGTGCCTGATGCTGCGGGTCAACGAACTTGTGGATCGTTTGGGAAAGGCCTGGTACATAGCTACCCTGGACCTAACTAAGGGCTGCAGACCAACAAACTAGAAGCAATCCAGAAGTGGCCCCAACCCTGAACTAAAAATCAGGTGCGTGCGTTCCTGGGGATCACGGGATACTATAGGTGCTTCATACCAGGCTTTGCCACCATTGCCATTCCCCTGACAGACCTCACAAGGGGGAGAGGGTCGGTTATGGTGAAGTGGCACCCAGAAGCCGAGAAGGCATTTCAGAAGTTAAAGCAAGCCCTGTGTCTACAACTGGTGTTTGTGACCCCAGACTTCACAAAAGAATTTGTGGTGCAGACTGCCGCCTCTGTTGTGGGTCTGGGGGTGGTACTGTCCCAGATCAGAGATGGGGAGGAGCACCCGGTTGTATACCTTAGCCGGAAGCTGAACCGACAGGAGAAAAATTATGCCATAGTCGAGAAGGAGTGTCTCGTGATTAAATGGGCCTTGGAGAGCCTGAAGTATTCTCTTTTGGGCAGGCCATTTAGATTGGTCACCGACCATGCCCCCCTGAAGTGGATATGCGACAACAGGGAAAAGAATAGTCGGGCTACAAGGTGGTTTTTGGCCCTACAGCCCTATAAATTCACAGTGGTACATAGGGCGGGAAAACTGTAGAGCAATGCAGATGCCCTTTCCTGGGTCCACTGAATGGGGCTAACAGTTGCTCAGCCGCAGGGTCTTGAGCAGAGGGGGGGGATATGTGACGTTATGCGAGGTGCGATGGCGGACATGCGATATTTGTCGCCTCACATGGGTTCACTTGGAGTGGACTGGTGAGAGTCTGACCCGGGTTTTGCCAGCCACCGTGGCAGAGCTAGTTCTGGCCTGGAGTTTCTAGTCCACCCAAATCCCTCTCCAGCAGCTTGAAATAACCAGGAAGAGCTCTCAGTGGAGCTCACCCTGGGACTCTGTCTTTTGCAGTCCTTAGAGCAATCAAAGCATACTGAGGTTTGCGTTTGTTTGAAGGTGTCAGGGACAAGCCCGACATCGTATAGAGAGGTATCCTGCTGTATTAGTTTAGCGCCTGACGGCAAGGTTTTGTTTTGGCTATTTTTTGTTTGTTTATGATCTGCAACCTTTACCAAATAAACCTGGCAACCCACCAGATTTTAGGATAGTTTGCCTACTGCTATGAATTGGTCAGACCCAGTGCTAAGATACTGAAAGGATAAGTTTACCTTTCAAAAAAAAAAAAGGGGATTTTATTAAAACTTACCGTAAAATCCTTTTCTCCGAGTTCACTGACAGACGCAGCTCTCCATTACGTGTGGGGTTTATGCTGGTCTCACTAGGAGTTAACTAGGCAGGGAAAAGAAACAGCTGGCCCCTCCCATGGGGGCTGTCCTCTCTTACCACATAAACCCCCTCATAGCATTAGCTCTTCAGTTCGTACACAAGCCGTACAAGAACAGAACACAGAGGGGTGGGTGCTGCGTCTGTCAGTGAACTTGGAGAAAAGGATTTTACGGTAAGTTTTAATAAAATCCCCTTTTCTCCTATCGTTTACTGACAGACGCAGCTCTCCATTACGTGTGGGGAATGTCCCCAAGCTGTGTCAAAAAGAGGGGTGGGTAAACGCTAACAGTACCCAACTGAACCTCTAAGGAGGCTCCAGACGCGCCTACACTGCCGCCTGCAAAATTTTGCGGCCAAAAGCAGCATCTGAAGATGCAAGCACAGCAACCTATAAAACTTAGTGAAAGTGTGAACTGAGGCCCAAGTGGCCGCCTTGCACACCTGCGACAACGAGACCTGGTGCCTGAGAACCCAGGAAGTGCTAACAGCCCGGGTAGAATGAGCCGTGACCGGAAAAGGGGTAACCTTGCCCCGAACAGAATAGGCACGGGTCACGGACTGTCTGATCCAATGAGAAATCGTAGCCAACGAGGCCGCCAACCCTGTGCGCGGACCCTCTGACAGCCAAACAAGGCATCAGCTTTTTGAAAAGAAATTGTGGCAGCCAAGTACACTCGTAAGGCCCTCACTATGTCCAAAGTAGGCAACTCAATCTCTTTTGAGTGTGACGGACGAGGGCACAATGAAGGAAGGACAATATCTTCATTAATGTGAAAGGAAGAAACCACCTTCGGAAGGAATGAAGGAGAGGGTCGCAAGACCGCCTTGTCCCTATGTAGGACCAGGTAGGGAGACTTGCACGATAGTGCTGCTAATGCAGACACCGTCTGGCGGAAGTGATGGCAACTAAAAAGGCCACCTTCTGCGACAGCAATTGTAAGGAAATCTCCCTGATATTCCCATATGGCGGTTTCTGAAGTACAGAAAGCACCAAATTCAGATCCCACGGAGCCATCGGAGCCTTCACCCGAGGCGCCACATGCCGCACACCTTGTACAAAGGTACGAATCAACGAGTGGGAAGCCAAGGTCTCTGAAAAAGAATCGCCAGAGCCAATATCTGGCCCTTGAGCGTGCTCAAAGCCAGATTTTTGTTCAGGCCTTGCTGCAAAAAAGTCAGGACCCTGGACACGACATCAGAGCGAGGGTTATGATGCTCCGCCTCGCACCAAGCTATATAAGCCTTCCAGGTGCGGTGGTAAATCTTGCGGGAAGTACACTTGCAAGCCTACCACAATGTAGGGATCACTGAGTCAGCGACTCCCCTGTCTCTTAGCACCTGGGACTCAATAGCCAATCCGTCAAAACCAGCGAGGGTAAAGCAGGGTGCAAGATGGGCCCCTGAGACAGAAGGTCGTCTCGCAGCGGGAGCCGCCAAGGGGCGTCTGCCACCATGTGCACCACGTCGGCGTACCAAGTGCACCGATGCTAATCTGGAGCCACCAGGATTATTGGTATCCCCTCCGCCACTATCCTGCGTATCAATCGCGGAAGCAGTTTTATCGGAGGGAAATCGTACAGAAGGCGGTAATGGCCCCAGGGGGCCACAAGATTGTCCGTGGCCACTGCCAACGGATCCTTCGTTCTGGACACAAAGGTCTCCACCTTGTGATTGAATCGAGACGCCATGAGATCCACGTCTGGAGTCCCCCATCTGCGGCAAATCTGATTGAACACCTCCGGGTGGAGAAACCACTCTCCCTGGTCCAGCGTCTGGCGACTGAGAAAGTCTGCCTGCCAGTTCTCCACACCGGGAATGTAAATGGCAGGGATTGCCGGAACGTGACATTACGCCCAACGTAGTATCAGAGCTGCCTCCGCCGCAGCTGCTGGACTCCTTGTGCCGCCCTGATGGTTCACATACGCCACTGCTGTGGCATTGTCCGATTGATTTCAAATCGGACGACCCTGCAATCTCACCCAGTGAAAAAAAAGGCACAATCTGAGCGCTCTCAGCTCCAGGACAATGATGGGGAGGCGAGCCTCCTGCGCCGACCAACGGCCCTGGGCAGACAGCTGCCCCAGGATCCCTCCCCAGCCTGAAAGTCCGACCCCTCCCTAGGACCCCGTCGACAGACGGGTCCCGGCAACCAGCCGCGTCCTCCGAGCGGAGGG